>CM034153.1:714392254-714595164 GCA_019776745.2 Taxus chinensis | reverse complement strand
AAGAAAATGTGACAAATAACATGTTAATATGTAATCCTACAAGGAAAATGTACACATGAAGTACCCGTTAGTAGTTTAGAAAGATAAATAGTATGTCAAAATGGTGTATAAAAAATCACCAACAAGTATAATGTATGACTAAAATAGTAAGTACAAAGTGATAAAACTTGTGATGTAGGATGTGATATTAGCAAAGTAGTGCCCCCAAGAGCCTTGTGGGACTGGTAAAGATTGTGTCAAGCCTCATGCATCGTGTACAAATCTCTGACAAGATCTTGCATTCACTTCAAGATACCAGTGAATGTGCATGTGTATATAGAAAAAGTATCTGACCTACTAAGACTTTGGCTAGCATAGTAAGAAAATTGCAATGTTTAGTAGTATAGACTACAAGATAAAGCAGTCCATATATTAAATGTGGTACAATGTACTGGGTGCTACGATGTGTGAGAATGTGAAGATGAGGAATGTGATTTTCCCCCCAATCATGTGGTATGAATCGAGGTTCATATCAACGACTCCCCTTCGACAGCCAAGAATGAACCATAGAACAGAGTGTGTGAAATGAATGTGTTGTGTAGAGTCGATGCTAAAAAAGAGTACCATGAAGCACTTAATCGTGAAGTGTAGGTGACCTGAGGTTCACTCAGATTAGGTCCCTCAATAATCCAGGTGTGGAACCGTATCACAAGATGCATATGGGGTAATGACGATCCAAGGTACCAGAGATTGAGAATATGTGAAAAGTTTAAACAATGAAGCGCATAGCATGAAGTGTCTAGTAACACTCGAGACAACAAAAAAAAACTAATAGTGCTTTGAAGGGGAGAAAGTGTGATGCCTCCAAGGTGTGGTGAAGGTAAAGACAAGTAAACTCATCAAGGAGTTTCTCAAGTGTGGGCTCATAACCAATAGGATTTGGATTGGAGACATATTAGGCAATAAGTATTAGGTTTGATCATGAGAGACCAGGCAACTTAATTAACTTTGCCCTTAACGTATTCTTCATTGGTACAAGGAGCTGTGGACAATCCGGCGTACCAGGAATGAGATTTTTGTGTATATCCAAGATAAACATTGATATAGAGGAACGACCAAAGGCATATGAAACATGATACAGTGTGATTAGGTCAAGATGCCACCAACATAGTCGATCCAGAGTGTCTGGGTGTGGTGGAGCTGAACGGGGTGTACGTGCCAGAAAGACTAACAATGGCCGACACAGAGGCCCTAAGTAGTAGTAATGAGTCATATCCAGTTCAAGATGAAGAATGGAGAGAAGGTAGACTTGAAGAAAAATGAAAATGGGGAAGAGGGGTAAGAAGTAGAGGCGAAGAAAAGGGAGTAGAGTGAGGAATTGGTCCTGATGAACGGTGTGAAATTGAAAGCCCAAGGATAGAAAGGGGAAGAAAAAATAAAGAGAAATGAGAAGAGAATTAGACATACAAGGTAAGTCAGTGAAGCTAAACATTCATGTGTGCAATCAGTGTTAGGAACAGGTGGGATCAAATGGAATATGAGGCCAATAAGAGGTGTGTATGAATAAGGTACGTGTAAATCGATCGAGTGGTGAGGCAGATGTGATCGAAGGAGAAGTCATGAGATCTAGTGTGTGTATGGCATCTGGGAAATGGATCATAGTTGGTAGAAGGAGGAGATCGTTTAAAATTGAAATTCACATGGGCCAGTAGCAACAAAGGTGTTGTGGAAGTAGGACTCATCTATCTCAAGAGGGGTAAAGTTAAGGTTACGCAAATTTTCATCGGCGAGCTCTACAATATTAACTTCATCATCAGAATCATCAGTGTTGGCATTATCTTGCTGGATAGAATTCTCAAGGATATTAGAAGGAGTGGAGCTTGATTCGGGGTGGGGATATGTGGTGTTAGGTGGAGTTGTGGTATTGATGGAGGGAGAGGTGGTGGGTGATAGAAGATCGGTGGTTATGTGTAGGGATGGAAGGGAGGCATGTGGAGGTAGTAGAGTAGTGGGGAGGCACTAGTGATTGACCAACATCGAGTGTATTGATATTTATGGTATGGATGGGATGCATCGGAGGTATGGGACACGGTAGTGACTAGATCTATACAACAAAAATTGAATGGCGGGGGTCAGCAGAAATAGTATGCTCATATCCACTGTGTAAAAATTTAACACATCGATGAATTATAGAAGGAACAACATGTAGGGCATGAACCCATGGTCTACTAAGTAAACATTGAATTGAAAATGACATGTTAATGACATATAACAAGTGGGGAAGGGTTTTAGGTCACAACCTGTGAAGGTGAGGCGATGATGTCGATGCATGTACTAGTAGTGAAAATCATAACCCAACAACACACGTAGAGGGTTTATTTATTAAACTATCAGGAAGTTACAATTGCGTGAGTAGTGAGAAAGAACAGAAAATCTATAGTGGAGCCATTGTCAATGAGTACATGCTTGATATAATGGAACTGATAGGTAGTGGGTATAAACAAAGGTGTAGGAAGATCGCCAACACCAATGGGTGGGATATCCTCATCACTGAAGGATATGACATATGGCAAGTTTATGAGAGATTGAATAAGATGGGTAAAGACAAGATGGGAATTATCACTTTCAATATGTATGGAGCGTAGGGCAGCTTCTAAGGTAAGATGACAATCTGGTGCACTACGTAAAAGATTGTAAAGAGAGATTTTGGCCGGTGTATTCTTGAGTTACTCAATGATGTCATATCCTTTAGAAGTGGTGGTAGGAACTATAGAGGTAATAGGTGGTGGAATAGACACAGGTGGAGTTTGTATGTGGTTGGTTGTGGTGAGTGGTGACCACATTGATGGTTGGATCAAGCATTGAAGTGGTGAAATGAGAAGTATTTTGGGTACAAACTTGCATAAAATCAGCAGTGGTGGCATCCATGCCAGAAACCCAGGTTAGTGCATAGGATGGATAAGAAGATTGGTCCATAAATTCAGAAGGAGGATAGACTCTGGTGCATGTTCAAAGGGTCGGGTGGTTCACCAAATGATTTAATATAAATTGAATTAAATCTAATTTTAGAATAACTAATGTAATGAATGATATATAAATGATAAAATACAGTAATTTGACAAGGAACAAGCAAGCGATAATGTGAAACCCTAAACAAATGAGAGAGATAGTTGACTTAGTTGGTTTTCGAGTGATCAAGAAGTGTTTTGGACTAAGGAACTACTGAAACAGAATGAGAAGAGCGTCATCGGGTCTCACTAGAGATTCTAAAACCCAAAAATGTGCAGGACAAAAGTGCCCACATGAGGATGGGAGTGCCTAAGTGCTAGTGACTAGATCTGGGCGCTCGTGCCCACCCGGATGCTCGAGTTTCTGATATTTTCTGTGTGAAAAGAGCTTCATCGTCTACCTTTGTTTATCGGTCTAGAATTTTTCCTAATGTCGATGTTCGCACTTGTAACATGTAAAGAAAGATACCTAGTTACACATGCCCACAAACCACATCAAATCAAAAAATAAATATGTAGAATGTGGAGTCAGACTGACCCCAACGGTCACCTGAAGAGTGAACTTAGTACCGAGTGTTACACTACATTTCAGACTTCATGTAGTTATGTTTGGAAGTGTGTGTAATGACACCCTAGGATGCCCTTGTGTAATTTGCATGATGATAACGGGCTAGATATAGAATAATAACAAATGTATAAAATGTGTGAGATGGAATAGAATAAACTTCCCCTCCTATGTTGTGTATGCAGAGTGATGCAGCCCTTGTCCTTTGTATGTAAGTGCTAGATGGATGTTTTGTAATGCTCTTGTCAAAGCTTAGGTGATAGTAGATAGTACTAGTGTTTGGCTCCTTATTTGAGAGCTATAACTATGTATATATATGATTCCTTTGTTTGAATTTTGTAATTGACAACTGGAAGGCCGACCTAAAAATGTAAAAGATGCCCAAGAAGTAAAAAAGACCCAAAAAAGTGAGAAAAGGGTAGAGAGGGTCAGGAGCGCCCAAGAGGGACGGGAGTGCCTGGGCACTTATGTCCTAAATAGGCGCTATTGTCTGAGGCCATAAAAGATAAATCACTCAAATACCGACATGGTTGTAGGGTGTATAAGGTCAATAAAAGTATAAGAGACAAAGCAAAAGGCCCAAAAGACATTGTCAATTACTAGTTTTCTTTCTTAGGAATCATGTATATATTAGTATGCTCTAAGACCTAGAAATGTACCCAAGTGCATGGATTTTGTGTCTATAATAGGAATGCCATTGACAAGAGGTAGCTAAACCGAGGTCCCCAATGAGAATGATGGACCTCCCACTAAAAGAGTTTGTTTTGTTGTGTGGAAAAGCTTCTCGCAATCATTGGTCAACAAGGACAAGAAATTTGGGCCCTTTGAATCTCATTTCATGAATGACAACATATTTTATATGTTTGAGACTCTTTTAGAAAGTAGAGAGTGATTGGAAAGTAGAGAGTGATTGTCCCTCAAGTGACTCCATATCCTTGATAGGTATGTAAGCAAGTGTGTCGTATGGAGGTGTAAATGTTGAAGGCAACGACACTAATAGGAGATAAAAGAAATTTAGATCCATAAGCAATTGAAGAAAATGCATATTTGATTGCATTGTTGAGGAAGGATTTTCCTGTTCCAATTGTACCTTGTATGATAAGTTTCAACAGTAGAACTATGTCTATGTTCTGGAAGTGTTAGAGAATAGTGTGGAGTGTCAGTCGTTCTTATGATGAAAAATATGATGATGTTTTGGAAGTGGAAGGTTCAACATGGGGAATGATGGTGGATGTTCATTTGAAATCAATGAAACTGGATAAATTTCTTGCAAGGTAGAAGGAACAACATTGCATGACTTGTTGTTGTTAGTGTCGAAATCACGATGTCTAAGCATATCAAGTTCATCAAGATGCATAATATTTTTGGGGTGGAGTGGGGATAAGAGATATCATTCATCTAGCTGTATAGATTCAATATCAAGGAAAAGCTCGTTGAAAAAATCTTCAAAATCTAATGAAGGTGTAGAATTTATGCATGAAATGTGCCATAGATGATATAAGAGAAAAAAGGAGTTCCAATTTACAATCATTTATGCAGCGGAAACACCAATATCTACAAGGATATTGTGAAATGATTTGTGCAATACAAGTTCACTACAGAAGAATCCTTCGAAGGAAGGAGAATATCTTAGTGGGATTTGATAGTAACAGAGGTAGATGCACACCACAGCTACCAAACCCCCCTTTTTCCATTTATTATTGGATTTTTATATGTCATAAGACTAGGAGAAAACAACTTCAATAAGTGGGGAGGAAATCCATAGAAGAAGGGTAGGCCTTGTAAGCATTAATGAAGCTAGAGGCAGCGAGAGGGCTAGATGCATCTTTGGAGACTCTACATAAGACTTTTTTTCCTACATTCAATGAGACAAAAGGGCAACCACAGATAACCAGTGGTAGTTTTTGTAACATGTGGTAAGCTTCTTGTGCACTGATCTCGTGGTCAACAATTCTCTCGGTCAGGACCTTTTTTAAGGCCATAGAGGAGGGATCATCAAAATGAGTTCTAGTTGAAATCCTTGAGAGCGTCTGATAGTATGTTTTGGAATAATGTTATACCTTGGATGCATACTTGGCAATATATTTGAGAACATGGCTAGATAGGATAGTTGGCAATCAACATTTTCTCACCAAATTGAAAACATGTGGGGGTTATGGATTTCAATCTGTTATCATTGTGCAAGGGAAGATATTTTGATATCCCATTTGTGTCAATGGAGAGTGATGATTGGAGTTGCATTCCCTACGTGCATTATATCAACATGAAGTGATATGTTTTTCCTCTACAAGCATGTATCTTTTGAACATTTGGCGTGCCTTTGAACATAATTTAGAACCTCTTCATAGTCAATGCGTGGATTAGTAGTACATATTGAAGATGTTTCCAATAGGCTGGGGTCATCAAGGGGACTAATCGAGAGACCATATCATTTGTGTGAAAGCTTGGTTGTGGATTCCATGTAGAAACATATTGGTAAAAGATTTTCTTTGCTTCAAAAACTACAATTTCATTTGTGCAATCTAAGGATTCAACATCGGGTGTTCCTTTTAGCCATAAAAATACATGAACATGGGTAGAACCTATAGATTGCCATCCATACCTAGAAAAAGGATAGGAAGGCAGAATGAGAGGGAGGAAACATGGGTGTAGATGTCAAAAGATGTGTTAGTGTAAATGCAAACAAGAAACCAAAGTGAGTTGATTCATAACTAACAAATCTAATACAGTACCTCACATAGAGCATGATGGAAAGAGAGGAGAATATAATATACTTGTACTTACCTACAAGTGAAATTCTTCTTCTTTGATTGGTTGGATGTGCTCTTGATGTTGGATGCTTGATTGTTGCTTCAAAATTTTTTGTGGATGCACTTGGACAACACCCCCCCTTGATGAATGATGATTTTCTTGATCAATATAATGAGATATTGGATGATTACATTGGATTGAGGATGAATGGTGGATTGATTGAATAAATAAAATAGCAGAGGTTTGTTATGATCTTGCTAACTTGGCTCTCATGGAGGAGAGCTAAATTTATAGCTAAGGAGTAGAGGATTGAATGGCTAAGATGAAGCCATGTTGGATTTGAATCAATGGTGGAGAGTGCATGAGGATGGAGAATTCTCTAGAATTAGAGAATTCTATATTTTGAATTCAAAATTCATGGAGGGAAGAAGCTTCCATTGAATTAAAAATTTAATGGAAGGAGAAGGTTAGAGAGGCTTCTAGATATAGAAGTGATTGAATGGCTAAGATGAAGCCATGTTGGATTTGAATCAATGGTGGAGAGTGCATGAGGATGGATAATTCTCTAGAATTAGAGAATTCTAGATTTTGAATTCAAAATTCACAGAGGGAAGAAGCTTCCATTGAATTAAAAATTCAATGGAAGGAGAAGGATAGAGAGGCTTTTAGATTTAGAAGCCTCTAGATTTAGAGGTGTGAGGATGTGATTAGATTAGGATTAGATTAGGCTGATTAATGATGCTTAGGGATGTGATTTGATGGAAAGGCTAAGTGTAGGGATGTGTAAGTAGGTGGTAGGCGAGATGTAGGAATATTAAATTCCTAGAAAATGTTAATAGGGATTATAATAGGATATAATAATGAAATAAAAAGCATTAAAGATGAAATGAGATAAACGATAAAAGGGTAAATGCGATAAAAGGTATTTTTAATGGGATAAATGATAAAATGGAATATTGAGATAAATGATGAAATATTAGAATAAAGGGATTAATGATTAAATTAATAATAATTAATTTGGTGACTAATTATTATATGGATTTAGATGATGTTGCGGGACAAATTAATCGTAATTTATCATGTCGACATTTTAGATGTCTACATTTTGCCCCTCTTTAAAGGGTTATTGCATAACAATGACCGTTCAAAGAAAAAGAAGAAAATATGATAGTCATATGATGCCCCCTCGAGGGTTTAGGTAGGGAGAAACGAGGCGAGTAACCACTCGAGAAGAGGAGAGGCCCAAGTTAGTAGATGCGAGATGATTAGAGGGTAAGAAGGTTGAAGATTTAGAGGATGAGGATTAGAGGATTATAAGATTCAATTAAGAGATTAGAAAATGAGAAATGATTAGAAAAAGTGGGAGATTCATAGGAGAGGAGAGGGGATTAGAAGAAGTAGAATATTAGCGGAGAGGGATAAGATTTGAGAGATATTAGATGCCCTAGTCAACGATGTATGACAAGGGTGAAGATTTTAGATTTAGATTTGAGAATGCCCCGGTTAAGGGGTTGAGATGTTGAGGATTTTGGATTATAGGATGTTGGATTTGAAGATATTAGATATTGAGGATGTTTGAATTATAGGATGCCCCAGTCAATAGTGTATGACAAGTGTGAAGTTTTAGGATTTTAGATTAAAGGATGTTGGATTGGATGTAGTTGGATTTTAAGATGTTAGATGTAGAGGATGTTGGATTTGAAGATTTGAGGATGTTGGATGTGATGATGTGATATTTGAGGATTGATTTTATTTGAAGGATTAGATGATAGAGGATGTTTGGATGAGACAATGCGGATTGGTTTTGGTTTTTTTTTATGAGGGCTGTTTGGATGTACGCTGAGATTTGGATGGATAACGATGTTCGAGGATAGGATTGGGATGAAAAGGTGGTGGATAAAGAGGCACAGTGGGCACCAAAAATGTAGATGTAAAAAGATGTGCTAGTTCAAATGAAAACAAGAAACCAAAGTGATTCGATTCCTAACTAACAAATATAATACACTACCTTAGATAGATCAGGATGGAAAGAGAGGAGAATATAATATACATGTACTTACCTATAAGTGAAATTCTCCGTATTTGATTGGTTGGATGTGCTCTTGATGTTGGATGTTTGATTGTTGCTTTAGATTTTGGTGTGGATGCACTTGGACAACACCTCCCTCTAATGAATGATGATTTGCTTGATCGAGATGATGAGAGATTGGATGATTGGATGAATGATGAATTTATTGAGTAAATAAAATAGCAGAGGTTTTTTATGATCTTGCTAACTTGGCTCTCATGGAGGAGGAGAGCTAAATTTATAGTTGAGGAGTGGAGGATTAAATGGCTAAGATGAAGCCATGTTGGATTTGAATCAATGGTGGAGAGTGCACGAGGATGGATAATTCTCTAGAATTAGAGAATTCTAGATTTTGAATTCAAAATTCATGGAGGGAAGAAGCTTCCATTGAATTAAAAATTCAATGGAAGGAGAAGGTTAGAGAGGCTTCTAGATTTAGAGGTGTGAGGATGTGATTAGATTAGGATTATATCAGGTTGATTAATGATGATTAGGGATGTGATTTGATATAAAGGTTAGATGTAGGGATGTGTAGGGTAGGTGGTAGGTGAGATGTAGGAATATTAAATTCCTAAAAAATGTTAATAGGGATTATAATAGGATATAATAATGAAATAAAATGGATTAAAGGATGAATGAGATAACTGATCAATGATAAAAGGGTCAATGTGATAAAGGGATTTTTAATGAGATAATGATAGAATGGGATATTTAGATAAGTGATGAAATATTAGAATAAAGAGATTACTGATGAAATTAATAATAATTAATCTTGTGACTAATTATTATATGGATTTAGACGATGTTGCAGGACAAATTAATCGTAATTGATCATGTCGACATTTTAGATGTCTACAATGGGCACAAAAAAGGTAGTTTATTTGGAGTTCTCTCGCACCAATAGTATTTTGCTCCTAAATGTTTTTTAAAACCTATTCATGGAAGATTGTGAATCGGTGGTGCAAGTAGGATGAAATGCGACGAGGATTACAGATAACGTTGAGGATTATCCAATTGTTAGCTTCTCGTGCATCAAGGGGGAACACTTGGGATGAGTTTGTGCAAGTCAGGTTATTTTCTATCAACACAAAACATGAAGAATAAAGTGGGAGGGTCAATTTCCATGACCATTTTCGTCAAAATAGTGTGGTTATTCACCTAGAAGGATCTAGTTCGTCACAAATTTGAACTAAATATCATTAAATTATTTAGAAGGCCATCATTAGGAAAGTCATGCAAACCTTTTTGAAGATCCTTTATTGTTGTTGGAAGAGCATACTCCATGGTTTGCTTCATGAAAACAACAATTGTTGTTTGGTTATGTTATTGCATCATGAGGTTATGTAAAAAATATCTGAAGTTTGGATGGTGTCCAAAGTGGCCATTGTCGTATTGTATCAAGTGAAGAGAAAATTCACGTTGTTGAAATTTTTTCGATGTGTGTTTATTTGAACATTGTTTGGCCAATTGGAAGCAATGAGGGAAACACTATAGTAAACATTTTTTTTGTGTTGTATTCATTTATGGCTAACAAACTAATTTTGGCCAGGAGTAGTGCAATGGGGACGTCAATAGGGTTACATTGAAAAACATGAATTTGAAGGAGTGAAACATTTCATTGGAAGGGATAATGAAAGTGTTTAGGGGAACATCCCAAACCAAAAAATTAAATTTATCAATATCGATTGAAAAATTGTTACAGTAAGTAGGGAGTGACTAACTAAAATGGGGGATTTATTCTAAGTTAATATAATAAAGAACAACAGTAAATGACAGATAAATACATAAAGAAAATGACCCAAGCAATCTAAGCTATCAAAATATGAAACCCTAAAGTGCAATAAGGGTTAAATAGAGCTTAGTTGATTCGATGATTATTTGAAGTTGTTTCGCAGTGAAGACTAGATAAACAAAAGGTAGGAATAAACACACAAACCTGGAATAGTAGCTGGACAGAGGTGCCTAGAGAAGGACTGGGGTGCCTGGGGCGCTCTAGTATGAGATCTGGGCACATTGGTCTGTGAAAAATCCCTGGAACCTTCCTCTGAGGTGTTGATGAATGATTGCTTGCCTTCGTTTCCTATCATGTTGGTGTCACTGGACTGTGTTGGATGTTGTTGTAAATCAAAAATGAAGACGAGACCTACAAAACCCCAAGAAAAGAATCAAACCCTTAAAATAAATATGCATATGAAGGGGTCAAACTATCCTCAATGACCACAATGGTGGACTTACTAACTGAGTGTTACACTACATCTCAAACCCAATATAGTTCTATGTGCATGTGTGTAATTATGCCCTAGGTGCTCTTGTGTCAATCGCACTTTGTGAAAGTAGCGAGCAATAACTATGTGTAGAAATGTAATAAAATGGTCAATTGATGCAGCCTAGAATTTACCATAAAAATCTCAGGCGCACTGGCATGTCACGCAGCTTAGACTGAGCGCTCACCCAAAGCGCACAAAGGTACCAAGCCCCTCTTTAGGGTTGTTGTTGTAGGATGTTAGCATGATGAAGACTTAATGCATTCAGATCCATAATTAATACATCATTCTACAATGCATGTTTAGATCTATATCTAAAGAATAACAAACTTAAATGATAACCATGAAGAAATCAAAACATGCAATAACCAATTATACTTAGGATTAATACTCTGATTCAGCCAATACACTCCATTATATTAAACATGATAAATACACATAAGCTCATTACAATAGATAATACCATAGTTTATGCGCGCATCAAATTTGGCAACATAACCTCACAATAGTTCAGTTCTCATACCTCTCTACTATACTACGTAGTTCATTACATATTTATAAGAGTGGGGACTTGCCCTTCACCGCTTATCTAATCCCAAAATAGGTCGCATGCTAACAATAGCCATGCACCTTTACAATAATAGGCTCACATGCAAGAATGCTAACAATAGACCTCTCACAGTTAACTGGCAGTAGCAACTCTATTCTTAGCCCACATCCATGCAAAGCGTTCCATAGCCGCTCTTCCAAAAATAGCTGATGCATGTCGCGCAAGTCTTTTCCAAGTTTATGTGCTTCGCATGCTATCTTCCAAAAATAGATCATAATCATGAAAATGGCTAAGTCCTGAATCTGTCTCTGTCCTTCGCGGGTGATTCCTTCCCGATCCTCCTGCACCTTTGAATGTGCTTTGCTCTTCCACGCAAATCTTCTGTATGCCTTCTGCCAAGTGTTATACATTGTCTGCTCAACATTACCCCACACTAACTGCATTATTGCCCTAACAACGGTTACCTCTTAAATGTTCAAAGAATAAGAAAGGACATAAATGGAAGATAGTAAATAATGTTCTATACAAAAGAATGATTTACTCAGCAGTATCCTCTGCTTCAACCGGAAGAATCAATTATGGATACTCTTCCTTTATCTCTGCCTCTAATGTCTGCCACTCATTTAGTGCAGGCTATACTTTTTCTGGAATATCTACCATAATAGACTCCAACTCATCTTGGGAAATTTCTCCCTTTTCATTCTACAAAACTAGAACAATGTTGGACATTGTAGACATTCTTGCTTCCAGCAGATCCATCTTCTGCGCTATAATCTTCCCCAGCTCATCTAACCTTTCCTTATGGGGTTCTTGCGCTACTATAAGGGCCTTGCGCTTTTGTTTTACCAATGTCAAGCTCTCTGCATGACCCAGTGTCTCATCATTCATCAATTTTATGACTTCATTGTCCTCTACCATGGTCCTTATCCTGATGACCACCTCCAGAGCTGTGCAAATATTCAATGCCTAGTCTGCTTTCCTCATCTCCTCCTGTAAGGTTTGGAGCAATTCCTCATAAGATGCAATCTTCCTCATCACCGAAGCCTTCTCTCTCTGCTTCTTGCTCAGGATATTTTGGTGCTGGTATGTGCATAGGTCCATTCTAAAGCACCAAATCCACCAAGATACATACATAATGCATTGCTGAAGGAATTTTTTTGGGTATCTTGTACTCCAAATGTGGTCTTGCTTTCAGGACATGGTCTCCAATTTCCTCGGCCATGCTAATGAAAGCATTTCTCTTCTTTTGCTCTAAGTCCTTCTCTTGTCGTAGGTGTGCTATCTTTTCATCTTTGGCCTTGATCTCTTCTTTCAGCACCCTAATAGTTGCAACTTTATCCACATTCCTCCTTGCCACCTATGTTGATACCTTCACCAAGGCATTACTTACTTGTTCATCCGACCTAATAGTAGGCTTTACTGTTATCTGTCTGACCTGAGGTGTCTTCTTCAATCTTCCTGATACACATGACTCTTCACATATGTCAAAGTTTGGTTCGTCCACATGTGTTTGTATTGACCAAGACAATTGTTTCCTTGTGCGCATGGTGGCCATGTCCTCATCCAACAACTCCCATCCATATAATTCCTTAAGGCCCACCGTGCTTTGGAAACAGGTGCAAAAAATTTTACTTTTGTCCTCAGCATAGCCCATGACTAGTGCAGTATACTCTCCACTTATCCTCTTCAATCTTGGCCCCTTAGGAACTTGAGCACCAAGATTTGAGCTTGTTTTGCTATGCCCTGAGCAGTCTCTTACGTTGTCCCATCTACCTCATTTACTCCTTTTCCCCCATCCTTCCTTTCTTTGACCTTTGGCTCTTCTACGTCCTCTGGTGGTGTAGGAGTTTCGGGCACACTCTCCTCAGAATATTCCACCTCCTCGTCGAGCTTCAACTTTCTCCTCCTTTTCTCAGTTATCTCCTTCTGTGGAAAGATTCGTGGTGATCTACGCATTGACTTTGGTGTAGCACTTTGGGTTCTAGTTCTTTTGAATACCCTTTTGAAGCGACACTCTTCTTGTACTACATATAGGTCCTCATCATCTCCTTCTGGCACCTGAGGTGGTGTAGCCACACGCTCAGTTCCTATCTTGTCTGTAGGCTACCTTCGTCCTCTATGCTCCAGGCCACCACTATCTTCTCATTCATCCTCCTCTTCATCCACCACTATAGTCTCTATAGGCTGTGGAGTCGGCACATTCTCTACTGTATGCTTACCCTTAGGCGGCCCTGGAAGTGCGAACTCATTTTCAACATATTTGTTGTTCTCCAGCTTGGGATTGAGTTGAAGATACACAAGTGTTGTTCCAATGTCTCCGATTGCCAAGCTTACTAACTTCATGTTTATTACATTTGAGATAAGCCTCTCAATGTAGGCAGTTCATCCTAGATATACATATGTTTTCCTCAGTTGTTTCTTTCGTGTGCACCTATTTTCAACAGACTTATACTTGGATATCTATAACCACCCCACACTAATGGTATGTGCAGTCCTTTATGCATAAAAATTATTCAAATAATAATTAGCTTCTGGCACGCAAACGTGCTTATTACACAAAAACACCAACTAAATTGACAAAGCATAGTGACGAAGAAGGAAATACATAATTGAAAACCTAATCTAAATGGCAACACTACCTTATTAAAAACACCAAGAAGACTTATTTATAGTAGGGCTTCAACCTACTCCCGTTGAAGTAAGCGGGTAGCAGTGTTCAATCAAACACCTCTAATTGGCAAGCACTTGTTGCAAGTATGTGAGTGATAACATACGGCCCCAACCAATGTACCTTGAGTTTGCCTGGATGGCACAAAAACTTAGAATCATAAAGGAGCACCATCTGCCCAATCTCAAACTTTTTATCCCTGATGTGTCTGTCATGCCATGCTTTCTACCTGGCCTTTTCTTATTTTTGACTCCAACAGGCTATTGCTCATCGCTCATCCAACTTGATTAAATTTTCAATTCGTTCTTCTAATACTTGTTCATCAGCTAGACCTCCAGCGCGCACAATACGCAAAGAAGGTAGCATGAATTCCACAGGAATAATTGCTTCCGTGCCTAAAACTAACTGAAATGGTGTGGCTTTGTTCAACCTTTTATATGGTGTTCGATATGCCCAAAGCACTACAAACACTTTATCATCCCAATCCTTTCTTCCAACCTCACAATTTTTTTTCAATGTCCGGCTCAAAATCTTGTTGAAATCCTCAGCAGTCCCATGTTCTTGAGGATGATATGGTGAAGTCTTATGGTGTGCAATCATGAATTCATCCAATAAAATTTTGATTGTCTCATTCATAAAATGTGTACCCCTATCACTATACAAACTCAAAGGACATCCATACCTTGTAATAATATTTTCCCACAAACACCTGGTTGTTGTAGCCATTGTACAATCCTTTGTAGGTATTGCTTTTGTCCACCTTGTCAGATAGTCTGTGCAAGTAATGATATAGTACGATCCAGTCCTGCGCGCAACTGGTGAAATAAGACCCACAAAATCTATAGCCCATTTCTCAAATGGTTCTACACTAGTTGTAAACACCCTAATTTCACATTTTTCCTAAATCAATTAATTCCCCTTCCTCATTTCCCACAAAAATACACTTCGAATTAATCAAATATAATTTGATTAATTATTCATTTCAAAATCCAAAAAATAACCCAATCCTCACCACATGTCATTATTCTCCATGTTTTTCTACTATTGAATTAAAAATTCAAAATCAAATCCTCACCCACTCTTCGTGGTCCCCACTCACCTAAAATCCTCTACTTATGAATTAAAAATCCAAAATCAAATCCTCACCCATTCTTCGTGGTCCCCACTCACCTAATATTGCCCACATTTTCAAACCATGATTACTTAAATTACTCTAAGTTAATCACTCCCCCAGACTATAAATACAACCTTATCCCTCCCCTCTAAACACATGGAGAATAAGCTTGAATGCCTTATCTAAGTTCTTGCATCCTTTGAGCAAAGAACATCCTTCTGCCTCGTCCTAATGCCCAAATAGATTCATCTTAAATCATCCCAAATCCATAACCCATTTTGTCCATTTAGGTGCAAAGTAAGTGGATCTTGTTGCAGGAAGGCCTTGCTCCGATTCGAGGAAAGCACGTACATATCACACAATCAAGGCTCATCCATGTTTCCTTGCCCATTCTGAGGTTTGCTATAAAACGCGAAAGAGGAGGTAATTTTAGTAGTGCATTTTTCCTAGCATACATTTTGGCATGCCCAGTTACTTTTGATTTGTTACCATTGATTTCTCAATTAGTGGTGTTATCCATTATGTGTTTATTATTATTCATTATTATCTCTTTTTTTGTGTCTTATGGCCTTCTTTGGTTAACCTTTACGCTATGGGTAGCATTTTTGTTGTGCAGTGTCTTGTGGTGTATCTACAGGTTATAACAACAATGAAACTATGACGCTCGTCCTGTCTTTGATCTCCTCGGCGCTTAGTGTTTAGCAGATGGACATCTATCACCTGATCCGGATAATTGTGGATCACGATGGAAATATTCACTCCTACAGTCATCAAGAGGTTACATTTCAAATAGTTCCCAGTTCTAATTTTGCTATTCACTCGTAATCTGCAGAAACAAATGAACTATTCATTAGCTTATCATCTTACTATTATGGGACAACCAATCCAGAAAATGCATTTATTATTTACTTTTGCTAAAATAACTGCTTTGTAGGAAGTTAATCATTTTTCTTTCTTTCATTTTAGTTAATCATTTTTTGATCTAATTATTTATTTCTGTTTATTGTTCTTTTTTAACCTTGCTGTCAAAATTTTAGCTTCTCCGGTGAATTATAGAAGTCAGAAAATTAAAAAAACTAGCTCCCGAGGCAATTTTTCTCACATTCAAAATTTTCATTCAAAGTGCAACAGTAGCCCATCTTTCGGAAGCCATAAATTTTGCTCCCAAACTCGCAATGACTTCATTTTCTTTTAATGGAAAGGTATTGAAAATATCTATGCAATGGAAAAATAATTTTTTGATTTAGACTTACAAAATTTTTTTGGTTTCATTTCTTCTAACACATGTCTTTTGAAAAAAATAAACAAAATGTAGTTTTTTTTTTAATTTTAATTTTAGTTTTAATTTTTTTTAACGTAACAACCTCACACGTATGCTCTTTCCTAGCACTTTAAAAGTGATCTTAGAAATCAGAAACGTGAGGCCACCCAAGCTCCGTAAAACAATTTTTTTTGCCTTACATGTCAATTTTCCACTACAACACTTCTAGGTAACATTTTCACACTCTTCTTTCGTCGTTTTTTTTTTTGTGAAAATAATCATTATCAATATTTCGCAATCATGATTAATTACAATAATTATTAACATTTAAAAGAAAAAAAGAAAGAAAAAAATTCAAAAAAACAAAATCTATTCCAATTGTATCCACGTATGCTCTCTTCTTGCGCCTTCGAGCGATCTGGAAAATCAGAAATGGTTGCAATTTTTTAGTTTCTTGTTCTAACATTGCAGGATCCTCTAGCTTTGTTTTCTAATTGTCATTTTAATCATTACTTTCCTTCATCATATTATTAATATTTTTTTGGTCGTTGGTTGTGTATGCTCTTTTCCTACGCCTTCGAGCGATTTGGAAAATAAAAAACAACCATAATCACTTTTCAAACATTTTGTTTGCAGGATAACTACTAATTTGTTTTCTGTAGGACCGTGTCGCTAGAATATTGTCAAAAAAAATCCCACAAAAATACCACCATTCAAAGAAAATTGTTAAAACAAAAAAATTAGCACATCCAGGTACGCCATCATTTTTTGCCAGTGATTTATTTCAAGTTGGAAAGAACCTTGTGTTTAATCACTTTATCATTTTGTTTTTACACGTAGTTGAGGTGGATTTCATCACCACCAAAGCTACACTCGTGACGTGGACTTGACTACCACGCACCAACAACATTTACATCTGCATTGCACCTTGAGACCTAGTCTCATCACAACGTTCAGTATTTACCTCGCCCCTGCTCTTCACTTACAGGTAATGTTGTCATGTGACGCATGCAAGTCATGCCTAAATAGCTGTAACAACGAAGCCTAGGCATCATCCTTGTAAATCTTCAAGGAGTTATAAGGACACCATACACATTCATCCCTCCATCACCTTCCACCTTTTCACAAAACCTACTATGGACGTGGTGATTCACTCTGAAACAGGCAAGTAAAGAATTGGTGAGTCTCCTCCAATGCTCTAAGGGTTCCCCGTACCAATTCTATCCCCTTACAAAATTAGGTATATCAGGACTAGGGTATATCGGAGGACGCATATTTTTGGAGTAATAAGAGCCTGTATCCATCAGTCCACAACATACTTGTATGATTGCATGAAACAATGATCATTCCTGAAGAATTTATCTCCTAAGCCAAAATAATTGGATCCACATGATTACTTGTTGTTTGAAAACAAAATAGTTTAGCATTGTTTTATCATAAAACTTGGCTGATATCAATGTGTTCATTGTAAAAGTTCAAACCCTAGTTGTGTTCCACAAAAAAATCAGTTCTCAACCAATTCAATACCAAGTGAAAACATCCAAAAAATCCAACAACGCAGACCAAAACATCGCACCAATTTCATTAGCTCGTTTCATCCAACATTACATCTGCCATAGCTTGTCTTTGGCTATATCCAACTGATATTAAGGACTAGCATTCACTCCCCATATCATCAATTGTCAAAACATCCTTCATAGCTTGTTTCCAGCTATATCAAACTAATATTGGGTGACTTGTTTGAGTTCACTCATTATTTTTTCCAGCATCACGTTTATCCAAATCACAGCCAACGCATATCCTTTCATAACTCTTTTTGAGTTATATCACAACCATATTGTGATTAACCTGTTTGGGTTACTCTCCCCGTCAACAATCCAGAGCTTGTTCAAGCTAAATCTACACAACGTGTAACAAATTCCCTAACAACTCGTCTTGAGTTGCATCACCATCATATTGAGATAAAAATTTTGAGTTACTCTCCTTATCAGTCATTACGAGCTTATTCGAGCTAAATCCAAAGTAATCAAATTCTTATTTAATCACACCTGCTCAAAGTTCCTACCCACTTTTTCAACTTAATCAGACACATTTCATCTTGGTATTCACTCGTAGTCATAATCATGAAAATGATGATGAATAAGTCACACAACCAGAACTCGCCAATGAAGAATAAGAACAAGTCAATAGGATGATAGAACAAAACAAAAATGAATATCTGTTACGCATCATAGCCATGGGGGAAAAACTACCCCTTGACTTCAGGGTAAAAAATTTAAACAAACTTATTGACAATGGTGAATCAAGTTATCACAACGAAATACCAAACAATCCAAATGGTTCTTCGGCCGACGAGTTATTCACTAAAATCTAAGACTTAACAAAGAAACTTAAGGAAGCAATGACTAGAGCTAAAAGATTAAAAGACCCCAATCTAGATTCCAATACTCACGACATTTTTGATAAACCATCCCCCATTTCTCCATTCGCACAAGAATGGAAACTTATGAAATACATTATTTAGGGACAATCAAAACAATCAAAACAATTCAACTTTGAATAATTGTGTCCTTGTCCATTTAATACAGAGATATCATGCTTACCATTTCCGCCATCATTCAAAATCCCAAAGTTTGATAAATACAAAAGCAAAGGCGACCCCCCGTGAACATGTCAAGGAATTTTACATGCAATGTTAGGAAGTTACCTATCGAGACACGTACCTTTTACGATTATTCCCCCAAAGTTTAGGAGGACAGGTTTTATACTAGTTTTTCCATCTACCCAAAGGGTCGGTCACGACATTTGTAGACTTATCAGAGAAATTTGTCAAACATTGTTCCTATAACTTAGACTCGGAAATAACCACGCTTGATCTCTACAACACTAGGCAAAGGCCAAATGAAAACTTTGCCTCCTTTTTACAATGATGGCGAGGAATTGCAAGCCGATTTCCCTGCTTAGTACCTGAGAGACAACTAGTTAGCATATTTGTTCCTAATCTCAATGCCGAATTATCATTCCACATGCAAATGCATTGTCTGAATAGTTTCTAAGAAGTCATCGAAAATGGCACACAAATCAAAAAAGCCTTCATTTCTAAGGGTTTACTTAAAGAACCCTTTAGGGACCAACCTTATCGAGACACCCCTCAGAACCAGGAAAAATCTAAATTCTTTAACCATAATCGAAATATTGTCAACAACGGCGTTACGGATTCCTGCCATGTCTGAAACATTCAAAACCATCCTATCAATACATTAAAATCTCAACAACCAATCATCATCCCTAGAAAGGAAGTTCCTTCTTGGGACCGACGAAGACAATTCAATCCTCTCAGAGAAATTCTATCTAGTGTCTTTCATCATTTGGAAAATGCCAATATGATTACATATCCCATTGTCAAACCCTTCGAAGAAGGACAATGAATATTGTGATTACCATCGCATAAAAGGGCACTCCACAGATCGATGTATGCAACTCCGCCATTACATCCAAGACCTGATTGAACGTGGAGACATAGAAGTTGAAAATACTTCTGAGATAAAAACACTTAATGAAAAATTTCATATGCTCAAAAATCCCTTCCCTAACCATGATAACAATTCAAAAGATAAGGGTCAATCATCAAGAAATGTCAAGTATGACTTAGTCATCTTGACAATAGATTATGACCAAGACTTAGCGGCAACTATAAAGATCAGAACTGACTGTGTGATCACCACTAGACATAGAAAAATGTGGGTCTACACAACAAAAAAATCTACCACTTCGTCCCCCGCATCACCTCCTAATCCACCATCTAATTCCGCCGCCAATTCCTCTCCACAACCTATGCCATCATTCAATATTGTCAAACAATTAGAGAAGACTGCAGCACAAATTTCCATCATGGAACTACTTAATTCTTCTCCCGCACTACAACACATCCTTATGCAAACATTGAATAACACTCGTGTCCCTGAGGACATCAATTCACAACAATTCTAGGCTTTAATCACACATCTTACAGTCCCCAATCCTATTTTATCTTTTGGTCCCGCTGACTTGCTTAATCCCAACATCGCTAATAATCATTCTTTATACGTTGAGGGTTATGTAACTCATCGTAAGATCAAGTGCATTTTAATCGACAATGGATCTGCATTGAATATTTGTTCCATGAAACTTTTACGTTGTCTAGGTTACACTGAAAATGATTTACAAAACAATATCATAACCATTCGTGGGTATGATAATAGCGAGAGAAAGTCTGAAGGCACAATCGCGTTGCCTCTCCAAGTTGGACCCATCACCTTAGACATGGTTTGTCATGTGGTGGATGTAGAAGTTGCATATAACATTCTCGTCGGCCGACCATGGATTCATGCCATGAAAGAAGTCCCATCAACATTCCACCAATGTATTAAGTTTCCTCATTTGGACAAGGAATTTACATTACGTGCAGATCCTCAACCTTTTGAGTATTGTAGATTCCTTGAAGGACGGTATCGACATGATCACTATTGTCCATCAACAGATAAATATGCTCCACCTCGCATAATCCCTAACGAAACATGCATTGATCCTGATACACTCCCTAAAAATGATCCAAAACCATCATATCCTAACCTAAACAGATTTTTCAATCCATTATCTTCCGCTAGTCAACCATATTCCACTAGTCCTCCTCCCACTAATCAATCATCTTCTTCCACTAATCAAGCTTCTTCTTCTAACAACAACTATTCTTCCATCACACCATCTTCTTCCTCACCTAGCCAACCTTCTTCATCCAACCACACCTCTTCTATTAAGATACCTCCTCCTGTGAATAACCAAACTTCATCCTTCAATCCACCCCTTCTTCTTATAACCCATCCTCTTCATCTTTTAAAACTACCAAACTGACTTCTCTACCACATGAGGTACCTATTGGTCCCCCATCCCACACATTTAAAATCATTGACACATGATGTGCTAAATATCAATTTCAAAAGATGGCAGACTCCTTTTATATCAACAAATCCCCACATAGCTACGACAAACCTAATGCTCCACATTTGAGAATCCATCCCACTTACTAAATGGGATAGTCAGTTTGGAAAAAGTTTGATTATCTTGACAACGAACATATTCCAAGTTCTTCAGGATCTTGGTTATATAATGACGACTTTGCTCCATGTTATGAGTCCCCTCAATTTACCAAAGCTCATTGAATAATGAAAAACATACGATGGAAGGGTAAAGGACTCAGTCCAAATGAACAAGGTCGTTTAGACACAATAAATTACACACAACATCATGGTAAATATGGTCGAGGTTTCAAGGTGTTTGATGTTGCTCCCATAATAATTTCAAGTGACAATGGCGACACTAGTTCTGATAATGACATCAGGTCTCCATGTAGTATTTTTAAGGACCTCACTAAAACACATCTTTACTTTGAACATTTATCTATTTATGTCATCAATTTTGAGCCTACACATCCGACTCTCATAGACCATGGCCAACCACATCATGCAGTCATGGACATGTTCCAAAATGATGAAGCCATCGAAGAATTCCTTGAAACTCGCCACGAAATCCCTACTTCCGACCATAGAAAAGGATTTGAAATCAATCTAAATGAATCAACCTATTTTGGCAAAGAGATAAAATATTCAGATGCTTCGCCCTCAGAAAATTTGGATCAGAAGCACAAACAGAGGATTTCCCATAGTCAAAATCTCACCGCCACCGTATCCAACAAACATGTCAATAAAAAATCCCAACATTACTCACCAAAATCTTGTACTAACTCACCTAAAACACCTGACACCGATGACTTACATCAACCATTAGCATCGTTCTTCGAAAAGGATACATCTAAAATGCTTGTAGAAGAAACAAAATACATAAACATTGGCACCACCAAACAACTAAAAATTTTACAACTTGGCATTAGTCTGTCTGACCAAGAATACATGGAATTCACAACACTCCTTATTAAATTCCAAGATATATTTGCATGGACATATAAGGACATGCCAGGCCTGGACCCATCTCTTGTAGTACACCAGCTTGTGGTACATCCAGATGTAAAACCTGTAAAACAAAAACTATGCAAAATACATTCCCAAATTACATTGCTTGTGAAAGTCGAACTCGAGAAACTCTTGGGATCCGACTTTATCAAACCTATTGATTATTCGACATGGATATCTAACATAGTTCCTGTCGCCAAGAAAACTCCCGGCATCAGAATATGCACAGACTTCTATGACATCAACAAGGCTTGCCCCAAAGATGACTTTTCCCTTGCCAAATATAGACATGATTGTTGATTATATGGCAAGCCATGAAATGCTCTCCTTAATGGATGGATTCTCTGGTTACAATCAAATACGTATTGTTGAAGGGGATCAACATAAAATGGCATTTACTACACCATGGGGCACCTTTTATTATAAGGTCATGCCTTTCGGATTGAAAAATACTGGTGCCACCTATCAACGAGCAATGACTGTCATCTTCCATGACATGTTACATGATATCATGGAAGATTATGTTGATGATATATTAGCAAAATCCAAAACATGAATAGGGCATCCAAGTGTGTTGAGACACATTTTTGATTGATTACGTGAGTATAAGGTTCATCTTAACCCAAAGAAATGTGTGTTTGGAGTAACCTCTAGTAAATTATTAGGGTTTATTGTCTCATGAAGAGGCATAGAAGTGGATCCTGCCAAAGTCAAATCCATTATGGAAATACCTCCTCCTCAAAACCTAAAACAATTACGCAATCTTCAGAGAAATATACAATCTATTCGGCGTTTCATATCACATTTGGCTGATAAGTGCCACCACTTTAACCAGTTACTCAAGAAAGATGCACAATTTCACTGGAACCACGATTGCCGAGACTCTTTTGCTAAGTTAAAAGAATACCTCTCTAGTCCACATGTTTTTATGTCACCAATTGTCGATAAACCCATGTTCCTTTATACATCTACCATTGAACATGCCATAGGAGCTCTACTAGCACAACATAATGATCAAACAAAAGAATAGGTTTTATATTACCTTAGTCAAACACTTATTGAGCACGAAGTACGTTATTCCCAAATCAAAAAAGTATGCTTAACATTCGCCTTTGCATTCCATAAGTTGTGTCATTACTTGCTCAATCACACAACTAAGTTGATTGCCAAAATTGATCCTCTCGAGTATTTGTTGTCCAGACCCATTGTCACAGGAAGAATGTCTAGTTGGGTCGTATTACTTAGTGAATTTGATGTTGAATTTTTTCCGCATAAGGCAATTAAAGGACAAGCCCTTAAAGACCAACTTACTGAAGCACCCCTTCCTGGCATAGAACCACTTCAATTCTCTTTTCCTAATGAAGATATTCTACAAATAGACATCGTGTCAGCTTGGACTCTATATTTTGATGGATCTTGTAATCTCCACGGCTCAGGGGCTGGTGTTTTGCTTATCACACCCAATTGACACGTTATCCCTAAATCATTTCGCTTAACATTCCCATGTACCAACAATATCGCAGAATATGAAGCTCTCATCATAAGATTAAAACTGGCTATATATTGGAATCTTACATAATTAGTTGTATTTGGTGATTCTTTACTTATCATCAAGCAAGTTACTAATGAATACCAGGTCAATGATGAAAAACTTATCCCATATAAACACATGGTGGATAGTATTTGAAGCTATTTTTGATTAATTAGCTTTGATCAAATCCCTAGAATTCGTAATAAATCTGTCGTTGCTATGACAACCAACAGATCCCTATTAGAAATCGCATCTAGTCAACCCCAAGCACATTTTCTTGTTGAACATCTCTTAATGCATGCCTATGATCTTTCTAAAAACATTACGGTACGTGAGATCATGGGTCTGAATAACCCTTGGTACCACGATATTTATACCTTCATTCATGATAAAACATTTCCTGCTGACATGAAACCAATGCATAAATGTGCTTTAGCCCAACGTGCTTCTCGTTACACCATTTTAGTAGAAACTCTTTATACTTATCCGATGTCTTAATCAGGAAGAAGCCTCGACTGTCTTAGCTGAAGTTCATTCTTGTATCTATGGAGCACACGCGAATGGTATAGCCTTAGCCAATAAAATCCTGCGAGTTGGATATTACTGGCCCACCATGGAAAGTGACGCATGTCATTTTGTCAAGCATTGTCAAGCATGTCAAAATCATGGAAATCTTATCCATGCACCTTCCCAAGCATTATAATCGATAACCACACCATGGCCTTTCTCTCAATGGGGACTTGACCTCATTGGTAAAATCAGACCAACATCGTCCGATGGACATAAGTTCATCATTACCACTACTGATTACTTCACTAAATGGGTGGAAGCTATGCCTCTCACTTATGCTACCGATAACCAAATATCAAAATTCATTTTTAATAATCTCATCTGTCGATTTGGTATTCCATCCGCTCTGGTCGTAGATAATGGCAAATCATTTTAAAACTAGGATGTAAAAGACCTAGCCAAACTTTTCCGCATCAAACTTAAATGGTCCACTCCATACTACCCTCAGGGTAACGTTCAAGCGGAAGCAACCAATAAGACCTTAAAATCCATCATGGAAAAGATTGTCAATACCTATAGACGTAATTGGCATACTCAAATTTATCCCGCTCTTTGGGCTTGTTGTACATCTTACTGCACGCCTACCGAAGCCACCTCATTTTCTCTTGTTTATGGTTGTGAAGCCATTTTACCTTTTTGAGATAGAAATCCCATCCTTGAGGATCTCCCTTAAAGATATAATTAATGAGGATGAATATCGAAAGTCACGGCTTTAAGAGCTTGAGCTTCTCGATGAAAATTGACTTAATGCTCTCAATCATATTCAAGTCTATCAAAATCGATTGCAACACAGTTATCATAAAAAGGTAAGACCCAGAGAATTTGAAATTGGTGACCTTGTTTTAAAAGAAAATCAAAAGAATACCACTAAAGAACGAGAAAAACAAGGAAAAATTGAGCCTAAATGGTTAGGACCCTGTGTAATTAAAACTAAATTTGGCTCTGGGGCCTATTAATTGGCCACTGAAGATGGTCAAGATCTTGATGAACTAATGAATGCAGTTCATTTAAAGAAATTTTATCCTTAAGATGTTCACTATTCCTGGAAACAACGTGTACATTGTTCCTTCTGTCTTGCTTATCTCCAAATAATTTAAATTTATTCATTTCCATTGGCATATATTCTCTTTATCAAAGTCACATCTTCATATTTATCATCATGAGACATGTGCTAATATAGATCCTATTAAGTTTGTGAGTACCATACTTCTTATAATATCTCCCATTTTCAGTCGCTTTTACCTATGGTCATACCTAGAAGCTTACTGATGGTTATATATTCCCTCCAAAGACATTCTCTCTTTCATAACAAAGCTCTAAACTTCTTTACCCAGTTCGTTTGGTCGTCCATCTCAGTCTTCATTGTTGAACCCTCGCATCCTACTAGTCATGTGGGGCTGAGATTAGGGGCAGACGTTCCTTCCCAAATACAAAGCACTATTGTAAAAATCCATCAATTCAATAACTTATGAATAATTCATCATCACATCTTTCGTCCTTCATAGTCTTTGGTGTTGAGCCCACACTTCTTCCTGGTTGTGTGAGACTGGGAATGGAGGAAGGTGCCCTTACTCGTTTACGTCTTGTCTTCGGTGATAAACCCTTGCCTCTTACAAGTGGCATGGGGAAAAGCGTAGAGGGTCATTCTCATAAAAGCATAAAAATATTGCAAAACATTCGAAAAAACAAAACAAAAACAAAAACAAAAACAAAAAGACAAAAAGAGAATTCACTCACCTATGTTTTTCCTTTGGTGATGAGCCATTGCTTGTCACTAGTAGCATGGGGTAAGACATAGGGAGTCATTTAAAAAAAAATACAAAATATTACAGTGCTTGCAAATTATAGAATCCCCAAAGAAGTAATTTAGATGCCTAAGTGAAGAGAGAACTATCCCTTCACCTCATATCTTACCAATTAACAAACCACATAATTGTCTAAGTCTATCACGTGACTCATAAAGTGAAAGCCATTTTTGAAACTGGTTCATTACCGTTATGAAGAATGGAGTCGTAATTTTCCATACGGATTGTTAGCATTTGTCTCTATATTCATTATCTACCTCCTATGTCCTTCTTAAATCTCGGCGATGAGCCCACACATCTTACTAGTTGTGAGGAGTCAAGAATGGACTTGGACTTCTTTTCATCATATCATCACCACCATATCCTGCTAATGGAAAGAGAATTTTTGTTATTCCAAGTATAAGTTACCACACGGAACACGGTACATACAGATAATATCTTGGTTTATCACCTCTCAAAAATAAGTCTACACTCTGGTCCATAAATTGCCAATAACAGTGTAAAAATCCACAAACTGTGTGAAAATTGTCAAAAATCTAAAAACAGTATCAAAATCAAAAAATCCAAAAACATTTGAAAATCGTCAAAAACCCAAAAACATTAGAAACAATCGTCCAAAATCCAAAAAAAAATTAGAACTCGTCAAAAATCCGAAAACATTAGAAAGAATCGTCAAAAAATAAAAAAAATAGAAACAATTATAAAAAATCTAAAAAACATTAGAATATATATATATATATATATATATATATATATCATAAACAAAAACAAAAATGTTGTAAAATCGTAAAAAATCTAAAAATACCAACACAATTCAACCTTTGAACTATTATCCCCAATGGATGATCCAATCACTTTATGACTACTGAATTCAAAACACTTCTCCTTGCATGAATCCTCGCTTGGGGTAAATCTGACTCTCATTGTTTCCTTGTTTGAGGACAATGACCAAATACTTTACTATGTCCTCATACCCTTGTTTGGGGGCACATCCGATCAATCCTTACTGTGGAACACGTTAGGGACATGTTTATTGGTTCTTGTGTTGCATTATTAGTTATAAATTATTAATTGCTTTCTTGTATCTTGATATATTACATGGGGCATCTTAATTTTATGTATCCTAGTGTTCTCTCTAATATTCTTATGTTATTTGATTGCATGTCGTACTGGGGGCATCATACTTTCTTAATGGCCTCTGTCTATGCTCTTTTCCATTTGCATATCGTACTAGGGCATCAAACCTTTTTTCATGGCCCCTGTCTATACTATCACGCACATTACAGTCTAGTCATCTTGATCTTTTATATCATGATGCATCATGTTATGTGCTATATTAAAATTAAGACGCTTTTTGTCACATGAGTATCTTCCTGCATGATCAACATCTTACCTTGCACCCGATCCATTCACCCATACTAATACATTCCCTAGTTTGGGAATCCTATTTGATCACCGTTGCAGTTTGCAAATCCTACTTGATGATCTTTCTCAAGTATTATTCAATATCTAGCAGCTCCTCCCCCACCATGCTCACCATGTATTTGATCCATTCATCCTCGCTCCTCATTTTTACTCCTTCGCCACTTACCCCCATATTACCCTTCTGACCCTTCCTGTCCCCTCTCACCCATTTGTATTCTTTCCTTTCACCCTTCTGCTTCCTGCTTGACAATCTTACTTAATAACCCCTTCTATATGGGATCATCAGTGGAGGTTTACCCTCTCCCTAAGATCTTCTCACTGTAGAAGCTTCTTCACCACTTCCCCTCTCATCAAACAACACTCACCAACGCACACATCTTCCCATTCCACCTCTTTTACTTCTCATTCTCGCATCATTACTCTCACCACGCGGACATCCCAATTAAAGATTCCCCTCACATTCTCCACCCTTCACTACATATATTCCTTCATCCATTCATGTTACACTCCTTTGTTTCCTCTATTTCTTGTTATCACCTCATCTCGTATCCTATTCCACTTAGTTATACCTCACTCATTATTTTCTCATCCTTCCCCAAATCCGTCTTATGCATGGTCATCCTACTTACATGATTTCATAGTACGGAAAATTCACTCGAGGGTTCCCCTTCAGTCCATTTTGTCATACCCTATTCCCACCAACTCTATCATTATCCTTCTTCTTCTTCAGCTTGGCGATCTTACTTAACCATTCTAGCTGCATGGCAATCTTACTTAAGACTTCCTCTTAAGGTTGATCTACCCTATGGCCTTCCCCTATCCCATCATATTTCCCCCATCTTATTTCTCCCGCCTCTCATCACGATCATCTTCTGCAACCTACCATTCCACTGTTGTCCCCAATATCATTTTGTTTTTCTCCTTGCATATCATTCCTATCAGTTAGGTGATCGTACGAAACCTCTCTGGCAGCATGACGATCGTACTTAAGATATTCTCTTGAGCATGACATGTCATCTTACACTCGCCCATCACTCTACAATCTCACCATCCATCTTTCCTCTTCATTCCCCGTCATCACATCTTTTTACCACCACTATCACCCTCCTTTGCTTGGCAATCTTACTTAACCACTCACTCGGCATGGTGATCTCACTTAAGAGTCCCTCTTAAGGATGATCTGTCTCCTTACCCTTCCTCATCACTACACACCCTTCACCTTTCACTTTTTCTCGGCATTCACCATTATCACATCCTTTCACCTCATTTTCCATTCTTACAAACACCACTTCTCGCTTACCCACTTGTCATCTCCAGTTTCGTTCACTTGGAAATATTACTTAACCACTTCTGTCACATGACAATCTTATGTCAGGGTCCTCCCTATGCTTAACTCGTCATCATGAACTTCTCCCTTGCCTCATTCTTCATTCACTTTGCTGATCACTTCTTCCACTTGGTCTCTCCAACTACCCACTTTTCCTCCTACCATTATCCTTTCTCCATATATCCTCTTACAACATACATCTAATCTCTTCCACCTACAATCATGTTCTTTTCCCCCATTTTCCCCTTCTTGATAGATCATCCTTCATATTGTTTCTTCCCATTCTTTTCATGTCTTGTTTCTTCATCCTCACCTAGTTCATCTTCATCACCTGCATCCTCTCCTCGCTTTCACCTAGTCCCAACTCATCCCTCCCATTTTCTTTACTCTTTCCACTTCATCTTCTCAAATCCCTCCACGTTTCTACCCACACACGTGTTTGCCATTATTGTTAACATTCCTCTATCATTCTTTCATCACCATATTCTATTCCCACGTTAATAATTGTTAGTGGGATTTCCCTAAAAATCATCAATCCTCATTCCGCACGACCTCATTCACTCCCTTAGACCTTCTAGAGTTTCCCTTCATTCCTTCCCTCCTCTAAGCCCACCACTCATTGTAAGGGGGCTTTCCCTAACGTCCCTTTGTTGGCATTACCCTTTCCAATCCTCATTAGCTTTCTTCTTTTTTTCATTTTTTCTCTCACCCTTCCTCACCACTCATTGTTAGTAGACTTTCCCTAACATCCCCTCATTGACGGTGCCTCTTCTATCCCCCATTCTCTTTTCTCTCCTATTATTTTCCCTCAATCCCACCCTTTCTTGTCACTTTTTACCCATCTCTCCATCTCCCCTTTTCCCTCTTCAATATCTCTACTATCTTCATCATACATCCTTTGTCTATTTTCTCGTAGTCCTAATATCCTCATTTCATGCATATCTGCATCTTTTCCAATCGATGTCATTCCTCCCCTCTTTCTTCTCTTTACATTCCTTATATTGTTCCCTTTCCAATTATTATCCCCTTTCTGTATTCCCTTCCGTCTACATCATTTTCTTTGTTATCCTCTTCTCTCTCCTACCCCTCGTCTTATTTCCTTTCCCCTGTATCATCTTCTTCCCCTTTTTCCATCACATTTCCTCCTTACTTCCCCATCGATAACTTGGCTCTTCAGTGTTGTCCTGTCTTTTTTATCATACCATCCTCCACATGCATCTCCATATGGTCTACTCCATCTTATTTACCTTGGTCTTCCTCGCAATGACAGGGTTCCTTCAATCTTCTCCCTATATTCGCTCTATCTTCCTTTCCTCTCCCCTAATTTTCACGTTTCTTCTGACCATTTCTCTTTTTTTCTACCACCCCTACATTTTCATTCATTTTGTATATGTTTCTATTTTTTTCTGTACTCTTTTTCACACTCTCCTCGCCCCTCATAGTTCCTTTTTTTCTCCGTTCTACTTCTTCATTCGTCCTCTTTCTATTTTCGTCGATTTCACCCCCTACTCCCACCTCGTCTTCTTCTTCTTATTTATCCTTCCCCATTTTCTACTTTTCTCAACTCTATCATTTCTTTCTCTTTGATGCATCCCTCTTTATTATCTCTATTGCTTCCTTCATTTGGCACATCTCTCTATTTCATCCCTTCACCCTCTACTCTGTCATTTTCCTATTTTCTCCTTGTTTTTACTTCATCATTCTCTTCTTCTCCTATCATCCCTCTATCTTATTTCTCCCTCTTTCATTCCTTTTTTCCCCCTCCCCTACTGCCCTTACTCTTCTCATAATCCACCCCTAATCCTATCCATTCCCTTTTCTCTTTCCCACACACTTTCACACCTACCATTCAAGGCCGATTGAATCCTTTCTCCATTTGCGTTGTGTGGTCATTCCAGTCTCTTCCACTCCATTATCGTCCCCTTCTCTATAGAATTCATTTCTCTTCTTTTCAAGAGTTCTATCATATATTCCATTCTCGTCAGTCCTCTTGAGGGGGCATCACCACATCTATCCATAATCACATCTTCTCATGACATTATTTTCTTGGAGGATACTATGACATCCTTCACTCACCACTTTCTATTCTCCCCAACAAACATTCACTCTACTTTTTCCTTAATAAAAGTAAATTGAATTCTTCCCCCATCTCATCTACTTTATTTGAAAGGACACTACTTTCATAGTACACTTCCAAAGAGGGGCAAATATAGACACCCTAATTTCACATCTTTCCTAAATCAATTAATTCCCCTTCCTCATTTCCCACAAAAATACACTTTGAATTAATCAAATATAATTTGATTAACTATCTATTTCAAAATCTAAAAAATAACCCAATCCTCACCACATGTCATTATTCTCCATATTTTTTTATCATTGAATTAAAAATTCAAATTCAAATCCTCACCCACTCTTTATGGTCCCCACTCACCTAAAATCCTCTACTTATGAATTAAAAATCCAAAATCAAATCCTCACCCATTCTTCGTAGTCCCCACTCACCTAATCTTGCCCACATTTTTAAACCATGATTACTTAAATTACTCTAAATTAATCACTCCCGTAGTTTATAAATACAACCTTACCCCTCCCCTATAAACACACGGAGAATAAACTTGAATGCCCTATCTAAGTTCTTGCATCCTTTGAGCAAAGAACATCCTTCTACCTCATCCTAATGCCCAAATAGCCCCATCTTGAATCATCCCAAATCCATAACCCCTTTTGTTCATTTAGGTGTAAAGTAAGTGGATCTTGTTGCAGGAAGGCCTTGCTCCGGTTCGAGGAAAGCACCTACATATCACACAATCAGGGATCATCCATGTTTCCTTGCCCATTATGAGGTTTGCTACGGAACGTGAAAGAGGAGGTAATATTATTTTATGTTTTACTTCCCTGTTTAGTAGTGTATTTTTCCTAGCATACACTAGTAATAGGTCTTAGAGGCATTTCATCTTGTTGACATGGTTTCTTAAGATGATGACAGTGATACAAGCCTTGAAATATGCCTTACAATATTTATATATGGTCTCCTACCATAATCCATAGTGAGTAGAATATTGTGCGTGCAGTGGCATCACCTACATAGTGCCCATTTGCAATACCACCATGAGATTCCTCCATGATATCTTTGTGTTCATGTTCTAGTACAAAGAAGCATGCAATAATTCATCCTGACCATAACTTTTATAGGTCACTGCTAATCAACATAGAGGGTGTTGTGTGTATAGAAATTTATTTGTTCTCTAAGGATTTCATTCATTCTTGTGTCATACATGTTCGTAGAAATACAACAATGTCCTCTAATTATGATGGCGCTCATTGTAACCTATATAATTGTGCATCATGGCATGGTATCTTTAATGGCCTATGATTCTTCTCTTGATAGTATTCTGGATAAATGGTCTGGTCCAAAATTACTTTAACCTAGTTTTTACCACAACTGTAAAATCAAATTGTTGAAATAAGAGTACCCATCTGCATATGTTCCCCTGTAAAATGGGATTTTTTACCAAATAATTCAATGCAATGTGATTTATAAAATACAAATGGTGTAGCTAGTAGGTATCTGTCTGAATTTATGTAGTGCATAGATCATTGACAAAGGCTTCAAGCTTTGTAGTTGTGTAATTCTACTCTCGGTAGGAGTCAACTTTCTACTAGCAAAATAGATAGGATGATCTATAATATCTTCTCTATATCTGAGCCAACACCACGCCAATGGCCATGTCCAGAGGCATCCACATGTACATGAAATGGTTGGTCCCATGAAGGAAAGCACAGAATAGGCACGGTAGTAAGTATCTCCTTCAATGTCTCGAATGCACACTGCTGTGGTTCTCCCCAATAGAACATACCTTTTCCTTTCAGTAACTCCTCCAAAGGTGCAGACAACCTTAGGCATACCCCTTTATGAATTTTCTATAATACCCATGTGACCCAAGAATCTGCGTACCTCACTTTGACTGGTAGGTTCTTTTAGGCCGATAATGACTGCAACCTTAGCTGGATCAACCAACAAACCTTCCTTGCAGATTATGTGTCCTAAAAGTATTCCAAATGGTGTAGCAAATATGCACTTCTTGATGTTTAAAGAGATACTCAATTGTCTACATATTTCAAACATTAAGCACAGATTGTCACAATGATCCTTAACAAGTCCATACACGTCCAATCATCTAAATAAACCTGTAAGAAGTTGTGAATAAAATCTTTAAATGCCTGAACAACTATGTGTGAAAATACACAGGCGCATTTTTCAGACCAAAAGGCATCACAGTATAGGAAAAATGCCCCATTCAGTAGTAAAAGTAGTCTTTTCTCTGATCCTCCTGGGCAATCCTAACTTGATGATACCCAGAGAACCCATCTATAAACGAATATATTTCACACCCTGCAACACCTTCTAGTATTTCCTCAGTGAATGGTGTAGGAAAGGGATCAGTCACACATGCAACATTCAGTTCCCTGTAGTCCACACAGATCCTAATCCTACCATCCTTCTTTATACTGATCACCATTTGACTAACCCATTCTGACTCGTCTAGGGGCTTGATGATGCCAGACTTCAACATTTTGTCAATCTCTTCTTTGACCTTTTCACACAAGTTGGGGTTCATCCTGTAGGGTCTTTTCCTAACTAGGTGTGCACCTTCCTTAAGCTTTATCTTCATATCTCCTAATGATTTATGCATGCCTTTAAGTTCATGGTACCCCCTGAGGAAATAAGTCCTGATAATCCCGTAGTAACTCAATGATTTTTTCCACTTCAGATTTGACCAATAGTCTCCAATTATGGCCTCCTTAGGCTCAACATCTGATCCAATATTCACTTTCTTTGTCTTCATAGGTTCATGATAGGCACGCGTGGTCTTATCTGCACTATCTAACACCTCACGCCTACCTGTTGAATGGTCTACATCCAGATTTTATACTTCTTCATCATCCACTAAGTAGACCATTTTTCCTTTTTCTTGCTCAAGGAAAGCATGCATTTAAGTAGTGTGGCATCTATCTCTGTTTCTTCAACAAAACACGCTCCTGAGTCTCCTTCATCAAATAACTCCTGAATGAGTTCTTCCACCTTGGCACTATCCCCATAGTTAAGTGATTTATAACCTTTAATGCTTCTTCTACTGGAGGTTTAGTAGAGAAGAAGTCAAACGTCTGGGTCATTCCTGCAATTAAATCCTTGCCAATTTCTAGTCTCTCTATAGAGTTCTACATATACATACCAAGCACAAGTGCACAACCTTGTAAAGTGGAATAAAACTTGTGCACCTAGAGTGAAGGTGGTAAAGCTTCCTACCCCTCTATCTAGAGTCTCTCACACTATTGAACGTGGTGTTGAACAAGTTGATTACCATGATAAGTACAGATTTGAGTAGGTGCATTGCTCCTAAAGAACCTACATAGCAAGAGAAATCCTAATTTCATTCCATCCTACAAGATTATCCTTGTGAACCACCCACCAGTGTGTTATTGTCCCACGTAGGTATATGCTAGCATATTTCTTCTCTCCAACTGGTCTATCCACTGTTCCTCCATGGCACGCAGGAACACCATAGGGTCTCCTTCTTTGGTGTAATGTGGTACAGAGTTGTTACCTATTCTCCTGATACAACGTGGGTGTTATCCCTAGCAAATATACTCTTTACTTCATGCCTACCAAATCATAAGTTTTATGAGCCCAATTATCACAAGAAACACTTGTAGTATCACTAATAGACTGTGCATCCTCCCACTGAAGGATTCCTTCTTTAGATGGCTCAAGCACCTCTTGGGTCCCAGATGACACGTACATAAATCCTATTCAGGTCTTCCTCACTTAAGGGCTCAACATAGGGCACAAATTTTCCATCTGTTAATGGGATAATAACCCTTTCCTCCTTATTTTCAAAGTTGATATAACCCTTGTTGAATTGAAGATCAACATTATTTGCATAACACCAAGGATGCCCTAGTAGAGCTGGGAAACTATCTGCCTCTGCCAGTGTCTAAAACCTCAAAATCCCAGTGAACTTGGCTCCTTGTATAGTAATGGATGCATCTTTTAAAACTCCGATGGGAGTGGCCTTAGTCCGGTTAGCCATGAAAAATACATTAGAGGATGGCTGCAATGGAGGTCTCCCCATTTGTACCCATGCATCTAAGGTAAGAACATTGAATTCCACACCTGTATCAATCAATATATTACTCAAAAGCCACCCATCCACAACAACATTCAGAGTGATTTCCTTGTCATAATCTAGGCTATGAGGGGGAAGATTTACATGCAGGATCTGCCATGTCCAGTCTCAATACTACGTGCAAAGTGTTTCCCTTTAACCAATTCCCTAATAGTGGAATGATATTCTCCTGGCACAACATTTTGCACACTTCTTTCAAGTCATCCATTATCAGTTTGGACCATCTCTGATGCTTTCTTTTGCTCCATCTTCTATGATTTCTCTTTTAAATACTGTATTTCACCCTAAATATTTCTTGAGTACCTCCATGGTTTCTTGATAAACCTCCTTCTGATGGGTAGGATCTGGGTACCTTGCATGTAGAACCTCCTCCTTAGTGATGGTAGGCTTTTACTGTAATGCTTCTTTGGTGCATGCATAGCTTCAGCGTGGGTAGTGATCTTCACTTGCAATGCCTCAAATTCTGGTTCCAACTTGGGCATCCACTGATTTTCCACAGCGTGTTGTATCCTAACCATCCCTGCCCTTTATTTTCTTGTTTATGTTGCTTGCTAAGATGCTCATACAAGTCTAGGCATTCCTCATAACTATGATTCTTTCCACAGAAAGAACATGTAATATTCTGAGGACATTCATGCCTATAGTGGTCAGGAGATCCGCATGTATAACATGTTCCATGAGGGAACTCACCTCGTCCACCACCATGACCTCATCCTCTGAATCCACCATGGTATCCTCAACCTCTACCATGACCTCCTTCAAAATGCCCTTCATTCCAATCATAGCATGCCTGATTGTGATCCCGATCCTGATGCTCATTCTTGCCTTTAGAGTTATCTGAAACTCCTTGTCTATCATACACCAATATCTATAGCATCATGGATCTGACCAATCAACCTGGCAGTCTTCCATGTCATGAGTTGTGGACCTGAAAATTTTACAGTAACAAGAGACATTCTTCCTTATTGCATACATTGTAATAATGGGCAGTGGCTAGCATCATGGTTTAAATGACATATCTCACAGTCTAACAACAATGAGCGTACTGAATCTATGGGGACAACTATCCTTTGTGTGACCTTCCACTTCACAATCTGTGCACCAAATCCTTGTGTGCATCTCATGTGCTAAATTTGCCGATAGCTTCTCCAACTGCTTTTCCATAGCTGCGATCTGTGCTCTAAAAATGGGCTCACTCCAGTGTCTATACTTCTAACTACCTTAGCGTGTAAGGCTGATTCAAGTGCTTCGCATGGATCAATGTATGTCTTATGTGATAATTCCCTTCTAAAAGGTGTAATCAAGACCTCCAAAAAACCATTGTGCATGTTGGCTTACATGAATATCATAAGAAAGCTTAGATAACAACATTTTGAAATGAGCATCATACTCTCTGACACTCTCAGTAGTGCCTTGCTTAATATCCTTGAGTGCACTTATACTCTTCTTCTCAAACTCAGGGATATGAAATTCTTTAAGGAAAGCATCTTTTAAAGCTACATAATCTACACAAGTTTGATCAGGGTCAAACTTTCTTGTACCAACTGTGTGTGCGCCCTTGTAACGTAGTAGCAAATTGAATTTCCCTATGCTTAGAAGCCATGATTCCTTTGGTGCGTGCCACAGTATTTCACACATGTGCACATGTTCAACAACATCTTCTATGCCCCTATACTCTGGAAGACGAAGAGACATCTCCATGTAAATATTCTGGGGTTGGTACAGACCCTGCCCACCTAATCCAGAACCTCCTGTGTTTCCTCTGCCTCTAGAACCACCAGATCCACCAGAACTAGAGCCACCTATACCTCTTGATCCTGAACTTGTAGCTGGAGTCAAACCAGAAGATGTACTCCCCTGTGTCCCAATAGTAGTACTGAACTGCACCCTATGGTCTGTGAAGTGTTACTACTCCTAGAAGAGAGTCCAAAATTTGCACGTGCCTGAATTCTGTGTGGAAGATACACCTGAAAAGGTACCTCCAAAAAATAACAAAGACATTTGTGCTTCCATCGATGTGTTTTTTATATGACTTACTCACTACTCTCCCACTACCTAAATTAGCTTGTTGGCTATTTTTTGTACTAGATACTGGAAGACCAAGTGCAAGGGAAAGGTTGCCAGGTAGATTCAAATGTGCACCCGGCCCAGGTTGTCTTTTTGGCTAATGTGATTCTACGTGAGGCCAAGGGGGGTTCCCTATCATGCTTTCCCAAATGGGGGAGTTCCTGGATGCTCCAGTTCCATGTCTTCTGTGTGAATGCTCCAAATCCTTCTCGAGCCATCTCTCTCCTCAATGCCATTCACTCTACAACATCCCATTACTTCTCTATCTCCCTCTCTATGCCTCATTGTACTTAAGCCCTTTCTTCTCTCTTCCTCTCTGTCGCTAGGTCTGCCATCTTTCACCAAACCTACTCCTGCCCCCACGCATGGTGGGGTTTAGTTAGCCATCAATTTTGCTCTCCAAGTTCAGGGTTACCATCAAAATTTTGATCACCAGTGGAATGCCTTGCAGGTAAGTTCCCCTGGGATATCGTAAAAATTGGAATTCAGCTACCTCTGGGCATGAATAAGTGGAAATTGAGTACTCTAAGATATAGCTGTTCAAAACACCATGGAACCACGTATCCACAGTGTGAGTCCAAATCAGATCAGCATCATAAAGGGTAAAAATTATTCTTGTGTCTAGACAAGTGTGTGATACCTCCAATTCCATTTAGACACATAAGCAACCAGCCACTTACAATTCTACTAGAAAGATAACGTAAGAATTGGTCTCGATACAAAAAACATACAGATTCTGCTCCACCCATGTACATGTGCGTCAAACTCAGATCTAGTGTTGAACCTCTATGCATATTCTTCTTCTAGATCAAGTAAATCCACTCCTCAACACTTGCTAGGGTCAACCGGTATGTCTTCATCATGTGAACCATCCTGAAAACAACTGAAAAAAAGGTCCCGGACAATGGAACCAATGATGCAGCCTAGAATTCACTAAGAATCCTAGGTGCACTGGCACATCACTCAGCCTAGACTGAGCACTCACCTAAAGCGCACAAAGGTATTAGGCCCCTCTTTAGGGTTGTTGTTGTAGGATGTTAGCATGATGAAGACTTAATGCATTCAGATTCATAATTAATACACCATTCTACAGTGCATGTTCTAGGATCTATATCTAAAAAATAACAGACTTAAATGATAACCATGAAGAAATCAAAACATACAAGAACCAAATTATACTCAGGATTAATACTCTAGATTCAACCAATACACTCCATTATATTAAACATGATAAATATCAGAAGCTCATTACAATAGATAATACCATATTCTTACTTTATGCGCGCATCAGATTTGGCAACATAACCTCACAATAATTCAGTTCTCATACCTCTCATATACTACGTAGTTCATTACATATTTATAAGGGTGGGGACTTTCCCTTCACCACTTACCTAATCCCAAAATAGGTCATCATATGCTAACAATAGTCAATGCACCTTTACAATAATAGGCTCACATATTTAAGAATGCTAACAATAGACCTCTCATAGTTAACTGTTAGTAGACAACTCTATTTTAGCCCGCATCCATGTAAAGCACTCCATAGTATTGCTCTTCCAAAAATAACTGATGCGTGTCAAAGTTATTTTCCTAGTTTATGTGCTCCGCACACCATTTTCCAAAAATAGATCATAATCGTGAAAATGGCTAAGTCCCAAATCTGTCTCTGTCCTCCCACTGCATATTCCTTCCCGATCCTCCTGCTCCTTTGAACATGCTCTATAACTCTTCCACGTGAATCTTTTGTATGCCTTTTGCAATGCCAAGTGTTATACATTGTTACTTGCTCAACATCACTTTCAATAAATTAATGGACTACCCTTCCTATATTTTGTGAATTTCTCATCTCTACATATGTGCCTTGCCATAATATGGATGCAAGGAAATATTAATTAATCTTAGGTGATGATAGTAGTGCTTAGTGTTTGGTCCCTCATTATGGTCTAATAAATTTATATTTATATGGTTCTCCTATCCTGGATAATTTCGTAATTAGCCCCGAAAAGGCTTGGTCACTAAAAAGATAGAAAGCTCAAATGGTCTAGAAAGTGCCCCAAAAGTTTTCAATTTGAAAGTATAAAAAGGATCAGGGCGCCTTCCTAGGTTGGGACCGGGGCATTGGGGCACCCTAGTCAAGGCTAGATAAAAAACGCCAAATCAGTTTAAAATTGAGTGGTATTCTTAAATACATGTACAAAGATCGGCATTGACGACAACAATGAAAGTAAAATGGCCAAAGGACAAAAAAGGTTGATTAGTACTTTCTTCACTCAAAAACCATATAAATAGTAGTTGTGAGATTGAGACTAAATAATGTCTAAAGTGCAATGATTTTGTGAATCTACAGGTTAGGCCATCTATGTATTGGGAGATAGAGCTACAAATAAAATATAAGATTCAACAATGCAAAATTGTAATGTAAAGGCAATATTAATGGTTGCGATGATGTTAATTATGAGGATGTGAAGAGATGGTCATTTTACAGAGGCTAAGTTTTATGAAAATAATGCAATATACTTACATTATGAAAATATTGGATATTTTTGGTTGGGAAGTTGAACGGTTATTGAAACTTTTATGAAGATACAAAAATGGTATTTCAATTGGGATGACCATCTGCCCTATCTTCATTTGTGGGATCCAATTTAATTTCTAATCCTCTCGTAATTATGTGTGCCTTGTATTGTGTCTGGGAGGCTTCTTTAGGGATATAGTATAAGGAATAAGTTATCTTTCCTTGCACAAAGAAATTTCCCATCGCCTGAGTTGAATGCCTTGAAAATTTACCCCTTCTATTCTTGTTGGATTAAAACTAAAAAGCGTGAACTCAAAGATGACTCTTACAACCTATTGTGTTCCTGCATAGCGTAAGAAGTCAAGAAAACATTCTTCGTATCTAAAGTAAATTTAGAGATAATATTTAGTGTTAATCCTGACAAGGTGGTGTTAAAGAAGTTGCATTGAAGGATAGAAGGTGAAATATTGTAGGCATAATAGGGGCGATGTAGAAGGGGATTGATGGAGGACAATTCCCAAGGTGGGGAATCCCCCTTTGGATGGAACATACACAAACCTCTTTTCTTCCCAAAAAGGACACATATGGATGACATGAGTCATTTTTTACAAATTTAAATACTATAAATAAAATAAACATGGATACATCATAATGAAGGGGGAATTATCTCCCCACACATAATCAATAAAAATAACATTAGTTAACCTTTGAGTGACACTCTTATGAGGCGGAACAATATGAATGGGAAATTCCACATGTTGACCATGGTAGTGGTGCCAGGAGGAACACAAAACATTTCATCAACCATGTTGGTGATACCTTTCTATTTTCTACATTGCACCATGCCACAAGACCATTCACCATGACATTAACATTCCCTTCTTGTGGTTGTCCACCAATCCAGTTTGTTGCGAACAAATGCAAGGAGTAGTTAAAATGCATTACTTGGTCTTTTAAAAGAAAGACATTGTTTGAGACATAGAGGGTCTCCTAGTCATTGAAATCAACCTCACTTGTTTCTCATATTGTATAGAAGTTATAAGAAAGACATATGTGTTGGTTCACATCCTTGAGAATAAATCTTGTAATTGAAAAATATCATATATAATGAGAATAATGTTCAACATATATTGTAAGGGTCACAAAAAAATTGAAAACTTTAAATATTATTAATAAAATATAGGCATATCAGATGATGGTTGGAGGATCTCAAACAAATCCACAAGATGTTATGAATGGGGAAGCTAATGGAAATGATTTAGCAATTTAGAAATATCTAGAACAGTGGTTTTCCCTACCATAGCCACAACGTTCCTTTACACCATGAAAATGATGAACATTAAGTTGTTTCCTAGCTTTATCGCCTCCTACACGACCAATACCACCACTTGTGTGCCATTGGTTGTCACATCTCTGATGTTGATTGTCAACAAGGAGCCTCTGATTGAAATTACTCAATGTAATTGATCATATGTTGCTTATGATGGTTGTGCTCAACGAGACACAAAACATATATATTATGTTTTTTGACACTGGGATACATCCTTAAATGAGGGATAAAACATATTGTAGCTTACTTGTACATTTCTTTGACATTATTAGGCTTTGTACCTTATGTGTTAGGCATTAGGAAACGAGCATTAGGTGTTATCATTAATGGTTAGACAAAGAAGGAGATGGATTCTCTATGTTGTTACATAGTTCTAATGTATAAGTGAATTGTGTTTTCAGCCATTATAGAGAAAATAGAAAGGATGAGGATGACTAATGATTGACTTCCCCTCTACCTCTATACCAGGGAAACATGGCCACACATACATGTTCTTCCCTTCTGCAACAAAACTATCTATCATTTGATTTGTACTCAATGATTTAGAATCGTCCAATTCATCACTGATATGGTTGTTGTGAGCCGCTAGTAGCTCCTAAGGCTACACATATTTTATTTGAAACATGCTCATCAACATACTTAAAAACCAAATTATGCAAGTGAATTAAATTAATTAAGTCTTAATTTTTTTAACTTCATTATTACTATCTCATTATTTAATTACTTTACTACATTAAAATTTAAATATAGGAGTAAAAAAATACAAATACATCAACGAAAACAATAAATAATTTTAATAGAATAGAAATAAAGCTTAACATAAAATTTTCAAGAATCAAAGTCGCATCTTCTTTAGCTTAAAATGAATGTTTTGACGAGAAGGATCCCCCTCACAATAATTGAATGCACCAAATGAAATGGAGGGTTTGTGAGAATATTGGGTCGATAAGATTACGTGGCAAATAGAGAAGAAAATAAGAAATTGAATACGTAAATTAGGTCTTAACTGACATTGTTGGTATAAGTAACAGGGGATTTGACTACCTCCACTTCATCAGATAATCACAAGGGGAGGAGAAAACAATGGGAGAATATTTCATGGGGTAGATGTGATACGATGAAATAACTATTGAGCTTATATGAGTCCACTTAATCAACAATACTATAGAGCTTAAGAACAATATTGTATTGGGTCTCTTTTTAGCCATATAAAAGGGTTTTTCAATCAACACCATTAACTTGTCTGTTAGTTCTAGGGTGTCGACAATTGAATTTACCCCTTATATAACTAATTTTTTTTTAGAAAAAATGGGTCAAGAAGGATTAACAATTTGTTTATTTTATTTTATATGGTGTTAAGGTATCTGATTAAATGACATTTAATTTGTTAGGTAAAATGAATACATGAATGGAAAGTTGGAAAGAAAAAGATGGGAATTAAATACCAGCATACCCTACACCTATTCCAAGACTCAAATTATTTTGTTCCACTTTATCATCTCCATCCATTATTCACATGAAGTAATTTACACTTAAAATGGCTAAAAAAATCAATACATTCCAAGTTCAAAACCCAACTGTAATGCTTACATGTTGTAGCACTTCGTGGCCCCCCTTTTTAGTTTTAAGCAATGCCCAAACAATCAATACGCATGCACAAGTTGGGTTGAGCCCTCCCCACTCTGACATCCAAAAATGACGTGGCTAGCCACAAATTGGTAGTTTCACTTACACCCATCGTCGACATATTCGGATTTTATTTTGGTTACATTCATGTTTTATTTTTTAATATGGTTAATGACACTGCAAAGGATACAATACACATAGAGAAGGTGTTTAGAAACAGAAGAAGCAAAATCAATATAGATAGGACATGATGCCCGAATGAAACACCTCCTAATCCTCAATCTTCTTCTTCTCTACATACAACAAACAAAATAACTGTTGTTAAAGAAGAGAAGAAATGTGATGAGCCCGAAGTAGAGAGGGGACCCTAATGGTCCTCCCCATAGCCTGGGGCCCAAGCTATATGACTAGGATGAGCAAGTAGTGAGAATGGCTAAAGAAAAACCCCGTGTTTCCCAACTTTTTGCCCAGTGTATGACCCCACATTCTGTTGGTCATGGGTTTGGCTCCTAAGGCATGTGAGAACCCTTTAGGAGATGGAGCCGGCTATCCTGACGATAGGATTATATAGCCCCCATAATAATGACCATAAGATGTCATACTGAATGGTATACATGTATAACTCTTTATGGGACCCGCATCATCCTTTGTGGCATCCAGTCTGTCAACCTAGTCACCATTCTTAGAAGCAGTCACATAACTTCATGCCCAAGGTCGATCCAAAGGCAGATACGAGCATATAAAGCAGGAAAATGATGGGATGAGAAAAGGATGTTAGAAGGTGACGACATTTAATGCAAAGATTTGGAAAACCTACGCCATACGGTCCTGATTGAATAAGGAACAAAAATTTTAGCGCCAAAACTGAGAACTTTGCAATTGTATTCATAGGATTTTGTGAGAATTGGCGAGAAGGTCCACTGCGCAGAATTGGGGAGAAGCATTAGATCTTAAAAAAAACATTCAAGTGCTATGTTATTTTCAGATTTTAATGTTGTTCGCAGATAGACATTTTTATTATTATTTTGTTTTATAGATTTGTGGAAATTTTTAGAGGAAAACACATACTTATAGTATAAATAGCAATACTTATATATGGCATTTTGGATTTTCATAAACACACTTTGTGTATACCACAGAAGAGAGATAAAAATTAGTCTATACAATTCTCTTCATAGATACACATTTTAACACTATTATGAGGCTATGCGATTTTCTGAATTATAAAACTATTCACAGATAGACATTTTTTAATTTTTTCTGTCTTGTAGAAGCAATCCTCTATGAAGTATATATAATTATGTTATAAAATTTTCTTAGAAAACCATGGCTGCCATGAATGAAAAATAGAAAAAGGTATTTTGCAAAAATGGGCTAGGTGATAAGTAGATGAAGCAACCTGCTACTGATGCTAAAATCCCAAGCAAAACTGAGCATTAAAAGGCTACCTTATTCACAATTCATTGTAAAATGTGTCCCAAGAATGTGGTTGGAAATGACCCTGTAACAATCGTCCAGTCATTTTCACTGTATATGAAAAATAAAGTGAAACATATATGAATTATGTGAAGAGACCAAATCCTCCGATACCAAATATAACCTTGTTTGTCACATACACGCAAATGTGAGACCCTATGTATAGCATATGTTTTCGAACATCAATATCCTATAATGTTGTTTGTGACGTTTTTTGCATACTTGCAAATGTGACACCCTGTGTGTATGATAGATTTTGACTAGCAGTTTTCTATTATGTTGTTTATGTCATTTATTGCATGCACGCACAAACATGACACCCTGCGTATACCACAATTTTCGAATAACATTATCATATAACGTTTTAGGACGTTTTTTACATACACGCAAATGTTAGACCCTATGTATACCAAAAATTTTGACTACCAGTATACTATAATGTTGTTTTCGTCGTTTGTGATTCAAAACTCTGAATTGTTTGGAGGAATAAAAGGTTGATCTAACACTTAGAAATCTACAATATATTATGGCTGAAAATTGGCACTTCTAGTGCTTCACCAAATTCAGAAATCTATTTGATTTAATAAATTAAAATAAGATAAAGATATAGATATAGCAATGCAAAATAAATCTTAAACACCTTCCAATAATCACAAACAAGCGTCTAAGTGGGTCACTCTAGCTGGGAATTAAAAATATAATCAGTGTTTTAATTTTATTAGTCAAACCCATGTATAAATTTGCAAAATCCGTTAATTCTATTATTGGGAATAAATTGATTGCAAATAACATTATCATATAATGTTATTTGTGACATTCATTGTAAAAATGTGACACCCTGTATATACCACAAATTTAGACTACCAATTTCCTATAACATTGCTTAAGTCGTTTGTCACATATGTGCAAATGTGAGACCCTGTATATACCACAGATTTGGACTACAATGAGCCGTCTATCTTAGCAACATGATCTCATTGATGACTTGTGGCTATCTTAGCGATAGGATCACATGATGCCCCATACCACATGCACGTATACATGTGTGGGGTGGGGCCCACCATGGATGATGTGTCGCAGGGTTATTTTTTAATATATGTGTTTGAACTGGAAAGCATTTAAGATGGTCAAAACGTTCATGCAGTGGGTTGGTGATGGATTCCGAACATGTCTCTATTTTAATGAGCACAATATGTGATGGTTGCCTATTTTTTCTCCTGACAACCTTCTGCTTGCTGAACAAACCAACATCAAAGCAATGCAGTTATCTCATAAAGGCATCTCTACCATTTGAGACCTAGTTTCCTCCCGGGATTGGCTTCCTTGGCCTGCGCAGATACAAAAAATACAATCTAGCAAATTTTGACCTGCCTTCAATTTTGGCTATTTAGTCTTTTCTGCCCGATGTTATGCTGCACAAGTTAGGTGTATAGCCACCTAAGGATTGGTGGAAGAACTGGCATTGGAACGTGGACATTCCTCTCAAACAGTACAATTTAGGAGTTATCTACTCCTTGTTATCTCCTATGTCATCAGATTTAGATAAGCTCAATACCAGATGGTCATTACATTCTTCTCATGTCACATGGTTCAAGCGTCTCCATCAAGCCTGGAACCCCCTATTTAATCCAAAGCCCAATTTCTTTCTTTGACGTTTGATCTATCAAGGCCTCCCTTTGGGGGAAATGTTATGTCATATTGGCATTCCTCATCCGGTCTATAGTTGTTGTGGTCTCCTAGAGTCCTTCAAAACATGTCTTTTGGTTTTGCCCTCGTGAGTAACATGCTCGACATTGGATTCACTCCCTTTTTCAGCCATTTCACCCAGAGTTTTTTGATAGGAAAGTTGCTATGTTTGGTGGCCATGCTACTTGGCCTTCCTACCATTGATTCCCTTTGGAATAGCTTTCATTATGTTATTCTATTTTAGCTCTAGAAAGCTAGGAATATTGCCTTATTTCAGCATTATACTCTTTATGCTAAACTAACCATTAACGAAAAGGAGGCTATCTTGTCTTTCTGTTCACCTGCAGATTTAGGCATCAAGCGCAGAAGGTGGTGCTGGAGTTTGCTCATCTCCAATAATTACTTGATCACTGGGGCAGTACACCCTGTATTATGAGTCAGCGTTCCTCTAGATGATGATGATTAGTGCCCCGCCACTTCTAGCCACCTCATAGAGGTCGTGGTTGATCCCGTAGTCACTCTAGAAGCACCCAACCATCTTCGCCGCCAACTCGCCCACGACCCTCTTCCTCTGGCCCCTGGCTGGAGCCTGCCGGTGCGTGGCAAGGCGGTGGCTGGCTCTTCCAATTGGGGCTCTCCGCCTGGTTGGGCTTCCTAGTTTGGCAGCTTGTCACCCCCCGGGTGGGGAATTATGGTTCCACTCAACGTTCAGATGCCTGACCTAGATGGCTGGCTGCTCAATCCACCTTCAGACGAGCTGCACTCCCTTGGATTTCTTCTGCCACAGGATGATCTACCACCTCCTCCGGGTGTTATTGCTCCTTATGCCTAATCTTGTTTTGATGTAGTTTTTTGGGGCTCTCTGTTCACCTGTTGGCCATTTTTAGTAGCCTTTTGATAGCTTGTTTTTTGTTCACCCTCGTGGCTTGTATTTTGTCTGACCACGTGGCTTTCGTTATTTTTTTAAGGCTATGAACACTGCCAGCTACCCCCTTAATATGTAACACTTTATCTATAATTTAATATAAAGGTGGTTCCAATAGTAAATCAAATGGTTGCATGTGGCAGGTGTTAGGCGCGATTGCTTGTATTTGGGAGGTCACGAGTTTGAATTCTTGATTTTTGTAGGTTTGTGGTATACACACATAATGTGGTATACATAAATGTGTGTATACCATAAAAATCCCAAATACAATCTTGCCTACCAGCATGTCTAGCACCTACTACATGCCACCATTTGATTTCAAACACATGTATAATTAAAAAACATGCGACACATCATCCATGGTGCGACCCCACCTCACACATGTATGCATGCATACGATATGGGGCATCATGTGATCATGTCGCCAAGTATAACCAAAAGTCTAGGTGGGTTGGTAAACACGAATGCTTGTATTTGGGAGGCCATGGGTTTGAATCCCAATTTTTTTTTGGTTTGTGGTATACACACATATTTTAGGTTTGTGGTATACCACACTATGTGTGTATACCACAAACCTCCCAAATAAAATCACTCGTGCTTACCAACCCGCCAAACAACCCTGCGATACCTCATCCATGGTGAGCCTCACCCCACACATGTATATATGCATGTGGTATGGGGCATAATGTGATCATGTCGCTAAGGATAGCCATGGGTCTAGGTGGGTTGGTAGGCACGAGTGCTTAAATTTGGGAGGTCACGTGTTTGAATCTTGGATTTTTTTAGGTTTTTGGTTATACACACATAGTGTGGTATACAACAAATGTGTGTATACCACACAATCTCCCAAATACAAAATCACTCGTGCCTGCTAACCCACCTATCAAGCCTGCAACACCTCATCCATGGTGGGCCCCACCCTACGCATGTATGCATGTATGTGGTATAGGGCATCATTTGATCCTGTCGCCAAGCCATGGGTCTAGGCAGGTTGGTAGGCATGAGTGCTTGTATTTGGGAGGTCACGGGTTTGAATCTTATATTTTTTTAGATTTGTGGTATACACACATCAGTGTGGTATACACAAATGTGTGTATACCGCAAACCTCCCAAATATAATCACTCATACCTGCCATGCCATGTAACACCTGTATACATGCCATCATTTGATTTTAAGATCCTGTCTCCAAGATAGCCACGGGTGTTTCCTATTATATTGCTTGCATCGTTTTTCACATGCACACAAATGTGACACCTTGTGTATACCACATATTTTGAATGTCAGTATCCTATGATGTCGTTATTCCACAATTTTTCACTCCTAGTATCATATATAATAAAAACATTAATTTAGTAGTTTATAGGATAATTTATTTATGGTTTTATTTTTTTCTAAATATTTTCCATTTTAGCTACACATTGAGCTATATTATTCTTTCTCCAAACTACTAAGAATTTTTGTGCAACTTCCTACACTTATCAAAGATAAAAACCAATCGAAAACTACTAACCCTTTGTTTTTTAGGATGGTCGGTCGAAGACATTTGGGTTTATAAATCAAATTACTAAGCTTTGTTTTGTAAGGCCTCCTCTTGATGACCCAATCATAAGATATTTATCATTTAATTTTATTATATTACATCATCTTTCTTGTGTGTTTTGTATCATTGTTTTTTTAACCCAAAGGTTAAACCGTGTATGCTCTCCTCTCAGGTCTTAGGATGATCTTGAGAATCAGAAGTGGCTAGCCTTTCCATTTTTTATTTTTTAGGTGGTAACGTGACACGAAAGTGACATCCACGCACTTTTCACAGTCCTAGGAGTCTCATGACCATGGAATTCACCTCCACACATGTAGACACACCCCATGTTTTGACGGGGTATATAAATTCTTGGAGAGTTGTCATTATTGGCTAAGCACTTGCGTTGTTTTAAGAGTGACGTGAAGTGAGGGGATTCCATGTCCTAATACCCAGGCCTCAAACAACATCCTTGCAATACAGACTTGGGCCCCATGTACCACAAGGTATATTGGGTACTCCCCCAGTGACCTCGTATATCCTAGTCTAGGCAACATTTTAGCCGCATATCAAACTATTGTGCAAGGAGATTACACTCCTTAAGATCACTCGGTAGCCAACTCCGCGTTGGTACATAGGTGGTGAGCCAAGAGCAGAAAACCTTAGTGTGTGGTATTGAAAGCGGAAAATATCTTGATTGCAATCCCACTTGACTAGTTAGGGTGTGTATTGCATGTTGGTTGCTTGCTCGTGAACACCATTAACTATCATATCACCTTAAAATTATAATCAATCAAATATCATCATAATCATCCATCCTTAATAAAACAATCCCAACCCAAATCCCATCACCATCCTTAATTCAACCAACCTAATGCAATACATGACAACCTATGTATACCACATATTAAAAATGGTTGCAAGCTTGAATAAGTCTTTGGTATTTTTTATTCTCTCAAAGTAACTTTATGCCCTCTTACTTCCTTCTTACCCCTTTAAATTTGAAATTTTCAGAATAAAACACACGTTTCTTTGAATCTAGTCTAATTGGTAAAATATTTGAGGACCAATTAAACCCAACAATCACCCTACAAAGTTCCATCAAGTAACTCTGCAACCATTTGATATTAAACTCCCTTTACCATTTTTGCCAATTTCTCCCAATTACCTCTGGTTATGGTCAAATCACTATGTACAGAGAAAAACAATCCACTTTTATGCAAATGTAAAATAAGTTTCAAATACCCATTACCCTTGTTATGCTTTGTACATATTTTCTAGTGCTATCCCTTGCTACATCCCTCCAAACACTTTTTTCCCTCATTTCCTAAGGCTCATTTATGCTTACCTACAGTTTAGAAGTCATTTTAAAGTATTCATCATTGATACTCTATTCCAACCTTAAGTACACCTCACATCCACTAATTCAAACTTTTTAATGCTCCTCATAAGTTCCTTTCACCTCAAATCTCCTTTCTTACTATTTTTCCAACATGTTGCTTCTTAAGTTACCTATAACTTCTTAGGATTTCAAGGGTTGAACAAGACTTTGCTCATTTTCACTACCGTTCAACCTCTGTGACACCTTAAACCCTTTATGTACAACATGTTCAAGACTCTATCAAGTCCTTGTCATTTGTTATTTCTTCAACTTGTCATTTTTTCCCAATTCTAACCTTCTAGGTTCTTGTTCATTCTTGCACAAGTAGTGCTTTAACTCCAAGTTCCTCCTCTTTAGGATTTTGCTCACCAACATAGTTATATTTTCATCTCATTGGGCTTCTCCATAGCGCCACGTAACTTGTAGGTGCACCAGGAAGGTGGAGGATGGTTCCTGACTGATCATCAGTGTTCTTCGAAGGGGTGGAGTGTTATTTAGGCAAGTTTAAAGTTCCATTAGGTTTTACTGTAAGAAACTATATTGTACTTACAAATTTTTACCCAGTGGAATGGTTCTAAAAGAAACCCAGAGATGTAGGCTATTGATGAACTCCGTAATCAATCTGTGTGCAGTGTGTGTGCTTTCATTCTTACATTATTTTGAGTTGATTTCTTAAAATAGAGTAATTTTATAGGCAATATTAACAAGCCTATAGGGGTCTGTGATCAAGTTAAAAAATTTGGTCTATTTTTATATCACTCCCTCGAGTGAATATCCCTCTACACACCACAAAATGACAACAAACACAACATTAGCACACTATACAACTCCAAACAAACTCGCTTATCACATTCATAAACATTACAAATCTCATTTCTCATCATTCTAGACCAAATGCACACATTTTTGGGCCAGGGTGCCCAGATGCAGGACTGGGGCACCCAGGATCAGGACACTAGCACCCAGATCTAGATGCTCCTATCCCAAGGGTCACTAGTGCCCTCACCGTTATCATCTAGGTCTAAAATGTCGAGAAAATCAAAGTTCTCAAAATCACAAAAAAATCACTGAAAAAGACTACAACACCATACATTTTTTGAAAAATAATGTGCTTACCAACTCCACAGTCATGTGTGATGCTACGGCGGTCGCCACACTCTCAAACCAACGGGGACATGATGCTCTCACTTGTGGCATCTTTACTTACTCAGAGCTCAATCTCAATCATGCAAACAACAAATGAAGTGACTAAACACTTTTTTCACTTCACTAATTATAGTTACTTTTTCACCTACTTTATAGTAGTCATTATTTCGTGCTTATTCTCACTACTAATACACACCATGCCATTTTTTTGTCACATTTTGAGTGTTTATACTCTGATTTACACCATGTTTGTGGAATTCTTTTTAGAATTTCTCCTACCATTGTAACATACACATTACACGCACATTATCTCTCATTGAATTTGTCTTCCATCTAATCCATACACATTTTCGTGATTTCTATCACTTTCTGTCTATTTCGTGCTTACTTTCGGGTTAGCGTTCATTTTTCTCATCACTTCCACTTTCACCAAAAGGGGGGGGTATATTGTTAGGGTCATCCATAATCCCCCTTACATTACAATGTGATTAATCAAACACTATCAATCCATCATTTTCAAACATGTACTAATTCACTGCACGAAATTTCATCATCAATTCCACCCCCTGTGACCAACCTTAAATCCTTTATGTACAACATGTTCAAGACTCTATCAAGTCCTTGTATTTGTTATTTCTTCAACTTGTCATTTTTTCCCAATCTTGACCTTCTAGGTTATTGTTCATTCTTGCACAAGTAGTGCTTTAACTCCGAGTTCCTCCTCTTTAGGATTTTGCTCACCAACTTAGTTATATTTTCATCTCATTGGGCCTCTCCGTAGTGCCACATAACTTGTAGGTGCACAGGAAGGTGGAGGATGGTTCATGACTGATCATCGGTGTTTCTTTGAAGGGGTCCGGAGTGCTATTTAGGCAAGTTTAAAGTTCCATTAGGTTTTATCGTAAGAAACTATATTGTACTTACAAATTTTTACTAATGGAACGGTTCTAAAAGAACCTAGAGATGTAGGCTATTGCCAAACTCCGTAATCAATCCGTGTACAGTGTGTGCTTTTCATTCTTTGCATTATTTTGAGTTGATTTCTTAAAACATAGTAATTTTATCGGTAATATTAAAAAGCCTATAGGGGTCTGTGATCAAGTTAAAAAATTTGGTCTATTTTCATATCACTCCCTTGAGTGAATATTCCTCTACACACCACAAAAAGATAACAAACACAACATTAGCACACTATACAAATCCAAACAAACTCACTTATCACAATCATAAACATTACAAATCTCATTTCTCATCATTCTAGACCAAATGCACACATTCTGGGCCAGGGTGCCCAGGAGCAGGACACTAGCACCCAAGATCTAGATGCTCATGTGCCAAGGGTCATTAGTGCCCTCACCGTTATCGTCCAGGTCTAAAACATTGAGAAAATCAAAGTTCTCAAAAATCACAAAAAATTCACTGAAAAAGACTACAACACCATACATTTTTCAAAAAACAATGTGCTTACCAACTCCGCAGTCATGCGTGATGCTACGGCGATCGCCACCCTCTCAAACTAAATAGGACGTGATGCTCTCACTTGCAGGCCATCTTTACTTACTCGGAGCTCAATCTCAATCATGCAAACAACAAATGAAGTGATTAAACACTTTTTCACTTTCACTAATTATAGTTACTTTTTCACCTACTTTATTATAGTCATTATTTTGCGCTTATTCTCACTACTAATACACACCATGCCATTTTTTTGTCACATTTTGAGTGTTTCTACTCCGATTTACACCCCGTTTGTGGAATTCTTTTTAGAATTTTGCGTACCACTGTAACATACACATTACACACATTATCTCTTGTTGAATTTGTCTTTCATCCAATCCATACACATTTTTACGATTTCTATCACTTTCTGTCTATTTCGTGTGCTTATCTTTCGGGTTAGCGTTCGTTCTTCTCATCACTTCCACTTTCACCAAAAGGGGGGAATATTGTTGAGGTCATCCTATAATCCCCCTTACATTACAATGTGATTAATCAAACATTGCCAATCCATCATTTTTCAAACATGTACTAATTCATTGCACGAAATTTCATCATCAATTCCCCCTAATGACCTAATATGGGGGCAACAAACTTACAAATTCATATATGTGACATCTTATCACTTCCCCCTAATGACCTAAATTGGGGGGCAACAAGTGATTAAAAATATTTCCATGTGATCATTCACCAATTCCTATCGATCTCCCCTAATGACTTAACCTGGGGGAAGTTAGCGGAGGATTAAATCTCTTTACGAGTAATAAATCGAATCAATCAATCAACGCGTCCAAATTGCTAATAATCGAAATGGTATCACCACTGCAAATTCAACACAATTGTCCTCCTAGATGACCTAACTTGGGAGTTACGTGTGGCCTCCTAGATGCACCTAACTTAGGAGATTATAATCATTACTTTCTCAGATGACCTAACTTGGGAAGCTATTCATACATTTTTGTGTTTGATTCTAGATGACCTAACTTAGAAAGCCATCTTGCATTACATGTTTGCTTCCAGATGACCTAACTTGGGAGCCAATCACATTGCGACGACACTCATGGAGTGGGGGGCAAGAGTGCCTCTCCTATATCACTCCTACATGGGTCAATTGTTTGATTGAAATTGTCTAGATCTAGAAACCACAAATTTTTAATTTGAGTCCATCTGCAGCGGCTAGATCTTGAGGATGTAGTTAGAGATTGGTGAATAATGCACTTTTCTCCCTACACTCATTCCTCTGGGGGCAGGGACGCCCAAATCCTCTAGTTGATTATTCGTATACACACGTTCGGGTCGGGAACTTATCACTCCCTACCCCATCTCATCGTCATCATACAATGTTCTAAATCATCTAACATTATCATTCTCATTTAGTGAAATTCTTTGCGACATTACACTTTTCCCTGTGTTGCATGGATCAACCCGTTGATCCATGGTTTAACACACATTATGGTTCTTTCGGAAAACTTCTACTATACATATCTGCGCATTTCACTACAATAGGGGATGCTCCAGATTTATCTTAGGTATGCATCTCTATCTACTTTATGTTTCCAAGATTTCACTTGTAAGCTATGAAAAATACACTACTAACAAGGAAGTAAAATACCAATAATCATACCTCCTCCTTCGCGTTCCATAGCAAAACCTCAGAATGGGCTAGGAAACTTGGATTGAGCCCTGATTTTGTGATATGTAGGTGCTTTTCTTCAAGACGGAGCAAGACCTTCCTGCAACAACGATCCTCTTACTTTGCACTGGATGGGAAAAAGGATTATGAGACTATTTTGGCATTAGGACAAGGCAGAATGATGTTCTTTGCTCAAAGGATGCAAGAACTTAGATATGGCATGAAAGCTTATTCTCCGTGTGTTTAGAGGGGAGGGGTAAGGTTGTATTTATAGCCTGAGGGAGGTGATTAGCTTAAATTAATTTAAGTAATCATGGTTTGAAAATGTGGGCAAGATTAAGTGGGTGGTTTGAAAATGTGGGCAAGATTAGGTGGATGGTTTGAAAATGTGGGCAAGATTAGGTGGATGGTTTGAAAATGTGGGGCAAGATTAGGTGGATGGTTTGAAAATGTGGGCAAGATTAGGTGGATGGTTTGAAAATGTGGGCAATATTAGGTGAGTGGGGGCCACGAAGAATGGGTGAGGATTTGAATTATATTTTTAATTCATAAGTGGAGGATTTTAGATGATGTGGGGACCACGAATGGTGGGTGAGGATTTGAATTTGAATTTTTAATTCAATAGTGGAAAAACATGTTGTGAGGATTAGATTATTTTTAGATTTGGAAATGGATAATTAATCAAATTATATTTGATTAATTCGAAGTGTATTTTTGTGGGAAATGAGGAAGGGAAATTAATTGATTTAGGATAGATGTGAAATTGGGGTGTCTACATTTGCCCCTCTTTGGAAGGGTAATATGAAAGTAGTGTCCTTTCAAAGAAAGTAGACGGTATGGGGGAAGAATTCAATCTACTTTTTAAAAGGGTAGAGTGAATGTTTGTTGGGGGAGAATAGAAAGTGGTGAGTGACGGATGTCACGGTATCCTCCAAGACAAAAATGTCATGAGAAGATGTGATTATGGATAGATGTGGTGATGCTCCCCTCGAGAGGATTGACGAGAATGAAATATACGACAGAACTCTCGAAAAGAAGGGAAATGGATTTGGTGGAGAAGAGGACGATAATGAAGTGGAAGAGACTGGAATGACCGCACGACGCAAATGGAGAAAGGATTCAATCGACCTTGAATGCTAGGTGTGAGGGTGTGTGGGAAAGAGAAAAGGGAATGGATAGGGTTGGGGGTTGATTATGAGAAGAGTAAGGGAGATAGGGGAGGGAAAAAAAAAAAGGAATGAAAGAGGTAGAAATAAGAGAGAGGGATGATAGGGGAAGAAGGGAATGATGAAGGACAAACAAGGAAAAAAGAGGAAAATGACAGAGTAGAGGGTGAAGGGATGAAATAGAGAGATGTGCAAAATGAAGGAAGCAACAGAGATAGTAAAGAGGGATACGTGGCAGTGAAATAAATGAGAGGAGTGACGAAAAGTAGGAAATGGGAAAGGATAAATAAGAAGGAGAAAATGAGGTGGGAGTAGGGGGTGAAATGGAGGGAAATGGAAAGAGGACAAAAGAAGAAGTAGAATGGAGAAAAAAAAGAAACTATGAGGGGCGAGGGAAAGTGTGAAAAAGAGGAGAGAAAGGAAGAGAAACATATACAGAATGAACAAAAAGGTAGGGGTGGTAGAGGAAAGGGGAAGTGGTCAGAAGAAACGTGAAAATTAGGGGAGAGGAAAGGAAGATAGAATGAATACAAGGAGAAGATTGAAGGAATCACGTCATTGCGAGGAAGACCAAGGCAAAGAATATGGAACAGACCGTATGGAGATGCATGTGGAGAGTGGGATGATAAAAAAGATAGGACAACGCTGAACAACCAGGTTATCGATGGGGATGTAAGGAGGAAACGTGATGGAAAAAGGGGAAGAAGATGATATAGGGGAAGTAAAAGAAGACGAGGGGTGGGAGAGAGAAGAGGATAACAAAGAAAATGATGGAGAAGGAAGGGAATACAAAAAGGGGGGTAATAAGTGGAAAGGAAATGGTAGAAGGAATGTTGAAAGAAGAAAGAGGGGAGGAATGACATCGATTGGAAAAGATATGGAGATGCATGAAATGAGGATACTAGGATGATGGGAAAATAGAAAAAGGATGTATGATGAAGACAATAAAGATAGTGAAGAGGGCAAAGAGGAGATGGAGAGATGGGTAAGAAGCGACAAGAAAGGGTGGGAGTGAGGGAAAAGCAATAGGAGAGAAAAGAGAATGGGGGATAGAAGAGGCAATGCCAATGAAAGGATGTTAGGGAAATCCTCTTGACAATGAGTGGTGGGGAAGGGTGAAAGAAAAAATGAAAAAAAAGAAAGTGAACGAGGACTGGAAAGGGTAACGCCAACAAAAGGGACGTTAGGGAAAACCCGTCTGCCAATGAGTGGTGGGCTTAGAGGAGGGAAGAAATGAAGGGAAAATCTAGAAGGTCCAAGGGAGTGAATGAGGTCGTGCGGAATGAGGATTGACAATTTTTAGGGAAAACCCGTTGACAATTATGAGTGCGGGAAGAGAAGATGATGATGAAAGAATGATATAGGAGTGTTAACAGTAATGGCGAATATGTGTGTGGGTAGAAATGTAGGGGGAATGCGAGAAGATGAAGGGGGAAAGAGTGAAAAAGATGGGAGGGAGGAGTTAGGACAAAGTGAAAGCGAAGAGAGGATGGGGGTGATGAGGATGAACGAGGTGAGGATGAAGAACCAATACATGAAAAGAATGGGAAGAAACGGTATGAAGGATGATGGATCAAGGAGGGGAAAATGGGGGAAAAGAATGTGATTGTAGGTGGAAGAGATGAGGTGTATGTTGTAAGAAGATGTGTGGAGAAAGGATAATAGTAGGAGGAAAAAGTGGGTAATAGGAGATACCAGGTGGAAGAAACGAGCGATAAAGTGAACTAAGAATGAGGCGGGGGAGAAGTTCACGATGACAAGTTAAGTGTAGGGAGGACCCTGACATAAGATTGTCATGTGATGGAAGTGGTTAAGTAAGATTGCCATGTGAGCAAAACTGGAGATGAAAAGTGGTCAAGCGAGAAGTGGTGTTTGCGAGAAGCAAAAAATGGAGGTGAAAGGATGTGATAATGGGGAATGAAGAGGAAATATGGATGGTGAAGGGTGTGTAGTGATGGGGAAAGGCAAGGAGACAGATCATCCTTAAGAGGGACTCTTAAGTGAGATCGCCATGCCGGGTGAGTGGTTAAGTAAGATCGCCAAGCTGAGAAAGAAGGATGATGTTAGAGTTGGTGGGAATAGGGTATGACAAAATGGACTGAAGGGGAACCCTCAAGTGAATTTGCCATACTACGAGAGCGTGTAAGTAGGATGACCTAGGCATAAGGTGGATTTGGGGAAGGATGAGAAAAGAGTCAGTGAGGTATGCCTAAGTGGTATATGATATGAGATGAGGTGATAATAAGAAAGAAAGGACACAAAGGAGTATAACATGAATGGATGAAGGAATATATGCAGTGGAGGGTGGAGAGTGTGAAGGGAATCCTTAATTGGGATGCCCACGTGGTGAGAGTAATGATGCGGGAATCGGAAGTAGAAGAGGTGGAGTTGGAAGATGTGTTTGGTGGTGATGGTTATTTAATGAGAGGGCAGGTGGTGAAGAAGCTTCTACAGCGGGAAGATCTTAGGGAGAGGGTAAACCTCCACTGAGGATTCCATATAGAAGGGGTTATTAAGTAAGATTTTCAAGCGGGAAGAAAACGGGTGAAAGGAAAGAATACCAATGGGTGAGAGGGGACAGGAATGGTGAGAAGGGTAATATGAGTATAAGCGGTAAGAGGAGTAAAAATGAGAAGTGAGAATGAATGGATCAAATACATGGTGATCATGGTGGGGGAGAAGGAGCTGCTGGATAGTGAATGCTACTTGAGAAAGATCGTCAAGTAGGATTCGCAAACTGCAACGGTGATCAAGTAGGATTCGCAAACTGGAGAATGCATTAGTATGGGTGAATGGATGGGGTGCAAAGTAAGATGTTGATCATGCAGGAAGATACTCACGTGACGAAAAGCATCTTAATTTTAATATAGCACATAACAGGATGCATCGTGATATAAAAGATCAGGATGACTAGACTGTAATATGCATGATAGCATAGACAGGGGCCATCAAAAAGGTTTGATGCCCCAGTACGATATGCAAATGGAAGAGAGCATAGACAGAGGCCATCAAGAAAGTATGATGCCCCAGTACGACATGCAATCAGATAACATAAGAATATTACAGAGAACACCAGGATATATAAAATCAAGATGCCCCCTGTAATATATCAAGATACAAGAAAGTAATTAATAATTTGCCACTAATAATGCAACACAAGAACTAGTAAACATGTCCCTAACGTGTTCCACAGTGATGATTGATTAGATGTGCCCCCAAGCAGAGGTACAAAGGATTGGGCCAGTCTCCTCAAACAAGGAAACAATGAGAGCCGGATTTTCCCCAAGCGAGGATTCACGCGAGGAGAAGTGGTTTGAAATTGGTAGTCATAAGGTGGTTGGACCATTCGTTTGGGATAATAGTTCAAAGGATGAACTGTGTTACTTATTGAGTTTTTACAATTTTGTGGATGTTTTTGGTCTTTTGAAAATTTTACAAATGTTTTTGTATTTTGGATTTTTTTCTAATGTTTTTGTTTTTGGATTTTTTGATTTTCTAATGTTTTTGTTTTTGAATTTTTATATTTTTTTTGGATTTTCTAATGTTTTTGAATTTTTATGATGTTTACACTGTGTTTGGATTTTTGACGATTTTCAAATGTTTTTGGATTTTTGGATTTTTACACTGTTTTTTAGATTTTTGACGATTTTCAAATGTTTTTGGATTTTTGACGATTTTCAAATGTTTTTGGATTTTTGACGATTTTCAAATGTTTTTGGATTTTTGACGATTATCAAATGTTTTTGGATTTTTTTTACGATTTTCAAATGTTTTTTGATTTTTACATTGTGATTGACAATTTATGGACCAGAGTGCAGACTTATTTTTGAGAGACGATGTACCGTGTTCCGCATTGTAACTTATGCTCAAAATAACATAAATTCACTTTCCATTGGCATGATATGGTGGTGATGATATGATGAAAAGAATTCCAACTCCATTCTTGACTCCACACAACTAGTAAGATGTGTGGGCTCATCACCAAGAATCAAGAAGGACGTAGGAGGTAGATAATGAATATAGAGACAAATGCTAACAACAATCCCTTTGGGAAATTGTGACTCCATTCTTCATAATGGTACTGAACCGGTTTCAAAAATGGCTTTCACTTTATGAGTCACATGCTAGACTTAGACAGTTATGTGGCCTGCTGATTGATAAGATATGAGGTTAAGGGATAGTTCTCTCTTCACTTAGGCATCTAAATTACGTGTTTGGGGATTCTATAATTTGTAAGCACTGTAAGATTTTGTATTTTTGAAATGACTCCCTATGCCTTGCCCCATGCTACTAGTGAGAAGCAAGGGCTTATCACCAAAGGCAAAATATAGGCGAGTGAATTTCTTTTTTGTCTTTTTTTTTGTTTTGTTTTGTTTTTTTTTTTGTTGTTTTTTTTTTTTTGGAATATTTTGCAATGTTTTTATGCTTGTATGAGAATGACCCTCTACGCTTTGCCCCATGCCACTTGTAAGAGGCAAGGGTTTATCACCGAAGACAAGACGTAGACGAGTAAGGGCATCTTCCTCCATTCCTAGTCTCACACTACTAGTAAGAAGTGTGGGCTCAACACCAAAGACTATGAAGGACGAAAGATGTGACAATGAATTATTCATAAGTTATTGAATTGATGGATTTTTTTACAATAGTGCTTTGTATTTGGGAAGAAACATTTGCCCCCAATCTCAGCCCCACACGACTAGTAGGACGCGAGGGTTCAACACCGAAGACTGAGATGGACGACCAAACGAACTGGGTAACGAAGTTTAGAGCTTTGTTATGAAAGAGAGAATGTATTAGAAGGGGATATATTACCATCAGTAAGCTTCTAGGTATGACCATAGAGGAAAGCGACTGAAAGTGGAAGAAGTATGACGCTCACAAACTTAATAGGATTTATATTAGCACTTGTCTCATGATGATAAATATGAAGATGTGATTTTGATAAAGAAAATATCTGCCAATGGAAATGAATGAATTTAAATTATTCGGAAATAAGTAAGACAAAAGGAACAATGTACACATTGTATCCTGGAATAGTGAACATCTTAAGGATAAAATTTCTTTAAATGAACTGCATTCATTGGTTCATCCAAGGATCTTGACCATCTGTCAGTGGCCAATTTATAAGCTCCAGAGCCAAATTTATCTATGATTTCGTTGGGCTCAAATTTGTCTTGTTTGTCTCGTTCTTTGGGTGTGTTCTTTCGATTTTCTTTGAGAATGAAATGATTGACCTTAAATTTTCTAGGTTTGAATTTTTTATGGTAGCTATGTCGTAGCTGATTTTGATATACTTGAAGATGATCTAGGGCATTAAGTCGTTTTTCATCAAGAAGCTCGAGTTCATTAAGGCGTGAATGTTGATAATAATCTTTATTGATTACATCTTTGAGGGATATTCTGAAGGATGGGAATTCAACCTTGACATGTAAAATAGCTTCCCAACCATAAATAAAGTAGAAGGGAGTGGCTCCAATAGGTGTGTGATAAGATGTGCGGTAAGCCCAAAGAGCGGGATAGATTTGGTTAAGCCAATAGCTTCCATGTGTGTTGACAATGATGGTTTGTGTTATTTGGTTTGTTGCTTCTATTTGTCCATTAATTGATTGTTTTGAGGATAGATTCATGATTAAAGATGAAAAAAGTGGCGTAAAGATATTCCTGGGTATACATACCTCGTAGAATGTATGCACATAGAAGTCTTGATAGGTGAGAATAATTAGTGATGAGATTCCTGTAAGATCGATCGTTGAAAGCATGATGGACACAATAGGTTGCATTGTCGCAAGTGGCCAAACTCGATGTGGTTGTGTTTCACAAACAAGGCTAGAGATGTTAGGCATAAGAGCCAATATTGGAATGATAGAATCAAACTTAATGGTACTTGTTGATGGAACCTCGTCTGTAGTGTCTACAGTAATATCAAGGTTTGAAAGGGAGTCTTGAAACGAGATCAAGGTCTCGTTAGATGTTGGAAGAATGTTGTCACCCAAAACAGGTTCAATATATGTTTGGGCTGAAAGAGAGTCTTGAAATAAGTTCAAGTGCTTAGTAGATGTGGGAAGAATGTTGTTGTCTAAAACAGGTTCAATGTATGTTTGGCTTGAAAGAGTGTCTTGAAATAAGTTCAAGTGCTCAGTAGATGTTGGAAGAATGTTGTTGTCCAAAACAGGTTCAATGTATGTTTGAACTAATGGAAGGAAATTTGAAGAAGATATGGATTGGTTTGGAATTAGAGAGTCTTGACTATTGTCGTCATGATCTCGTGGAATTTCAGTATATATAGGAGTTTCGACAGTAGTCAGCTCTTCATGGAAAGTTGTGGTATTGGATGTGTCGTTGGTTGCAAGAGCATTGTCATCAAGTTCTACAGAGATGACGTCGTCGTCAATTAAGTCTTGGACGTAATTCTTAAATCGTACACATTTATCTATGTGATGACCATCAATGCGATGAAATTCACAGTATGTGTTAGGTTTGTACCAGCATGGCTTAGCTTCCCCTTTGACAAAGGGTTTTGTAATTGGATATTTTATCAGTTTAGCCTCTTTTAGTTGATGAAAAACACTAGAGAGACTTTCTCCAAGGGGGGTAAACTGACGTTGGATTTTACTTGAAGTGATTTCTTCATGAGGTTGTATGATCGGACTTTTTGGGTGATTGCTCGCTGATTTGGGTAGCCATATGAGAGAGTTGTGTTGTCATCTTATTAATTTGTTCTAATAGCTCATTGTGTGATGTTTTTCGTGAATTCTTCATGTTTGAAAGAGAGGGAGAATGAAGAAATGTGCGATGAAGAAATCAACCTATTGATTATGATCTTTGTTTTGGCTCAATTGAGTTTTAACAAGTAAGGCTATAAGGAGTAAGCTCAAACAAGCTACTCGGGATACAAGTGGGATATAACTTAAACAAGCTATGACGAATATGTTGATTGGTTTGGATTAAACAAGCTTAGCAGACGAAAATGTAAGGAGTACACTCAAACAAGGTACTCAATACAAGTGGGATGTAGCTCAAACAAGCTATGATGAATATGTTGATTGGTTTGGCTTTAACAAGCTCTGGATTTTTGATAGGAAGAGTAACTCAAACAAGTGACTCAACACAGTTGTGAACTCAAAATGAGTTTTGAAGGGATTTGTGTCGGATGGGATTTTGTTAAACTCGACAGCTGATGAAATAATGAGTGAACTCAAACAAGTCACTCAATGTCATTTTGATATAGCTTGAAACAAGCTAGAAAGAATGTTCTGACAATTGATGAGATAAGGAGTGAACGCAAGTCACTCAATATCTATTGGATATAGCTGAAGACAAGCTATGACAGATGTATTATTGGCTAAAGTGAGCTAATGAAATTGGTGTGATGTTTTGGTCTGTGTTGTTGGATTGTTTGGATGTTTTCGCTTGGTATTGAATTGGTCGAGAACTGATTTTTTTTTTTGTGGAACACAACTAGGGTCTAAACTTTTACAATGAACACATTGATATCAGCCAAGTTTTATGATAAAATAATGCTAAACTATTGTGTTTTCAAACAGCAAGCAGTCATGTGGATTCAATTGTTTTGGCTTATGAGGTAACTTCTTCAGGAATGATCATTGTTTCATGCAATCATACAAGTATGCTGTGAAATGGTGGATGCAGGCTCTTATTACTCCAAGAAGATGCGTCCTCCGATATACCCTAGTCCTGATATACCTAATTCTGTACGGGGACAGAATTGGTACGGGGAACCCTTAGAGCACTGGAGGAGACTCACCAATTCTTACTTGCCTGTTTCGGAGTGAATCACCACGTCCAGAACAGGTTTTGTGAAAAGGTGGAAGGTGATGGAGGGATGAATGTGTATGGTGTCCTTATAACTCCCCGAAGATTTACAGGGACGATGCCCAGGCTTCGTTGTTACAGCTATTTAGGCGTGACTCGCATGCGCTGCACGACAGCATTACCTGTAAGTGAAGAGCAGCGGCGAGGTAAATACCGAACGCTGTGATGAGACTAGGTCTCAAAGTGCAATGCAGATGCAAATGCTGTTGGTGCGTGGTAGTCAAGTCCACGTCACCGGTGTAGCTTTGGTGGTGATGAAATCCACCTTGTCTACGTGCTAAAACAATATGATAAAGTGATTAAACGCAGGGTTCTTTCCAATTTGAAATAAATCACTAGCAGAAAATAATTGCGTACCTGAGCATACTTTTTGTTTTTTTTTGTTTCAGCAATTGTCTTTGAATGGTGGTATTTTTGCGGGATTTTTGTTGTTTTTGTTTTTGTTTTTGTTTTTGACAATATTCCAGTAATGCGGTTCTACAGAAAACAAATTAGTAGTTATCCTGCAAATGAAATGTTAGAAAAGTGATCGTGGTTGTTTTTGATTTGCCAGATCGCTCAAAGGCGCAGGAAAAGAGCATACACAACCAACGACCAAACAAATATTAAGAATATGACAAAGGAAAATAATTATTAAAATGACAGTTGGAAAACAAAGCTAGAGGATCCTGCAATGTTAGAACAAGAAACTAAAAAAAATGTGACCGTTTCTGATTTTCCAGATCGCTCGAAGGCGCAAGAAAAGAGCATACGCGGATACAATTGGAATAGTTTCTGATTTTCTGATTTTCGATTTTTTTTTTTAAATGTTAATAATTATTGCAATTTAATCATGATTGCGAAATAGCGATAATGATTATTTTCACAAAAAAGAAAAATGATGAAAGAAGAGGGTGAAAACATTACCTAGAAGTGTTGTCGTGGAAAATTTAAATGTAAGGCAAAAAATTAAAAATAAAAATTATTTTCTAGAGCTCGAGTGGCCTCACGTTTCTGATTTCCAAGATCACTTTTGAAGTGCGAGGAAAGAGCATACGTGTGAGGATGTTTCGTGAAATAAAAATTAAAAAATAAAAAATAAAAAAACTATAATTTTGTTGTTTTTTTGTTAAAAAGATAGGTGTTAGAAGAAATGAAACCAAATTTTTTCTGTAAGTCTAAATCTAAAAATTATTTTTTCATTGCATAGATCTTTTCAATACCTTTCCGTTAAAAAAAAAATGAAGTCATTCCGAGTTCGGGAGCAAAAGTTATGGCTTCCGGAAGATGGGCTACGAGAACGCTCTGAATGAAAATTTTAAACGTGAGAAAAACGTCCCGGGAGCTGGTTTTTTTTATTTTCTGACTTCTATACTTCACCTGAGAAGCTAAAATTTTGACAGCAAGGTTAAAAAATAAAAATAAACAGAAAGAAAGAGTTAGATCATAAAATGATTGACTAAAATAAAAGAAAGAAAAAAATAAATAAATGATTAACTTCCTACAAAGCAGTTATTTTAGCAAAAGGAAATAAATAAATATATTTTCCGGATTGGTTGTCCCATGACACTAAGATGATAAACTAATGATTAGTGCTTGTGTTTCTACAGATGACGAGTAAATAGAAAAATCAAAACTGGGAACTAAACACCAAGCACCGAGGAGATCAAAGACAGGATGAGCTTCAGAGTTTCATTGTTGCTATAACCTGCAGATACACCACAAGACACCACACAACAAAAACACTAACCAAAGCGTGAAGGTTAACCAAAGAAGACCATAAGGAATAGAAAAGGAAATAATAATGAACAATAATAAACAAAGAACAGATAAAACCACTAATTGGGAAATTAATGGTAACAGATCGAAAGTAACCGGGCGTGCCAGAATGTAAGCTATGAAAAATACACTACTAACAAGGAAGTAAAATACCAATAATCATACCTCCTCCTTCGCGTTCCGTAGCAAACCTCAGAATGGGCTAGGAAACTTGGATTGAGCCCTGATTTTGTGATATGTAGGTGCTTTTCTTCAAGACGGAGCAAGACCTTCCTGCAACAACGATCCTCTTACTTTGCACTGGATGGGAAAAAGGATTATGAGGCTATTTTGGCATTAGGACAAGGCAGAATGATGTTCTTTGCTCAAAGGATGCAAGAACTTAGATATGGCATGAAAGCTTATTCTCCGTGTGTTTAGAGGGGAGGGGTAAGGTTGTATTTATAGCCTGAGGGAGTGATTAGCTTAAATTAATTTAAGTAATCATGGTTTGAAAATGTGGGCAAGATTAAGTGGGTGGTTTGAAAATGTGGGCAAGTGGTGTGGTTTGAAAATGTGGGCAAGATTAGGTGGATGGTTTGAAAATGTGGGCAAGATTAGGTGGATGGTTTGAAAATGTGGGCAATATTAGGTGAGTGGGGGCCACGAAGAATGGGTGAGGATTTGAATTATATTTTTAATTCATAAGTGGAGGATTTTAGGTGAGTGGGGACCACGAATGGTGGGTGAGGATTTGAATTTGAATTTTTAATTCAATAGTGGAAAAACATGGAGAATAATGACATGTTGTGAGGATTAGATTATTTTTAGATTTGGAAATGGATAATTAATCAAATTATATTTGATTAATTCGAAGTGTATTTTTGTGGGAAATGAGGAAGGGAAATTAATTGATTTAGGATAGATGTGAAATTGGGGTGTCTATGTCGTCAATTATTCGGTCATCATCATTTTTCTGACACGGCCGTCAATTGTTTGCGCAATTATGATCATCTTTGAAGGAATATCAGGTGTCATTATTTAGTCACGTGTCATCTCTAGTCTCTGACTAGGGCACCTAAAAACGTATTGGGGTGCCCGTCAGTGCCCGATCCTCTTTTTAGGCACCCTGGTTCTGACAACATTTAGATCTAATTTATATGTTTGAGGTTGGTCTTAAAAGGAACAATAACCAGATCGTACCAAGCCAAGAACACATGTTAATCAAACATCACGATCAATAAGATGAAAGTAATTCGCCAGAATAACTTTACATAAACCTTTACAAACAAATGACTAGCAATATCATATATTATTATGGAACTCAATGAAATACAATGAGAATGGGCCTTGCTTATATAGGCAAGGAATAACAATCTAAGAACCAGTCAAGGTTGTAGATCAAGCTATAAATCAAGGAAAGAACTAGTCATCAAAGAATTAGTTGATTCCATAGATTTAGGAGAGAACTAGACATCAAAGATCTATTCAATACCATAGATCAAGGAAATAACTAGTCAATACCATAGATCAAGTAAAGAACTATACCTAACAACTAGATAATATCCTCATAATATCTAAATAAATAAAAATAAATATCCACACACATAGGTGGGTGAGGATAAATACAATAAAGGTAAATAAAGCACCTAGGTGAACATGAGCTAAGGTAAATACCTACTCTAACACCCCCCTCAAGTGAAGCTAGGGGCCAAAATAGAAGTGGCATGTCCATAGTATGAGTCTCGACAACTAGGCTTGATGAGGTACTCATGTACAATATATCCATGAAGAAATATCGAACCAAAAGAAGGAAATAATCCTACTAGAAGGAAAGATAAGAAGAAGAAGGAAGATGTTCTCACAAACACCCCCAAGAACAACTTCCAAAACCCCAAGCATGCCATGCAACTCAAGGTAGCGAGGTGATGCAAAAGGCTTCGTAAAGATGTCTGTAACCTGGTGATGAGTCTGAATGTACTCCATCCTGAATGTGCTGACGAATGAAGTGGATGTGTGTCTCAATATGCTTGGTCCGCTGGTGCTCAACTGGGTTGCGAGAAATGTGAATTGCACTTTGGTTGTCACACCAAAGTATAGTCGATGAATCCTAAGTGAATCCAAACTTTGTCAATAACTATCGAAGCCAAAGAATCTACCGACTCACTGTAACTTCTACCATGTACTCTACCTCTGAAGATGAAAGTGCAACAACCTGTTGCTTTTTACATGCTCAAACAACTAGAGAAGAACTAAGAAAAAAAAGATAGCCAGAAGTGGAATGCCTATCATCAATAAAACTTGACCAATCTAAATTTGTATACCCAACCAACTGAATAGAACCCCTAGTGTAGTGTAGGCCAAAGTGGGAAGTGCCCTGCAAATAGCGCAAAATCCTTTTAGCAGCCTATCAGTGACTACTATGAGGAGAATGTGCAAACTGAGATACAAGCCCTACTGCAAATGAAATATCAAGGAAAGTATGGGTCAAGTACATGAGACTACCAACCAACTTCCTATACTATGTAGGATCACAAAGTGGTGTGGTACATGTGGAAGTAAGAGTAACCCCAGATTGAAAAGGAGATGGACTTGGCTTGTAATCAACCATATCAAAGTGCCGAAGAAGATCATGAGTGTACTTTTGCTGACTCAAATGAATCCCTGAATCTGTTTGAGAAATCTACAATCTAAGGAAATAACACAATAACCCAAGATCTGTCATGTCAAACTGGGTAGAGACAACCCTCTGAATAGTCTGAATGTGGGAAGAAGAGCTACTAGTAAGTAACAGATCATCAACATACAAGACACATATCATAATATCCTCACCAACATGTTGGAGATACACTATATGATCAAAGTGACAATGAACAAAACCATTAGATAGAAGAAAATAATTCATCTTCTCATACCAAGCCCGAGGGGCTTGTTTGAGATGGTAGAGAGACCTTCGGAGCCTACAAAAAAGAGAAGAATCCTGAACAAATCCAACAGGTTGCTCCATGTATGTTTCCTCTTGTAAATATCCATGTAAGAAGGCACTCTTCACGTCCATCTGGCATACGGGACACCCCTGTGATGTGGTAATAGCAAGCACAAGGTGTACATAATCCATTTTGGCAATGGGTGCAAAAGTCTCAGAGTAATCAATACCTTCAACTTGTGAAAAATCCTTTACAACAAAACAAGCCTTATACTTGTCAATGGACCCATCAGTGGTGTATTTGGTTCGGTATACCCACTTACACCTAACCATATTTATTCCTTTAGGAAGAGATACCAAATCCCAAGTATGATTCTTCATCAAAGAAGAATATTTCATCCCACTCCTGTATCCTAGAAAAAAGACTTTGGATCCTCATAAACTACCTAACACAAAATTCCAGAACCTGTAGAATGTGCGTGATGATGTCTAGTGGGTGGAAGATTCTGTATGAAAGGTGTTGCCTCAGAAACTGTAGTACGAACCCACTTAGGCATAATGTTAACATATGTGGGAATATGATCCTCAATGACATCTATAACCTCCTCATCAACCTCCTCAAAGAAAGGATCCTCAAGATGAGATGAAAAAGGAGGCATGAAAGAAGATGAAGAATCTTGAGGAGTGAAGCACTCATCAAACAAAACATGTGTTCAAAAAAGAACATGAGTATCAAGATCTAAAAGTTGATAAGCTCTCATGTCCTCACAATACCCTACAAAGATCAACGGTTCTTTCTTCTTATCCAAAGCTTTCCTTTTTCTTCTTTGGCACAAAGGCTCAAGCATGGCTCCCAAAGACTTAAAAAAATGAGACATCTGGTTTAGTGTTGAACCAAGCTTCCTCTAGAGTCAAATGCTCAAGTGCTCTGTGTGGTGTGTGATTTTGAATATAGTTAGCACAATTAACTGCTTCTGCCCAGTAAATAAGAGGTAAATCTCTAGAATGTATCATACAGTTAGCCATTTCCTTTAAAGTTTTATTCTTCCACTCTACTAAGACACTCTATTGTGGAGTATGAGGAATAGAATGCTAGTGAATAATGCCTTGAGTTGCCAAAAAAATAGAAAACTCATTGTTGAAGTACTCCCCCCTATTATCAGTGTGAAGGTTCTTTATGCAACTCGAAGATTGTTTCTTGACCAAAGCCTTAAAGACTTTGAAGTGTGAAAAAATATAACTTTTGTACTTGAGAAAATAAACCCAAGTATGCCTCAAGAAATTATCAATAAAGGTAAGTGTATACTTAGCTCCATTAAAAGAGGGGGTAGGAAAAACCATCAAGTCACTATGCACAAGCTCAAGTGGTGAAGAAACTCTCTTAGACAAATTCTTATGAAATGGATCTTGGTGTTGTTTCCCTAATGCATAGCCAGAGAAAACTCCCTCAAGAAAAGAAACTCTATGAAGACCATATACCATACAATGAGTTCTCAACTCCTTCAAATATTTGTAATTACGATGTCTAAATTGTTCATGCTAAAACTTACTCTCTGAATCTACATGAGAAACCAATCCTGTCCCTATAGAAGAAGTGTCATCAAAACCCTCAAAGTTATATAGTCTAGAACTATGATCAACAATACCCTGAGCAATAAGTGAATAAGGCTCCAACAAAATTCTTACTTTTGCCCCATGTGGTGTAAAATTCACTGTTTTCCCTTGACCAGAGTGACAAATTTGATATGCATAAAGTAAATTTGTAGTGATGTTAGAAACATATAGTGCATCTTGGATACTCCCACCATCAAGTTGTATATCACTTTTTTTCTCAACAGAAAGAAAGGAAGAATCTATAACCTCAATTTTGGAAGTAAAACACAAACCTAGAGAAACAAAAGACTCCTGGAAGAAGTCATGTGATGAGAAGCACCAAATTCTATAACCCAACTATCTGCAAGTGGTGACTGAGATCTCCCAACAACATTAAGTGCTTTGCCATGCTGATTAGAAGGAGGTGGAGTGGAGATAGAAATTTTGTGTTTCCTGACTGCATCCTCTAAGGCTTCGATTCACTTATAACACCTATGTTCTTCATGGCCACTACCCCCACAAAAAGAGCACGAAATGCTAAACTTATTATTGGATTTAGAAGACTCCTTAGGTTTAGAGTTGTTTTCTTTGGGTTTAGGAGCACTTTGAGATGGAGAAGGGGTGGATTTGGTTTTACTTTTTGGTTTTCTCTCTCCCTTAGGATTAGATGCAACTAATGCCTTTTGAGAGGTGGAAGACTCAAGGTGAGACAATTTGGATTCTTCCCTAGTAAGTCTTTCACGAAATGTTTCTAAGTTAGGAATTTTGAATTTGTCACCTAATGCATCCATGCTAGAAAAAAAAGTTGATGAAAAGATTTGAAATGGTCCTCTCAACTTGGATATAATCAAGTAAAAACACTCTTCATCTTTCTTATCTCTTCCACTCCCTTCAACTATGTCAACAAATGCTTGAACTTGGTAAGATAGTCTATAATTGTTGGAAAATCTTTAGGATTAAGAGAGGTGATCTCAATTTTAAGTTGCATAGCTCCCATATGATCCACCTTACTAAATAAATCCTCCAATTTCTCCCATATTTTGAAAGGAGAGTCACATTTTTCCAAATGAAACAAAAGACTGTCACTTATATAAGTTTCTATCAAACACATACACTCATCAAATTTGCACTGGTACTGAAATTTCTCATATTCCCTAGTGAACACTGGTTGTTCTGAAGAATTTAAAGCCCATAATCCTTTCTGCTTGATTATTGTTTCCATTCTTGGTTTCCATATGTGGTAATTATGTGTTGTTAATGGCTCAAAATTATTTAATGCAGAAGTAGATAAAGACACCATCCTCAAAAAATCACCAAAAGAAATGCAAGAACCAAGCAATGCAACAAGACCCCCAAACAATGTAACAAGAGTCCCCCCAATTTTTGACACTTTATAATGAGTGCATATTACAATATGACACTTTATAATTATAGTGCAATTCTCAACATAAATATTTTCAATGGAAAGAACACGAAAAAACAAACACTTTTGCAAAAAATGGAACTCAAAATTAAGTTATTGATCAAAAGATATAAGTTTTTCAATATTATGCTCAACTATTTATTTTAGTTGCCACTAAAACAGAATAAAATGCTCTTGCCTTCACCACACAAATACAATGAAAGGGCCCTGGAATTAAGCACTTACTAGTAGGAATCACAAGCTTTAAACCCTCATATGACCATACCATATGACCAGGGGCTAAAGATTTCAACGGGTGTGAAATACCCAGTACATATCTTGAGAAACTCAACAAAACCCAGAAAAATAATTATTGACTTTCGTTCCTTGTTGGCACGGATTCCAATGCAGTGCAGACCATTTCTCTACAATAACAAAAAAATCAAAAACCAACTACCTCCATAAACAGTCGAGTTTATAGTTGATCCTAGGGTTTTGACACCTTCTAGATCCAATGGAAGCTTCTGTTTTGCATAAAAACACACGCAACAACAAAACATGAAAAAATCCCGAATATATGAATATACAAAGAACTTATTTGTAAAATAAAACTTACACACGGATGTCAATAACAACCTCCTGCTCTGATACCATAAAAGGAATGATAACCAGATCGTACGAAGCCAAGAACACAGATGCTAATCAAACACCATGATCAATAAGATGAAAGTAATTCTCTAGAATAACTTTACATAAACCTTTACAAATAAATAAGTAATGATATCATATATTATTATGGAACTCAATGAAATACATTGAGAATGGGCCTTGCTTATATATGAAAAGAATAAAAATCTAAGAACCATTCAAGGTCGTAGATCAAGCCATAAATCAAGGAAAGAGCTATTCATCAAAGAACTAGTTAAGTACATAGATTTAGGAGAGAACTAGACATCAAAGATCTAGTCAATACCATAGATCAAGGAAAGAACTAGTCAATACCATAGATCAAGGAAATAACTATACGTAACAACTAGATAATATCCCCCTAATATCTCATTTCCTTAGGTACTAGTTGGCATGTTGGGTCATTAGTGTCGAAATTTGAAAAAGAGATCCCTATATAAGCACAACATACTCACTGTCTTATGGACGAACTATCTACTAAGGAAAAATGACTGTGTTTGGGCATCATTTACATCTGCATCACACAAGCATAGGGGAAAAGAGTTATATTCATTCTATTCCATCCACCATTTTGCATTTTACATATAGTTATTGCCCCCTACTTCTACGTCATTGGCACCAGGGCACCCTAGGCACACAATTACACACACAAGCACACAAAACTATATTGGGTCTAGAATGTAGTGCAACACTTAGTTGTAAGTCCATCATTTGTGGTAGCTAAGGTCAGTCTGACCCCTTCATATGCATCTTTCTTTTTTAGGGATTTGATGTTTTGTATGGGGTTTTTTTGGTAGATCTTCATCACTAGCCTACCACGACATAAACGAAGCTACTGCGACATCTATGTGACAAAGACTAAGATATTGTGAAGATCTAATGACACTAACGGTTTCAAATCCTAAGATTTTCTATAGACCAGAGCACCCAGACTATAGAACAGGGAACCCATAGGCACCCTTGTCCTCTCCCAGGTGCCCCAGTCTAGTCAGATCTTTAGCAACTGCAATTTCCTGGATAACACCTTCACATTCTTCCCTGTCCACACATCAACCTATTCAAGTCCAACACACATCGAGGTAAGTCATATTCAGGTTAGCACCTTATCCCTTTTATTTTCATTATTTCATTTCGTTTAAATATCAAAATAAAATATTTAGCATTCACATTTCAGTTTATGTCATTTATTGTATTATTGTTACTAGTTTAGATTAACTATAAAATAACATTCATATTCTACATTTTTAATTTAATCAACAAGGGGCGAAAAATAATTTTACGGGGTGAGTGAGGTGACATGAATAATGACTAGAGTGATAGGTTTAATAGATTAATGTGTGTATACAAGGTGTAGGCGGGTGACGAAAACCCAGTGTCTACAATTCACATGCCCCACTCTCTGAACCCATGTTCAATTTGTGTCCTTAGTGTAACCCCCAGTCACATTCACGATTGTTCAGATTAGTGGGAAGGACACCACTCCCACTAGAAATAGTTGTTTCCGTAACCACATAAATATTCATTGCTTTAACTTGCAAGTATATCAACAATTACTCTTAGGAATACTTAAATTCGACCATGTAAACCTTTGCGAAACCCATTCTAGCTATTAAGATCCAACATTGTCTCCCTCGAACGAGCTTTGTCCGCATTTGCATTGTAAGATCTATCCCAAGCAAGATCTAACATTGTCTCGATTGAACTTACATGACAAGATCAAGCCTAATAATGGTTACATGGGTGACCCTCTTTGTTAGGGCCATAATCACTCCACCCATATCAGTCATGCCCACCTCATACCAAACACCTCGACATTATCTCGATACCTTGTTTGTTACGATCGTTAATGCAAGCCCAAGAGCAAGTGCCTAGCTCTACCAATCTAAGTTTGAAAAGCATTCATCCTCAACCAAAGCACACTTTTTTGGTCTTTAATCTAGGTCATAATTGCAACTACTTTGAATCACACTTGCAAATCATTTACATGATCTCACCCTAAAAACCAAGGTTTTTCAGCTAATCATACTTACGACTTGGCCCCTTGACACCACCTTCGTTTATCTTTGTCCACCCACCCAAAGTCTTACCTCAATTAGACAATTCAACCTTGTCACATGTGTCAGTCACCAGAGTTATTGCTTTGTGACCCCAACTCGACCTTATCTACATCCTCTCATAGGCGTACGTGTGAATCACATGCAAATTTTCCACAATTTATCCACGTAACCTACGATATTGCCATCTTGACCACTCTCCCCAACTTGTGCACTTTTCCGCACTTGCACACTCCGCCTCCCACTTGCGTACTCTACCCCCAACTTGCGCTCTTTATTCCCCACTTGTGTGCTCTTCCCCCCAAATTACGCATTCCACCTCTAAATTGCATGTTTCGCCCCTAAATTGCGATCTTTACCTCCTACTTGCTTGTTCTACCCCTAACTTACGCGCTTTACCTCCCACTTATACACTCCACCCCCAAATTACACATTCAACCTCCCACTCATATGCTACTTTGACATATGTGCTCTAGTCCCGTACACACAATATGCTTACCCCTTCTTAATAGTCACTCCTCATGGCTTCTATTGACCCACGTGTTTACTTCCACCCTGACATGATCCACCAACACCTCCTTGATCTCATCACCAAACTCGATTCCCAACACTTGGTAGGACGTGCACCTAACATGACTTATTATTACAATGAGCCTATTCACCCTATAGTGCCATGTCACCCATATCTCCCTCATTACTACAAGAACAAAGTTTGGGAACTATTCAAATCAATTGTTGTGGATTTGGAGCTCTATGCTCAGGACCATACTAAAAGGACACGAATGTACGATACATTATAGACAAAATTGTATGATCTCACACATGTAGGAAATAAGGATTTGCAACTGGTGATATTTTTTGTGTGTTATTATTTCTCGTTCTCTGGTATTTTCAACTTCACACAAAACCATATGTGTCACACCTAAACCTGCAAAACAATCCCTAGTTATCTTACAACAAACTTAAACAACCCTTAGACTTAAAAATAAAGATGTAAATGCTTGAGTCAACCAACCTCGGTAGTCATCCTGTTTGTGAGTCACTGAGCGCTACACTACATTTTAGACTTAATGGAGTTCTCCTAGTGTTTTGTGCTAATTTGCATGTAATTGACCCTTGACCTAGTTTGGCTCTCGTGCCTCAACACTGACAGTGGGCTATGCTACTTCATCCCAATAGAAACCCTTGCGTGTAGATGAAAAATTCAGATTTATTCCCTTCTACACTGTGTATGCAGTATGCAAATGTGTCTCTTACTTCCTTAACTTAGTGGATGGTAGATAGATAGGTGTTTGTTAGATAATAAATGCTTAGATTAGACTTGTATATATAGGAGTTCGTAAATTGAATTTCAAACTTTAGTGGGGGAAAGACTGACCCAAAACATAAAAAACGGTACCATAAAAGAGTAATGAACCAACATAGAACATAAGATTTAGATAAAAATAAAGGCGTTTGGGACCATACAATTAGGTTAGGAATGTATGTACAGTTCTGACCCATCTGTATTATTTTTGACTAACATAAGATGAGACATACTAAAGAAGAACATGACTAGGGATCTTTATAAATTGAAACACAAATCATGATGGAAGAGGAGAACATCGAAACAAGACTAATCAAACCAAACAACATAAGAAAATGAACTATGTCATTAAGTACTTATACATATACAAATGTAATAAAAACATGGTGTAAAAATGATTTATACAAATTTTGTTGTCTACAATTAAAATGTTTATCCTTTGAATTAAACAAGGCCATGAATGGCGCATCCTACCGAAGTAGGGGTTAAAGTGGAGAACAAAGATGAACAAAATGACATTTCAAGTGGGATGATCTAACAGACTAGTAATGCAAGGATTTAATTATTTGTTTTAGTTTTGCAAAAGTGTTTCTTGTCAGTGTTTAGTAAGATATTTGATCATTTGCTAACATCATGTATTTTAGAAAAATATGTTTACCAATAAGGTTTTTATATTATTCAACCTTTACAAGACATAAAATATCTATTGGACTTCATTTTATGGATGGATGACACATGTCATCATTTAATAGTTCAAAAAAAAAATTCATTAAGGAGCATAACAAAAGTGTAAAGAAAGATTTTGAAAAAAATTGGGACAATAATATTCGACACTTGTGACATTTTGAAAACAAGACATGTTGAATACATGGACAAGTATATGAATGTCCCATTGCTTTGCAATAGATAACACCACCATAAACATCCCAAAAATAAAAGAAATAATTAATTGAGAAGATGACTTGGAATTTCAAATTATTGGTTGTTGTCATGTCAAAATGTGTTGATATCGTAGCTCTCCCAAAATGTGCAAGAGGTTTCTCTCATTGTGGTAGCCATGGACGGGGTCGCCTATAACAGTGGAAATGAAATTCGTCTCAGCGCAAATTACGCGGGCAACCATGGAGGAGACATGAAGGAAGAGATTAAAGGAGTTTTATACCATGAAAATGACTATGAAACAAACTCACAACGTTGATATAATAAGAACTATTTAAATGTCAAGTAAATCCCAACATACAACTAGTTAATGCATGTGTCACAATAAAGAAGAAAATTGTAAATGGTACCACAAAGCCCCCATCTTTGTCGCGTGTGACAACCTTGGCCTTTTTGTCAAAATAAAGGTCAAAAACTCATTATGTAATTTGCACAAATTGTCTAACACTCTACCCCTGGCCGAACCCAAGGGTTTCAAACACTATCATGCACAACCAGTAACTGTAATAGACTAACGTGCTTGAAAACTTTTAAGGTCGACATATAAACTGAAATTCGGGATAACATTTGAATGCAATTCGCTAACAGGGAAAAAAAACTTATCCTACTCAAAAATAAAATAAAATAAACTGATCTTAATATTCAAAGTTTAAGGAATTGTGAAGGTTATGAGAATAAACTGGTCTTAATATTCGAAGTTTGAGAAATTGTGAAGGTTGTAACAGTTACAGGGAGAAATTGTGAAGGGGACACACACACTTGGGCTCTGGTGTATATATGCACACACTGTTAAGTTTACACAGACCATGAACTCTGCACTGCTTCGTCTGCATCCAATAGCAGGAAGTCTCCATACTTTTGAAGACGAAGCCCGCAATTTCTTCCATTAAATAGTTGGTATTCAAGCCCACAAACAAGCAATTGTGAGTTTGAATACCATGGAGACTCATAATGGAATCTTGCACATGTTGAACATGGATGTGAAAGGGTATTCCAAAATGTCAGGTGAAATTCATGCCGCTAGACGATTTTTTGCATAAATATTTCTGTAGCTAATATAGATTGGTGAAGTTTAGGAAAGAAAAGGAAAATTGAAGGGTGCAACAATTGATATTCAAACCTACAAACAAGCAATTCTGGGTTGAAATCTGTAACAATAAAACTAAGATATATATGGAATTAAGACTCTTCTGGATTTGGGATACTCACGAGGAAATTTGTGAAGGTACCAAGCATGATGAGCTAGAGCTCTAGGCCCCAGATTAGCTATGGTGTAAAGAAAAAAGGTGAGACCGGGCAAGGAGCTTGTCATGATAGCCCATCCTAGCCATTCCACAATTTCCCAAAAATAATAGGGGCAACTCACATATTCATGAAGCCCCCCTCTGGGTATCTTGTAGCCCCCTTCCTTACCATTCCTCGGAGATAGCAAAACCAAATCAACTTAAATATTGACATACATTCTTACGACGAATATGCCCAATCCTAACAAAAATGGAGGGTTGCGGAGCCAGGGGTGGTGTAGTTACCGTAATGGGATATCCATTAGAGTTGGAGGTAGGAGTTGTGACAATTGTAGAAGAAGGCCATGACCACTATGGTGAGGGGAATGGGGCTCCCCCTCCCCGGTTTATGCATGCAGAGTAGCGGGTATATTAAGCACCTTTGGATGTAATGGAGGAGGAAGATGGCACGCAGGATGGTGGATGTTGGATTGGTGGCCATGCGATCCTGAGGGAGAGGAGGGTGCTGAGGCATATGGTGGAGGACTCCACGAAGTACCAGGGTAAACATACGGTTATTGAAGGTTGTGGAAATCACCATTACCGTTGTCATTGCAATCATTCCCTTCAGGACTTTATTGTAAAGGAACTTGTCCAACACCATGAGAACATCGACTCAAGCTATTGCTTCGGTTCCAGGCATTTTTGCAGAGTGACCACCGCCATGACTTACCTGTACAAGTTTCCCAATGCACATGAATTGACAATTGATTAAATGTTGTACTTGTAACATTTATTGCAATGTGTCAACATTTTATAATTATAATGTTCAAACAATAGGAAATGAAATTTTGAAAAATCCTCTTTTTATTAAGAAAAAGATTTCCATACGCCTATAATTTATTTTCAGCCAATCAAAAAAATCAAATCATTTTTAAAAAAAAATCAAATAAATATATAACTTTCAAAAACTATACACAAATGATATAAAATGTCAAATAGATCGTGTTTTTTTTGAAAGCTATCTATATCTACAGCAAATTTAAAGAGAGACGCATGTATGGCTCATATCCAGCAAAAGAATGATTTCATCACATAACTTTTCCCTCCCTCTGTACTGAAATAATTCAACAATGCAGAGGAGGATGGTTCGAGCCCTATCTCTAATTTTGTCTGCACCCGCACATACTTCTTCAATTCCCAACACACGTAAATCTGCATCTGCGGGGTTTCGAACCCTGCACCGACCGAATAACAATATCAATGGAAAAAGAAAATGTCTGCGCTACAGCTCTCAGTCATCTTCAGCTCAGACAACTTCCACCTCTGATCAATCCTCCTCAAAACCCAGTAAGAATGCTATTCAATACCCACAAGAAAAAATAAAAAGAATCATCTGCTCAGAAATTATTGGGCTTTCATTTTTGGCTTACCAATTTAGGGCTGTTTATATTTAGGAGCTTCTCAATAGTAATACTGTACTTGGAAAATAATTGGGTTTAAGTTTTTTGGCTCTCAATAATCATTTTTTCTCCTAATTTTTTGTCCAAAATAAACTGCAACAATAGGTTTTTGCTGGGTCACAGAGATTTGTTTTTTGTCAATGCAAATTTTATATCAAATCTTAGGAATTCTAATTTTTTTTTGCTCCAAACCGCGCTTTAAAGCTTACCCTATTTTCAACTGTGCACTTGTCTATGCTTTTGTTAATTCCAGAACTGTCTTGTTCTGCAAAACACACTTATAGCTTGTAAGCAAAGAATTGTTACTAGTTATTCTTTATCAAAAGAGTTTTTTTGCTCTCTCTGCACTCGCTTATGCTTTTTTATTCTTGTCTCTGGTGTGTATATCTTAATTTTTCTTTGGTAAGAAGGAACAAGCGAGAAAGAAGAGGAGAAGAAGAAGAAAGTTTCAGTCAGACAGAGTGTTAATATGGCTGATCAAGAGGAAGACATGGATCCCAGGCAATACCGAGAGAGCAGGTTGAAAATTTTGGAGGCACTCAAGAGTAGTGGAGTAAACCCTTATCCCCACGAGTTTCATGTATCTCTATCCATCCCTGCTTTCATAGATAAGTATGGGGATTTAAGCAGTGGAGAACATCTTACTGATGTAGAAGTTTCTATAGCTGGGAGGATAATGAGTAAGAGGAGCTCAGGAGCAAAGCTGAATTTCTATGATTTGCATGCCGATGGACAAAAAATTCAGGTTATGGCAGATGCAAGGAACTCGGGAATGGAGGGAGCTGAGTTTGTTAAGCATCATGCTGGTATAAAGCGCGGTGATATTGTTGGTATTCATGGTTTTCCAGGAAAAAGTAAAAGGGGAGAGCTTAGTATATTTCCAAAATCCCTGACGGTTCTTTCACCTTGTTTACGCATGCTCCCAGTTAAGGATGATCACCGTATTCGGGTAAAGGAAAGTGAGGGAGATGACATATGGGCTCCTGGTCGGCCTAGACACCCTGAAAGATATGCTCTGAAAGACCAGGAAACAAGATATCGACAACGCTATCTAGATTTGATGGTTAATTCAGAGGTTAGAAATATCTTCAAAACAATATCAAAGATAAAATCTTATGTGCGGCAGTTCCTGGAAGGCCTTGATTTTCTTGAGGTTGGGACACCAATGATGAATATGATAGCAGGCGGAGCTGCTGCCAGACCATTTGTTACACATCACAATGACCTTGATATGAGGTTATACATGCGCATTGCTCCAGAGCTTCGCCTGAAAGAACTAATTGTGGGTGGATTTGATCGGGTATATGAAATTGGAACACAATTCCGAAATGAGGGCATAGATTTGACTCATAACCCAGAGTTTACTACTTGTGAATTTTATATGGCGTATGCTGACTACAATGACTTGATGGAAATGACAGAGCAAATGCTGTCTGGAATGGTTAAGAAGCTAACTGGTGGCTATAAAATTAAATACCATGCTGATGGAGCAGATAAGGATCCCATAGAAATTGATTTCACTCCTCCTTTCAGAAGGATAGATCTAATCCAGGGGTTAGAAGAGGCTGCAGGTCTTGACATCCCTAAAGACCTGTCATCTGATGAGGCGAATAAGTATCTTATAGAAGCTTGTAATAAGTTTGATGTAAAATGCCCTCCTCCGCAAACAATAGCTCGTTTGCTGGACAAGCTTGTGGGACATTTCTTGGAGGAGATGTGTGTGAACCCAACCTTTATCATAAATCATCCCCAGATCATGAGCCCTCTGGCAAAGTGGCACAGAACGAGACCAGGATTGTCCGAGCGTTTTGAACTATTTGTTAATAAGCATGAGTTGTGCAATGCATATACTGAGCTTAATGATCCCATTGTCCAGCGCCAGTGCTTTGCAGATCAGCTTAAGGACAAACAATTAGGTGATGATGAAGCAATGGCCTTCGATGAGGCATTTTGTACTGCATTAGAGTATGGTTTGCCACCAACCGGCGGATGGGGAATGGGCATGGATCGTCTTGCCATGATTTTAACGGATTCCCAGAATATTAAGGAGGTTATTCTTTTCCCTGCAATGAAACCTCAAGAATGATGCACGAACAAAAAAATTGGTGTAAAAGAGGTGATTCTTTTTCCCGCATTGAAACTTCAAGAATGATACAGGTGCATTAAGACAAGCAGTGGGTGTCATTTGATCATTTTTGAGTCTTAAATAATTTTTTGGCATGGGAGGAGAATAACTATATGCTACTTAAAAGGAGAATCCTTGTGGAGTAAATCTGCATTGCAGGATAGTTTTTTTTCAGTGACTCTTTGGGGGCAATTCTATAGAGTATTAAGAGTTTTATTATTCAGAGAGTAAGATGTAAGCCCCTCTATATTAACTTTGATTGGTTTATTTACTACATGCTTCTAGAAAATGCGTAGAAACTTTGATTGTTTTATTTATTTTAATCATAGATATGTTGACAAATGGGGGTAACCCAATTTCTATGCAAAGTATTTTATCTCTGAAGTAGAATATAGTGATCTTCAATCGGACAGTCTGGATGTCCTGTATCTCTTGATACACTCTTGATTGTAGCAGTGGCCATTTTTGGTCTGATGTATGGTATAATATATACATGTAATGGATTTCTGAGTTTTGAATGCAAAACCAGATAACATTCAGCACAAGACATCAAATAGCTGTTAGGATCCATTAGGGCAGTAATTAATCCCTCTAGTGTAATATGCATTACGTATTAAGTTGATTCCACTCTACAGTTCTAGGTCATTGCATATATCTTGGAGTTATCAATTATCATCTTAGGAAATAGAATCCTTTGCGGAAATGGGCCCTAGGAAATTCCTTCGACAATGTAAGTGTACAAGTTTTGAGAGCAATTCCCATCCGGATATGGATCTGCTATTGGAGCATTTATTTGTTTTCAAATACGGTGTTGGTTTACAATAAAGTTATTGTTATGGTTTGGGCCCGGAGAAGCTCCTTAAATGAAGGAAAAATGTTTGTATTTTGCTGGAATCATGGAACATTGCAGCTGAATGTTCACCCTCTCTTGCACTTTGGTGTGTCCTGCATTGATGCTTTGTGCCTGTAGCAGTGCTCCTGTATAACTAAGATTTTTTTGGCTAAGATTTCTTTGGTGGTGTCTAATAAACAGAAATCGACAGATACCCAAACCAATATGAACAATCACAGAGAAGCATTATGTATCATGATTCATAACTAAATGTGTTCAATCCTACACATTTGGCATTGGCATCGGCATCGGCATTCCAAAGCTTTAAAGCAAATATAGGATTATGGCATATGTATCTGTAAATTATGCAATATATGTATTGTCTAGCCTCAGAATTTGTTACAGAAGCAGTGGTTTATGGGAATATGTGTAGTCTTGTGCGGTTGCGCATTTGTATTTGGCAAAAATAAATAGTGCCTGTGCCTTCTCAAATAAACACATAGAAATTAAAATCTGAGTATTTGAAAGGAGAAATGAATTGACAGGATGACAGATATTCAGATTTCGAAAAATGAAGATGAATCAATAGAAAAGGTACATGCAAGAAAAATAATAAAAAATGGTTATATTATAGACGACAGTTAAAATAATGATTTAGTTGAAAATTTGGAGGCATTACACTTATTTCATTACATCCGGCTATTTGTCAAGACCACTATTTATTTTTTTGTTCTTCGCAAAAACTTGCGATAACTGTAGATAAGATAAACTCCGTCATCTTTTTATTAACATTTTATATGCAAAAATAAATAAAAAATATAAAAGAGATGACAATGATGATTAAAGGGCAGCTACAAAGAAAGTTAACTTATAAAGGTCTATCAGCCAATTAAGAATACTTTTCATATATTTGAACACTCTTTTCACTCTAGTCCGATGAGTTGGTCGTGGGTTCACTAGTTTTTGGTCAATCTTCAGTAAATTTCACATTTTTACTAATAAACACTCAATTAATAGTCGGATTGTAAGGCTTATAGGCTTTTAAGTTTTGGTTCTTGACTATAGCAAATAAAAAAGCAGGAATAGTCCTTGATTCTATTTTTTCCTTCTTAGCTTAGGACTATATGCAGAAGACTTTACACCCAAATACTGTTAAATCTTCCAAGTTAGGTTTATTGCGAGACCATGGCTTCTTCATTGTTATTCTATTAAAAGATTTAGAGAATACTCTGTTTCGAATATAATTTTTTTTTGACCGAAACCTTTATGGAAGTTTGCTATATACAAGCATTGATCTAACATTGTGCCCCTCTGCACAGTTTATCCTCTCAGCTGCAACACTATGTTGGGGATTGTATGGAACCATCTGTTGCCTAGAAATTGTATGTTCCTCACAATATTGCTTAAACTTTCGTCATGTATATTCCCCTGCATTATCACTTACAAGAACTTTTATTTTTCTACCAGTTAGGTTTCAATAGCCTTATCATAATTCTGGAAAGCTTGAAACTTTTTATGTTTCAGGGAACTAACAAACATTGGACCATTAATGTCAGAACGAGCAAGGTTTAGAGTTCCGATGGCTCTATTTTTCAGAAACTTTGGGAAATGGAGTCTTTATAAGTTTCCCAAGAGCACATGCTTCACATGGCTTTAACATTGTGTCTATATCCAGTTCTGAACACAATAGCTGCTTCAAATCTTCTCATTTGTGGCATGCTTTGAATATAAGTGATCAAAACTATGAGGCCAAGTCTCAACATCAATTTGAGTATTGGCTGCTGCAAATGGAGGTCTATTGTCTGATACATATACAAAGATTACGCAAATCACTTACGCTTCTTCCTTGAGGAACAACTTACTTTTTCTCATTTAGCAAAAAACAAGTTCTTGTTCAAACAAAACTTTGAAACCAGTATCTTTAATCTTACTTATAAAAAGTAGATCATGAGCAATCTTTCGAACATAAAGAACATCCTTGAATTGCTTCTTGAATCCATTAGGCAACGAAATTTCAATTGTGTCTATGCCTTAAAGAATATTGGCATTCTCATCTCTTAATCTCACTTCTATGTAAAATTTGGCTAAATCAATGAACCAATCCTTTTTGTAAGTCATGTGTTATGATGCTCTTGAAGATACCATTCAAGCAACATCCTTTTGTGGGTGTTGTGGAGGCCATTGGAAGAGATGAACTTACCCTTTGAGAAATATTTATGTCATGCTTGTTTTGTGTCACACTTTTAGCTTCCTTCTTCCAACAATCCTTTTTGAAACGTCCAAGTTTATAGCAATAATTGCAAATTCCCTTCTTGGGCTAGTCGCCTGGATGGGATGCTGTTTTCATAGAATCTTGCTTGAACCTTTGCTTGTTCTTCGAATAAATTTATTTCTTCTGTGTTTGTTGAAAAAACATTTGTTCCATCTCTTTTTATTCGAGGCTGATTCCACCTTGTGCCCCCTTGCAGTATATATCAACCATACTCATCATAGTAGTGTCTCATTTCATCTTACATTGATTGCCGATGTAGATGGCCACACACAAATAAGAGTCTGGAAGAATGTCCAGCAATATGACAACAGGCAATTCCTCCTCTAACTTAGACCCAACATCTGTTAGCTGGTCCAAAATTTCATTCATCCTGTTGATATGAGTCAACAAACTTTCTGGTTTTTGCATCTTTTGCAAAAGAACTCTTCTATAATGTGCCTACTTTGCACTTGCTGTCCGTCTCATGTAAGTACTTCAATTTGTTTTATGCTTATTTTGTAGTTTTAGATCCCTTTAGTTCGGTTATTATTGAATTTTCAAGAATCAATACAATAGCTGATAGAGTTTTTTCATCCTTTACGATCCATATACCTGCTACATCTGGAAAAGATGTAGGCATAGGTTCTCCTCTTGGTAGGTCACCTTATAGCCTTTTCCTTTTAGCCATAAGACGATCTCCAGTTTTGATCTTCATTTGCTCCTTGTTTCCCTTGAGAGATCCTCCCCGTGCACATATATTTATATGTGTATTTATATCTTGTGGTTAGGGTTTTGCTTTGGGTTTACCTCCTATCATTTTATTTAGTGTTTTAGTTCGTACTCACTTTTTAAGTTTTTTCAGCTCATAGGGTTCTTTTCTATCCTAGTGATTAGTGTAACTAGTTGGTGCTTATGAGTCCCAATGGATCTACTTTAGTCACTCGTAGGCATTAATATAATTTATTTCTTTTTCTTTCTCATGGGGTGGTATGCGCTCAACCTGCTGGATCAGCCAAGTGTGGTATTCTCAGAGTTGCTCGACCTGCTGATATCATTCCGGATGGGCTGCGCTGCAGTTAGGAGATAGCAAGCATATATGAGTGAGATCCTGGAGATGCTAAAGTTCTAAGTTTCTTTTTACATTTGGGTTCTAATGTTCCATTGATCTACTCTATTTTAAGGTCATGGATGGTCTGTGTATTGTAGCCTGAAGTCCGCACACGATGTTTGTTGGATTCTAATTCCAGAGCTCTGTGAGCCTACTTTTGTTCTGATTTGCAACAGTCTCCCGTTTCATGTGGCATATGAGGCATGGGTGTGACTCTTAATATAAGCCAACACGTTATATATTTCATAACTGTGAGTCCCACAGTTTGTAAAGGTTTAGCAATGGGCTCAACGGATTTCCAAGATCAATGGAACTGCCACCAAGTGTGTAAAGTCTGTTAATGCTGAGAATATGATTGCATTATTTATTTCCCATGCAAAGAATTACATGGTGCTTAGTATGGTTATATGAATTATGGTTGTACTCCTTTTGCTTCAAATGCTCAGTAATTGATATGTTGCCCGGACTTAAATGGTTCACAACTTCACAGGACATGCATATCTTGCATGTATTGTAATATTGAGTATGTATTCTGGTGATAGTCTAATAGAATGTTAGCTTGGATTCTAAGAGAATGTTTACGAGGTTGTATGTTGACAGAAAAGTGCAACTTCATTTCCTTCATTCTATTCAGGTGACGACTGTTTACTGTAACTAAGCTCGGTTTGGAAAGTTATTTCTTAAGGCATGTGTTTGCAGGGTTGTGTATATGTTTGTTCTGGCTTTTTGGGTGAAACAGATTTGGCAGCAGAGATAAGCTTCAACTGCCAAATCTGTGCCATAAAGCTAAATACTGAAACCACCCCTTAAAATTCTAAACAGTCTTTTAGTTGGGGTATGCGTAACGATTTTGAGTAATATAATGCTTGTGCTATTGGAAGTTGTTTGTATATGTGCTGCCTAAATAACAGAATCAAGAACAAGCTACAACATTTCTATGCTGCGATAAAATAAAGGCCAAGTCCTCTTTCACAACACAAAAAAACTCTCCCTCCTACACCTATCTCATGCTCTCCTGATTACACCTGCAATAAAAATTCTCATTCATATCAATGCCAAAACCTGAGTGAACATAATATTGGATACCTCTACAGGTGGCCATGCCCCACCCTACAAACTCTACTCCACTGCAATCCTGTCCCAACTATAAGACAGTAGTCTCTAACGAAACAGCACCACTCTGAAAAACTACAGAAATTTCTGCAGTATCAGGGGTACAGATCCATATCAAGGCCCAAATTTTCCACGTTGAAAGAAAATGGTTTTATCTGAAAACAGATATTACTCAATAGTCTCTTTCTCTATTGATGAGATGGGACACAAGTTATGGATTTTGCATCATAGTTTACCTAAGTCTCAGGGATTGGAGAATGGAGTTGCCGGGATGGCAAAAAAATTCCCAGATTTTGGGGACGGCTATTAAAATAAAATGTAAAAATTAAAATTTAAATATAACAACTTTGTTGAATGAAATATAGGGGTTTCAAGTTAATTTAATGTTTTTTTAGTGTCTTTACAGATTACGGTTCAATGTTTTTGGTATAAATAACAACTTTTTAATACCATGTCAAATATAATTTTAAAAAATTGGGGACATCCCCTCCAAGTCACCAGAACGTTCAAGAGTCACCAAAATCTAGGGGACGTCCTCACATAGCACTGGGATTTTGCAGGACAACGCTCTGATATGTAGATTTATGACTGTCCATCAAGAACTCAAAACACTTAGAATATGGGTGCAAGCAAAACTAGAACCCATAAGTACAGTAGCAATCCATGATGCCAAAAGGGTACTTCATGGCTATTTTCTCTTCAAAGCAAGAACAAGATAATGAATACCCTTCAAAACGACCTTTGGTTCATGAATAAATCTGGTTTGTTATGAGACATTGGTCACTTGGGTTCAATCCTATGGAGGATCTACCTGGTACAATGCAACTATGGGCCAAGTTTCCACTACTTCCAAGTGAATATCGGCATGGTTCCTATTTGAAGAAGTTTGGAACAGTAATAGGAGAATATATCAGAGTCTCGGAGTACACCAAAAATCAGTGTTAGACTATGTTAAAATCTGCATCAATATAGATTTGGACAAGCCATTGGCAGATAGATTAAATCTTGGAAATGGGAGGTATTGTATGGAAACTACGGGAACATCCTTGTTAGGTGCAAAATCTGCCATGAACATGGGCATTTAGCCAAGGATGTCCAACATGAGCAACATTCCACACAGCCATAAGCTGAGTTGGAGCAAAAGTTCAACCAAGAACCTCAGATTCCATTTGTTCTTGCAGATTCAAAACAACAAGACACAAATATCAAATAAGCAAAAGCTGATTGAAACAAAATCCCAAACGCCATACCCTAGATAACGAAAAGGACCAACTAGTCAAACAACACAACTATCTCTTGAAAACCCTTTTGCTGCTCCTGGTGATAAAAAGTATGGAGGATATGGAACATATCCAAGCAGCTAATGAAGAGATCCAAGAAGAATTAAAATATCTCTTACAAGAGGTGCCCCTCAACCCTGTACTAGCCAAGGAAAAACGCCATAAGCAAATCCAAAGTTCGCTGCAGTCTACTTCTAAGGCTTCTTTATTAAAAACTAGCAATAAAAGGAAAAAGGACAACCAAACCAACCAAAACGAGGATTCCATTTCTGTAATTCTTTAAAATTGGGAACCTAAAGCCATGCAAGCTACAAAGGAAAAAAGAAAATCAGCAAGGGACTACATTGAATTAAATGAAGATGCAAGCATTTATAAGTCAGTAGAGAAGATGATGCAAATATGGGCTCCCAAAGTTAACGCTCTCTCAAAACTATTGGAAGTCATCACCATTCATTTGAGTTTTTAATGTGGATACTATATTGAAATAATAGCGGCTTAGGGATGTCCAACAAACGTTTTTTCTTCAAGAACATGATTAAAATAGAGCATCTTGATATGGTGGTTCTTCAAGAAATTGCCAGATATGGAATGATCAAGACTCCTGAATTTGCAGGAGATTGGAGTAGTTAACTAACCATTTCATGTAAAGAAACTATAACTCTCATACACTGGGACCCTACAAAGTATGATCTTAAATCATCTCAAAATTTCAATGGGGAATTTCATGCTATCTTCTTTTCTCATGAAATTCAAGATATATGCTTATAATCACTTTGTACATACCCCCCTGGGCCCTCAATGCTTCTATGCAAAATCTTATCAGAATAGGGGATGTCAATACTATTTGGGACCCGGAGTTAAAAAGGAGGAGGCGGCTTTAATCTTAGAACATTAGAGGTTTTCAATAAATTGGAGCTTATTATCACTTTGGTGGAGCTGGAATTTACACGACTTTTTACTTTGTGCAATAGAAAAAAGGAAAATCTACATAATGGGAAAATTAGACAATCTTCATATTAAGCCAATGGTTCCAACCAAATAGACAAGTAGAAGCATGGGTGAGTGACACCACTCTTGCAGATCATTGACCAATTCATCTATAAATTTCTACAAATTCTTACAAGAAATGAAGCACCTTATTCAGATTTGAAACAACATGGCTCAGTCATCTCGATTTTATAAAAAATGCCAGTGAATGATGGACTATTTGCCTTTGTTCATTCTTGGCTATGCAATGCACGTCATTGTCAAAAAAAACTCAAGAATTTAAATGCCAAACACAAACAATGGTACAAAACAAATCTTAGTAGAAGCTTTGAACGAGATAACATAGTAGGGCCCAATTAGCAGCAAACGAGAAGCATAGAAGGCAGCATAGGCTCAATCAAAATAGTTGGGAAAGAACAAATTCTAATCTAGCAGTTACATTTGTTACATAAATGACAAAAGGTTATTTCAAATAGAGATCAAGAGGCCAATGTGTGAAGTAGGAAGATTAGATAATACCAAAGTTTCTTCTCTACTTTCAATAGACATCATATCAACCCAGTTAAGAAAATCCAAATAGAAGATGGAACTGTTCTCATTTCCATGCATGATATTCTATCTCATGCCTCAAGTGTTTTCCAAGATAATCTAACTAAATCTCTCTATAGTTTTCAAAAGAGGCAACTCAATAGGAATTGTGGCACAATAATATCAAGCTAAGTATCTTTACATAACAACGTAACAATATTGTCCAAGAAGTGCTTTAATTAGATACAATGGTTTACATTTATCCCCCCTTAAAAACAAGTTGAGTCCTTTTTGACCACACCCATACAAAATAAAGAAGAATTAGGTGGAGGGGAAGTGAAAAACATCCTAAGCGGAGCCGTTGATGAAAACGTTTCACATACCCTTGTGAAAATACCCATGCTAAATTTCCATCCTTAGTTGATATCATTTTGATTAGAAATTGTTCAGTGTATCCTTGATCGTCATCTTGTCCAAATTCTCAATCCAGCCACATTAATTTTACTATACTAGGCTTTTTTCCCCGTAAACAATTATTTGTTAGTATAAGTTAACTGCACATGGAATCCTTGGGCTTGAAATACTTATCATGCTCGCGTTGCCTTCAATTTAAAATGCATGTTGTAAGTATTGGTTACGATAATATCTCCTCTACCTCGGCATGACCTTGGTCATCAAAAGTTCCATGACTTGCAGTTCACCTACGGAAATTATATTTGCATTCAACACACTTAAGAAATAAGTCATCCTTCAAGAGGTTGTACTTCACTTTCTAGTGTAATTTTATTTGTAGATGTGTTCATGGTCATTGTAGTTGCCTTTTTGAACTTTATGTCCATTACACTTTCAAACTAATAGGCCATCTTATCATCAAACTTTGCATCTCCAATTTTTTGCTCTATGAATTCATGGCAGAAAGAAAACAATGATGTTGATAGTTAGAAAGGACTTATTATCACCAACTTCTATTTACCATCTCTTTGTAAACCTTCTTTAATCTCCATATTTTTCCATGTTGTCACATTCTACCTAGAGCATCTCATAGTCTTCCATCTTCCAATGTAAAAGATCGTTGAGGGCGGTCAACTCATCTTTAGAGAATGACTACAACAACAAGATCCCTTCATCATTTGACTCCATAGTACCTTGTTTTCTTTCTTTTGAGCATTCTTCTCTAGAGTTTGAGCCTGATAAGTTAGACAAGGCTAGTTCTTCGTTTATTCCTTGATTTTTCAGATCAATCACATACTTTCAATCATTTTTTCAATGGAGACTAAAATTTTCTTTTAGTTGTAGTCGGTTACGACTGTTATCAATCAACCTTGACCCCAAAATGCATTGTAGGTCTCCTTTTGCAATGTGATGCCTACAAAATTCAACAAAAGGGTTGGGTTCCAATAAATAACTTTTTTCCCATCAATGCACTTGACAACTTTATGCCATACTGATCTGCTCCCCTAGTTGGAATGTTCAAGACCATATAGTTGGCTTCTGAAGGCTTTTCCAAGTGTCCTTTTGAAGGACAATGACACCCAAACTACCGTTCAAAGTGGCGTTCTTCATGTTTCTCCCAAGTATCTCCATATGCATTATACCCGGTTGTCAGGCTAGATTCGATGTCAGGAGCATGGAGTTGATTGCTTGATCACCTGACACTGCGAACTCGACTATGGGTTTATTCTTTTGCTTCTTATTCTCCCCATTGCCCAGTGTTACCTTTAGCATTAGGCGAGTCCCTACAATGCTCCATGTTAGGGCCATTGTTGTGTATGTGTAATATCAAATTACATTTTAATCGAATTAAAACTAATAACTAAATGAAAACGATATAGTTCAAAAAATAAAATAAATTCTAAACTATGTGCTGATGAAATATAAAAAAACATGTCTTTTTGAAAGTTAGATAAATGAAATTAGGGTTAGGGTTAGAGAGGTAACATCATGTTGCAGAATTGGAAGTATGATAGAGATATGGAACTATGAAAATGGGTTGTGCAGAGTGTCGTTAGAGTGCTTGTAAAATCTAGTGTGCTAAAAATGAGTGCAGGGCATGATCCTCTGAACCATACATAAACTCCTGGTGTTTTTGACTTCCTATGGTTGATTTTTCCCCCTAGCGCTATGATTTGTGACTGAGTTCTGGAACCTAGTGTACCTCTATCCATGGATCCAGAATTTGCGATCACAATCCTTCGACCACATGTCAATATCTGCAAATGGCTTCTCCTTCGTGAAACCCCTAACTTCTTGCTTTATGATTTGAGAAAGGGGTTCATCCGATTTGGTCGGAATGATCTCAACAACACTAATTGTTGATCATTGCCTACATAGCACTACCTTAAAAGGAGCTTAGGGCTATGTAGTTATCCCTCTTGGTGTATTTGTGCAAATGTGCATAAACAATGGTTTTCATAATACACTAACATGGCCTCCAACACTTGACAATGATCCTTGACTTTTGTTGTTGCACATGAGAGTGTTTTAGGGCAACAACATAAGGTGTATTCAAACTTATAGTTTTTTGTTGTGCTCTGATTGTGATACTTCAACGATTAGGTCCAAAGTCCTTCTTAGAGTGCTGGAGTGTTAGATCCCCTAGATGTTAAGAGATGCCCCTAATGAATATGGTGTGTGTTTACATACATGAATCATGGGAATTATTTCTTGTTCATTTAAGGTATCTTGTGCATTTGAAAATTTAATTGTTGTAAGTACATAGGACAAAAAAGTTGGTGAGGGGTAGAACTGTTAGCTAAATCTTCCCTTTCTTGGGCGATTTTGCCCAAATTTAGCATGAGACCTCATCAAAGACCTAAGGCAAATAAATATGAGTCTATAGATGTGTTCAATTCATGGTGCTTTAGTTTTATAAGTGCTAAATTGATTGACAAGTGCTAACCTAATGGACTTATAGAAGGACTTAAGCAAGATGCCTTTAGGGTTAAGTAAATTAATGAGTAAATGACCTTGGGTCAAATTTTTAGGTACTACAATTGCCCCATTTCAATCTAGTACTTGAAAAATGTTGGATTAAAATAAATAAAATGTAAATACAAACCACCCAATGGGTACAATGTATATGAGCATGGGGAAGTATACTCTCTCCCTCTCTTTCTTTCTTTTGTAACGCCCACAATTTTGTTGAGTTGTGGAGCTCAATTACTTCAATTTAGCATGCAATGGAAACTTGCTGGAAAATACAGTAACTGTCATCGGTTAAGGGGAACTGACATCGGTTACCCAAGACTGACATCGGTCAAGCAAGGAAGGAACCGACATCGGTTAAGGCTAACCAACATCAGTTACCTGTGCGAGGATGTTTTAATTAACTCTCGGGAATTAAATCTATTTTTAGCATTAAAGTATATCTATTGATTGTAATTGCATGGCTAAGTGCCCTAAGTCTATAAACGACTATATAAGCATAAAAGCTAGGGTTTAGAAGTGTGAGATTAACAAGAATTAGAAAGAACTTGCAAAAGTTGGTGAGAGAGAGAATTCTTGGTGATGAAGCAAAAGCTTGAAGAAAGAAAGTACTGTACATCTGAGAGGTGTGGAAGATTGTAAATCTTCATTGTATATCTTGTCAAAGCTTTGGATAATAGATTGACTTGTTTCTTGGTGGACGTAGCCCACACTGGGTGAACCACGTTAAATCTGGTGTTGATTTATGTCTCTTGGTTTGTATATTTCTTCTGGTAGAATATCTGCTTTTATTTGCATGTATGCTTGGATCTGATATATTGTCCGTACAACCGGTGTGCTAACCCCAACAACTGGTATCAGAGCTTTGTTTGAGGGTTTTGTGTGTTGACAGATTTACTCACGAGAGGGTTTTCTGATTGAGTGGGAGCTACAACAATGGCAGAAGAAAACAAATATAAGGTAGAGAAATTTGACGGTCGAAATTATCAATTATGGAAGATGCAATTGAGGATTATCTGTATCAAAGAGATTTGTATTTACCGTTGGATGAGAAGTCTAGACCTACGAAGATGACTGATGAAGAATGGAAGATTCTTGACAGAAAGGCTTTGGGATCTATAAGATTAAGCCTGACAGCATCCGTGGCTTCCAATATTACAGAAGTGGCTTCTACGGTAGAGTTAATGAAATCTCTTGCTAATTTATATGAAAAACCTAGTGCTTCAAATAAAGTTTATTTGATGAAGAAACTATTTAGTTCTAAGATGCATGAAGGTGGATCTGCATCTAGTCATTTGAATGATTTCCGATCTATTGTAAATCAGTTAAAATCGGTTGCAATACCATTTGATGATAAAGTAAAAACACTTTTATTCTTATGTTCTTTGCCTGATAGTTGGGATAACTTGGTAATGGCTGTTAGTAATACAACATCTACTAATAATATTTTGAAGTTTGATGATGTGGTTAGTATAATCTTGAATGAAGAAATTCGCAGAAAGAGTACAGAGGAATCATCATCTGGAAATGCTTTGAATGTAGAAAGTAGGGGCAGGCAGAAGGAGAGATCCAAGAGTAAGAGTAATGAGAAATCAAAGTCAAGGGATAACAGATCTAAATCCAGAAGTAAGAGAATTACTTGTTGGAAATGTGGAAAGAAAAGGACATGCAAAGAAAGATTGTTGGTCAAAGGATAAAGAGAACCAACAACCAGACAAAGGTAAAGAAGCAAATCTTGCTACATCAGAGGTAATACAAGATGCTCTTATTCTTTCTTTAGATAATAGAATTGAATCATGGGTTTTAGATTCAAGAGCTTCTTTCCATGCAACCCCTAATAAGGGTTATTTCAGAAATTATGTCCAGGGCAATTTTGGGCATGTTTATTTGGGTGATGATGAACCTTGCAGTATTATTGGTAAAGAGGGAAGTTCATCTAAAATTACAGAATAGAAATACATGAGTATTGAAAGATGTGAGACATGTGCCAAGCCTCAGGAGAAATCTTATTTCTGTAGGGCAACTATGTGAATTTGGTTGCATGGTTACTTTTACAGAAGACTCTTGGAAAGTCACCAAGGGTGCTTTTGTTGTGGCAAGAGGTAAGAAGGTAGGAATGTTATATTTATCTACCTGTATTACTGATTCCTTTTCTGTGTTATCTACTTCAGATTTAGATGCATGCATGTGGCATAACCGGTTGGGCCATATGAGTCAAAAAAGAATGCAGATCTTAAAGGCTAAGGGTAAGTTATCAGATTTGAAAGATTTAGATCTTGATTTCTGTGAGCATTGTATCTTTGGAAAGCAAAAGAGAGTGAGATTTCTCAAAGTTGGGGCAACTAAGAAGGAGCAAAAATTGGAGCTTGTACACTCAGATGTGTGGGGACCAGCTCAGGTAGCTTCTCATGGATGATCCCAGTATTATGTTACTTTCATTGATGATGCTACAAGAAATGTATGGGTTTATTGTATTAAACGTAAATCTGATGTTTTTGAGACTTTTAAAAGATGGAAAGCCCTTGTTGAGAATGAATCAAATTCTAAGTTAAAGTGCCTTAGATCTGACAATGGTGGTGAATACTGTAGCAAGGCTTTCAATGATTATTGTTCAGTGAATGAGATACGTAGAGAAAGAATGGTTCCAAGAACACCACAAGAGAATGGTGTTGCAGAAAGAATGAACAAGACAATCATGGAACGTGCTAGAAGTATGAGGATACATTCTGGACTGCCTTATGCAGTTTTGGGCAGAAGCAAGTTGATACAACGGTTTATTTGATTAACCGTGGGCCTTCAAGTTCACTAGATGGAGGAATACCAGAGGAAGCTTGGACCGGAAAAGAGGTAGATCTTTTCTTTTCTTAAAGTTTTTGGTTCAGAAGCTTTTGTGCATGTTGATAAGGAAAATAGAAAAAAGTTGGATGCAAAATCCAAGAGATGCACTTTCATTGGTTATGGATTTGGTGATTTCGGTTTCCATTTTTGGGATTTAGAGAATTATAAAATTATTAGGAGTCGTGATGTTGAATGGAATGAAAAGAGAATGTACATGGATCAAATTTTGGTACCCAAGGATGAACCGGTTGAGAAGTTTGTGAATGAAAATGAACTCTCGGATTTAAAAGAATTACCGATAGGGTTACACAGTAACCGATGTCGGTTGACCCCTGACCGACACCGGTCAGAACTAGAACTGGTATCGGTTACAGAAGATCCAAACCGGCCTCGGTTAGCAGAACTAGACGTCGGTTAGAGGTGACTGGCGTCGGTCACTGTCAGATTTGGATAGGAATGTCCAGGAGGTCCAGATTGAGCCTCCAGTACCCCAAACTCCTGTGAGAAGGTCACAAAGGGTAAGTAAACCTCCAGAAAGATTTACACCTTCTATTTTATTTATTATTGACTGATAATGGTGAACCAAAGAGCTTTGAAGAAGCAATGCAGGATAAGACTCACGTCTAGTGGGAGCATGACATGGATGAGGAGATGGACTCCTTGGAACAGAACCAAACATGGGATTTGGTTAAGTTGCCAGCAGGTAAGAGAACATTGCAGAACAAGTGGGTTTATAGGATCAAGGAAGAAGAGGGTGGACAGAAAAGATACAAGGCAAGGCTTGTAGTAAAGGGATTTGCACAGAAAGCAGGTATTGACTTTGGTGAAATATTTTCTCCTGTTGTTAAGATGACTTCTATTCGTACTGTATTGAGCTTAGTTGTAGTAGAATATTTGCATTTAGAGCAACTAGATGTGAAGATGACTTTCCTTCATGGTGATTTGGATGAAGAGATTTATATGCAGCAGCCGCTTGGGTATGAAGTCAAGGGTAAGGAGAAATTAGTGTGCATGTTGAAAAAGAGTCTATATGGGCTCAAACAAGCTCCAAGGCAATGGTACATGAGGTTTGATAGTTTTATGCAAGAGCATGGTTACTTGAGATGTGAATATTGACCATTGTGTTTATTTCAAGAAGCTTGAAAATGGGAGCTATATTATTTTGTTACTGTATGTGGATGATATGCTTATTACAGGATCTAGTGTGGATGATATGCTTATTGCTAGTATGCAGGACATTGGTGAGCTTAAGAGAAAGCTAGCTCACACATTTGCTATGAAGGATTTAGGAGCTGCAAAAAGAATCCTTGGCATGCAAATACACAGAGACAGGAAAAACAAGAAATTGTATTTGTCTCAGGAGGATTATATCTACAAGGTGTTAGAAAGGTTCAACATGCAAAATGCAAAACCTGTTAGCACACCTATGGCTGGACACTTCAAATTGAGAAAAGATCAGTGTCCATCATCACATGAGGAGGTCAAATACATGACACGAGTGCCATATGCTTCAGCAGTTGGGAGTCTCATGTATGCTATGGTTTGTACCAGACCAGACATTGCACAGGCAGTGGGAGTTGTGAGTAGATATATGGCCAATCCAGGTAAAGAGCATTGGAAAACAGTCCAATGGATACTCAGGTATTTGAAAGGGACATCTAGCATGCAGTTATGCTATGGAGGTTCAGATATTTCATTATGTGGCTATGTTGATTCTAGATATGGCTGGAGATCTGGATGGTAGAAGAAGCACTACTGGATATATTTTCATAGTAGGTGGGATGACAGTTAGCTAGATTTCAAGATTGCAGAAGGTTGTGGCTTTGTCTACTACAGAGGCAGAGTATGTTACAGCTACAGAGGCTAGCAAGGAGATGATATGGATGAGTAGGTTCATGGAAGAGTTGGGAAAGAAACAAGATGATTGTAAACTGTTCAGTGACAGTCAGAGTGCAATTCATTTGGCAAAGAACTCAACATTTCATTCGAGAATGAAACACATTCAGTTGAGGTATCACTTCATACGACAGGTATTGGAGGATGGACAGTTGAATCTGGAAAAGATTCATACGAGCAAGAACCCTGCGGATATGCTAACGAAGCCATTAGCAAAGGAGAAGTTGGAGCTACACTCCACTTCTGTTGGTCTTCGAGTTTGAGACTTGAAGAGGAAGAAACAAAGCTAAGGAAGGATCCAAGAATGATGTTGTACATGTATGGTGCAGTAATTAATCTCCAAGTGGGAGATTGTTGAGTTGTGGAGCTCAATTACTTCAGTTTAGCATGCAATGGAAACTTGCTAGAAAATACAGTAACCGTCATCGGTTAAGGGGGAACCGGCATCGGTCACCCAGGACCGACATCGGTCAGCAAGGAGGAACCGACATCGGTTAGGGCTAACCGACGTCGGTTACCTGTGCGAGGATGTTTTAATTAACTCTCGGGAATTAGATCTATTTTTAGCATTAAAGTATATCTATTGATTGTAATTGCATGGCTAAGTGCCCTAAGTCTATAAACGACTATATAAGCATAAAAGCTAGGGTTTAGAAGTAAGAGATTAACAAGAATTAGAAAGAACTTGCAAAAGTTTGGTGAGAGAGAGAATTCTTGGTGATGAAGCAAAAGCTTGAGGAAAGAAAGTACTGTACATCTGAGAGGTGTGGAAGATTGTAAATCTTCATTGTATATCTTGTCAAAGCTTTGGATAATAGATTGACTTGTTTCTTGGTGGACATAGCCCACACTGGGTGAACCACGTTAAATCTGGTGTTGATTTATGTCTCTTGTTTTGTATATTTCTTCTGGTAGAATATCCGTTTTTATTTGCATGTATGCTTAGATTTGATATATTGTCTGTACAACTGGTGTGCTAACCCCTATACACTTTGACACACAAATATAACAGTAAAAATATCTGAATAATTTTTTTTTTAAATTTTAAATGCTCGCTACACAACACCACATGGGCTCCAATAGAAAATCTCAACATCACATAAGACACTTACAAAAAACATTGACCCACATAGGCAACATGATAACACCATATACATGAAGATGCCACATTTCCATAATGAACAAATACTAGCAATGACCCAACCACAAAAGGGACCCAAGGATTGGAAAACTCCACAACACAACATTACCATGGTTACATCTTAGTTACGTTTAAAATTCCAAGAGCATTTATCTTGAAAGGATAAATTCTCCTTTTCCACCTACATATACTTAAATTCATTTGACATTCAACTTACAATATGAACACTTAATTTGGAGTCTTTCTCCCTTACGAAATAATCTCCATAACTTAAATAATTATTTTCCATATTTCAAAATGCATACAAAATTCCTAATTCTCTTGTTCTTATGTTAAGGTTATGCTTCTCAAAACATTTATTTGATGTCTTAAATTTTACCCTTGTTACACAAGGGAAACTAACGTGAAGTCAAGGAAGAAATCTTAGGATTTAAGGGAGATTTAGATTCAAGATACCTCTTCCCATAAACAATAACTTTGAATCCATCCATCACGGTACCTTTATTTTTCATGTTATAGTTGTTATAGTTCAATAACTTGTTTGAATCCATTCAACACATTTTCACATCAAGAAATTTGTATTTAGATTTATATATTTAAGATGATTTGTTTGTGTGTGTGTGTGTGTGTGTGTACACACAAATTACATACATACATACAAGTTTACATACGTTTGTTTGCTCAAAATCTCAGAAATTCATATTTATTTTAACAACATGAAAATGTCTAGTTGAGTTATAAGGACTTCAAGTATGACATTATTCCTAACCCAAAATCTCATTAACTCTTGTACTCTTTACACTCACATTCTACATTGGTCTCACTATTGGCACTGTTTTAGAACAATTGTAATTCAAATGACACATAGTTTACACTTAAGGATTCATGACTACAAGGAGTGGTGACCCTGCACCTAACTACTCATTTCATTGCTCTTAGACCACTCAAGTATTAAACGCATATAACAAGACAACCCAACAACTATATGCTTCTCAAATGCCTTCCAAGGAACAATTTAAATCGTTGGGTGAATATGCATTAGCATTTCCTTCACCAATAACCTTAAGAGAGGCTCCATGATCTATTAAATTCAAAAGCATTCATGGATGGGGGAAAAATTACACCATACGAGAAGCACATGGTAATCCACTACTACATACTAAGGGACACATTTATCTAAGAGGGGGAAAAGGGGTTCAAATGCAAAAGTTATAAAATTTTACGTTTCAAAATCCTTCTAAGGTAATATTTACAATCATTGGTAACAATACATCATAGCTCCTTTGTTCATTAACATCATGAGAGGAATCTTGATGTATTACATTCATTTTTACTCAAGGATTTCTACACCCTACCACAAGACAAAATTAGAGTACTCAAATGTCCCTTTCTTGCAAAGCCTTCATGTCACTTGAGGTATTCCAAGACTACAATTTCTCACTTTCATTTAACACTTAGCTTTTAAAGGGTTCCATTAGGTTTGGATCGTTTATTTGAATGCCAATAAAAATATATCACTCGATTGTTAAGTTGAATTACCTTAACATGTACACATTTTAGGTTTGATTCTTAAATGGGAAACTATATTTTCTCAATCACTTGTTCTCATGTGGATCAATTCACATCCACTTTCACATCATAAGAAGGATTTATTAAGAGTAACTATCTTTATTTTGCTTAACATCCACTTTCACACCTAACCAAGTTTGGATGATTACTGGGAAACTTAAGTATTAGATGTGTATTACAAGGTGACAAGCAATTATAATTTTTATACACCCTATGCCCTTCTAGTGACTACCCTTCTAGCTAGTCAAAATATATTAATGTGTGATTCACCCAAATTCTCATAAGAGGTCCACATTCGACTAATTTTCATTAACATCAAAAAGGGTCTACACCATACCAAAAGGATAAATATGGAAAACAATTATGCTTACCCCACAACTTATACACAACTAGAACACTCTTGTTAGGATAACACCCCTATTTGTGAAGAGAAAGGGATTCAAAACTCACAAGTTTCAGTATCTTACGGACATAGACTCCACTCATGTACCAAACCTTCATTTCATAAGTACATAACATGCTTAACGCTAATTCCATGGTATGAATCATGAGTTTTTATTTACATTAGGTTCAACACCTCGTTAGGACCAAGTCTAGAGGTTTATACTAGATACGAGATTTGTAAAGTGAAACACAAGGGAACAACCCATCATCATGAGGTTCTATCGAAGCACGACACCTGAGAGAAGAACTATTAGTTGGTAAACACTAGCACCCGTACTTAGGATGGTCATGGTCAGAGTGGGGATCACTCAAAATGGAGAAATCTCAAGTTGTTCTCAACTGTCTAGTGTCAAGCTCACCTACTAATCATGCAATAATCGAGGGAAGATGAATAATTGAAGGGGTTAAAGACAAAATTCATTTTTATTTAAATAGAGATACTTCTTTCTACCATACTTGATATAAGTTTCACAACAAAGCTATAAATGAGGTCAAAAAGAGCATTAAATAATAGCTGGATAATTCTTTACACTCGATGACAAAGAACAATTACCAGTTTATCACAACTCCATGCACGACAAGGACAATATTTTATTTGAAAGAAATAGAAGGATGAAACTTTACTGTAAACATAACAATACATATTTTTTCTCATTATCATATATAAATTACAACAATACACAAATAAATTACAACCATGCCATTTCACCATCTTATTTGTACCCTACAAAACCATGTGAGCATGAGTAACAAAAAATCATTGGCATGACATCCACCTAAATCCAGTATAATCATCATTTTTAGTTTTCCATTTACATAATAACAATAATGCACATGCAACAAGAGAGGGTTAGGTACATATATTCATTTCATTTCATTTTATTTCTTATCTAAGGGAGGAGAGAGAAAGAGATAGGGAAGAGAGAGAATAGAGAGAAACACTATTTTTCCAAAAGTCACATTTCACACAACAAGCCACAAGAGAGAGTTTCATACAACTATTTCATAAGTTTCAAAAAGTTTTCATGATAGTTTATTGTCTTGACTAGGATCCTACAACCTTATTTTACATTTTTCTAATAGCTGCGAAAAATGTCTAAATTTGGCTTAGAGGCTGAGGAACCACATTTGAAAAATGTCTTCTGATGGGAAAATGCACAATGGTTAAGTTCCTACATGTAATCCTATCTACAAAGAATTTACAGGAACTGACGAAATTCAAGAACTAGACAAACAATTTACAATTTGCGGCTAGTTTTCCTGGGGCCATCAGTCGTAATTGGCCTAGTTGCAAAATCAACCAATTTTAGCTCGAGGGATAAGAAACCTCATCCAAAAATGACTTTTGATAGATGAAAGTGCAACAGAAAAATTCTTACATTCTCTCCTATATATGGAGAATTCACCGTGAGTTGGCAAAACTGAGAACTGGCAAAATGGGTTACAAACAGCGATGGGTTTTTTGGAGCCACCGGTCGTAATTGGTCTAGTTTGACCTAGTCAAACAACAGCCGAGAGGCCTATAAAACCCCTTTTCCAAACTTGCTAGAAATGTGTTTTTCCCCAAACTTAAGGTTACAAGAAATTTTCTAGTAGAAATACTAGAGGTTTGCGAAAGCAGAAAAGTGTTCCTTCACTCAGGGTCCAAATGTGAGACGAAATGAAAACCAACTTTTCACTTTTAACAGCTCCCTAAAACTACAAAATGGGGTAACATGGCTCCTAGAGGGGTGGAAAAGAGAGCACAAATGGTCAATCGAGGTCAATCTAAATGCTTGATGTGACTCTCCACATAACAAGGAACACATACGATGCTTGACATCTCTTTTATGGGGCTTCAGAATGTTGTTTTGCGAGTCTCTGAATGTGGTGTTTTTCTAACTTTGCAAGTAAACGAAAAAGGTTGTTTTAGTTGGTGAATCATCTAACTCAACTAGTAACCACAGGGGCATGAGCACCTATTTCTAATACTCTAGGTTAGCAATGTATAAGATTGTGGTAGAGATTACAGTCAATGGTCAAGGTGTAAATCATTACGTAATTCACAAGGTGGAGTTTTGTTGTTTTACACTATCTAAGTTTGGTTAAATATCCAATTGTATGATTATCCAATGGTTTAATATTTCTATTATTAAATTACAAATGAAGAACCAAAATATGAAAATTATAAAGGATGAAGGTAAAGGAGACCATGCTTGTTAACGGATGAAGTGAGTACAAGCGAAGATCTGTGGTCCATGGTTGTAACGAGTCGGTGAGAAAGGCATTTTGTCGAACAGTTTGCGTGCACCCACGAAAAATGCCAGTTGTTTTTATTTTCTAGGAATATAGTTCCTTTCCGTCACACCCATTTTTGCATATCCATTGCAACCATTAGCATTCTTATGAGACCCTGATTTCTTTGAAGCATTTTGTGCAAAATCTACCTTTTCAATCTAATCGCTTTTACCTTGAGCATGAAGATTATCCAAAACTCTCTAAACAAGCTCATTTATGTGCATAACCTGTAATCATGGTGTCAACTAGCATGCAACTTACTGTGAGATGACATTTTTTCAAATAGAAGTCACATCGTCATGTCACATTCTTTGCACTTTTTACATATATGTCTTATTGCAAGCTATATTGATAAAACCCATTTTGTGTTTATCCCACAACCCTGACATTCCAGCTCCAAAACATATTTCTTTGGGGAATTCTATCAAAAATGGACCACGTGTCATGTTTATTGCTAGGTTCATTTTGCATACATGTCAACCAGGCACTTGCAGACTACAACATCTAACAAAAATAAAAAACCTTTCCATTATGTTGCGATGGGTATCCAATGCCCTATTCCAAATATCGTTGGATTTTGGCACAAGCGGAGATGTCTAGGATGGAAAAAGAGAATTGATTGGGCTCAATACTTGTTTCATTGCATTGGTGAAATCAATAGCTGAGAATGGGAAGCAGAGGGTTTCATAGCTAGAGGAAGATTGAGAAGATACAAAATCTTGCAGAGACAATACGTGGGACAGTAGGAAATGGCAATTTCAATGTCTTAAATCAATACATCAGGTACACCAAAAAACATGTAAAGTAGGAGGAAAATGAACTGGTAGTCCAATCTTCTATCTGAACGAATGGTGCTGCAAAGGTTAAAGTGCTACATGCAACATAGGTGCTTAGAATCATAAAAATCCAAATTAATATGATCTGGACATTGTAGCCGAGATGAAGTGCCTCTTGGTCCTCAATCTTCTTTCTTCTTCTTCTGCATACGACACGACAATAGCAACCAACTGCAGACAGTATCTCCTTCCCTCTCAGATACATTGAACCACCTTGAAATGTAGATACATATCTCATATCAATCAATTTTTATATAGTAATATGAGGATATATTTTGGTTACAAATTTGCTCTCAGCATGCATAGGGCATATTAAACCCAAAAAGTAGACTGATTTGGAGGACAGCTATTAGCAGTAGATCCAGTTTAGCATGGTTCCATGTAACATTCTGCTTATTTAATGATGGGACTGTGTAGGCCCCCACCCTACACTTGTTGTGAGCCATCCAATTACTGCTAAGTTTTACCAATGTTAACTTGGGTTTCATGTGGTCATTGCCTTTGGATCCCAACATAAAGTGCTTGTATTATTTTGCAAGGATATAACATGTCTGAAAAGGTTTTTAGGATGTTTCACTCTCCTTGTTCTATTTGAATGGTGACTATACGTTACCCATTTCTGATTAATATGCCAACCAGTACACCCCCTGTAAAGATGTGTTGTTAGGTAGGGGCACTACATCTTTACACCATGCATGAGGACTTACACATCACACGCCAATGCATGTATTAATGCTCAATAAAGATGATTATAAAATTAACAAATAATAAAGAGTTGAAATTTAAAAAGTATGAAATGGCTACACCTGATTATGCCCTAGGTCCCATCATAAGGGATACAAATATTTTTTTGTCACAACTTGAGCAATTGAGCATGCTATGAACTAATGTAGAACTTGAGCCTGCCATGGAGCTATTATATCACTTGAGATTGATATGGAGATAATGTAGCACTTGAGCTTGCTATAAAGCCAAAAGTAACACTCGAGCTTTCTATAGAGCCAAAAGTAACACTTGAACTTGTTATGAAGAAAATGTGTTCTTAATTTTAGTGCATATGTCATAATGTGGTATGTGTAAAATTTTGAGCTTTGTTCGGATTAATTATGTAAATACCATCATATGGTATCAAATGAAGCCTTGCAGTTATAATCTACATGAAATCTATTAAAAATCCCATAGTATATCCTCCTTTTGAGATGAGTGATGTTACAAAGGATCACATAACTCAAAAGAGAAAGTTGTAAAACACAAGATAACATTAAGGATGTAAACCCTATCTATTATATAAACTAACATGGTAAAATGTGCAATGTGCATTAGAAAAACATTTTGGAACAAGTAGTAAGTGCCATCATATTGTGAAGCATATAATGATAATGCGTAATAATTGAGAAAATAACATAGCAGTGATTGGTAGAGTAGTATGACGACAACACATGACTTGACACGTAATTGATCCATAGTGACCTATGATGAAACCTCACACAACTTGACATGATAGGCTCATCATAAATATACATAACTAACAAGACATGATGACTTGACCAGTGTCAGTAGTTATTAGTTGTTAGTTGTGTGTCCGAAATAAACTACATGCTCAAACATTGTGCTTAGAGAGAGGAATGTACCAATCAATGTGTCATGAACAACTTGTAAATCAAGAGATATATCAATGTGCTAGAAGTGTGTAATAAGCACTGTGCTGTGAGCAAGCTACAAATCAAAATATGTATCAACCATTGCGCCTAGAGTAAAAAATAAATTGGAATATGTATCCACTATTGTGCACAGAGGAAGAAATAAATAGGAATATGTATAAACCATTATGCCTAGAGCAAGAAAAGCTATCAAAATATGTATCAACTGTTGTGCATAGAGAAATAAATAAATCGGAATATGTATAAACCATTGTGCCTAGAGTAAGAAAGAAATAAGAATATGTATCAACCATCATGCCTAGAGAAAGAAGTGTAGCAATAAATCAAGTATGTAAATAAGTTATTGTGTTCTAAACAAAGTGTACCATACACAATGTGTGTCATAAGTAATGTATGTCTAAACAATGCATGTCATAAGCAAAGTGTCTCTAAGGAATATGTGTTAGAGTAGATGTGCTACAATCTAGTGATGTAGCAAGTAATGTGTCTAGGAAATAATGTAAGTGATAGGCTTCTGATGTGTTTGAGAATAAATCACACAATTAGTGAGCAATTAATGCATAAATAAATAGTGGCATGTGAAAAAACAAAGCATGAATCATACTAGTGCCCAGAGAAAACAAGATCATACAACATACAAGATCCTAGAGTATACAATCACATAAGACCACAGAGAAGATAGAGAAAAACAATATCACAACTTAGTCATACATCATACAAATTCCTAGAGAATTCAGAGCATACATCATACAAGATCATAAAGAATATAATCACACAAGATAACAGAGAAGGCTGGGAAGATAGTATCACAAAGTAGTCTTACAACATATAAGTTCCTAAAGAATTCAAATCCTACTGAATCAAAAGAAAAAAAAAAGCATACAACACATAAGTGCTTATAGCAGTTAGATCATACAATATAATTAAATAAGAAAAGTATACAAAAATGAGTACTTAGAGTAGTAAAATCACACGACACAAAGAAGCATGAAGCACATAGAAGAGAACATGCATCTACTAAGAAATGTGTGGTTTAAGAAATAATATAGGCTCCATGACCAAGAATACTCAACTTTCATATTAGTACATGGAAAACAAATATATTAGTAAATGATAAATGCAAGTAATCATACAACATGGTCGAATCAACATTTATAAATAAAAAATGTGATCATTAGATAAAGCATAATATAACATAAGAAATGAAGCAGTATAAGATAAACAAGATTGCCATTGTACCTGTTATGGATTAATGTATAGGGATATGATTAGTATAAGCTTAATTTTTCAAATGCCTATGGTGTTATAAGTATGACCCCAATGTGGTAGGTGTCCCTCGGGATAAAATGTTGTAAGATGATGCAATATGCTAAATACATGGTTTGATTAGGCACAACATGCAATATACTCCCAACCTAGACATGCCCCTAATATGGTTAGCTACTTGTAAGTTGCTACATTGTAGAAGATGTAAAGTGTGTGCTATCTAGGGGTTAAGGTATCTATGATTCCTTATTTTTTACTATAAATCTCAAGTGTGAAGGGGTAGGATGTAGAGAGTTAAATCTAAACGATCATAACGTTTATGTTCATGTAATTATTGAACAAGTCACATGCAAGTCCTAGTTTTGTATTTTTGTAATATTGTGTTGTCTTTGTATTTTTGGTACAGGAAACTTGTTAATTGGAATGAGTATTTGTGTCATGTAATGACCATTAACATTTAAAACTAATTGGCATTTTTTGTTTTGTTTTGCACAATAATGCAATGTGAAAACATGAATTAATAAAGTGAAAGACTAGTAAATGAAAAGTCTTGTTAGTCTATATTGTTGCAGTTGATCTTGCAATATGTTGACACTGATATAACCTGTATGGATGTATATATGAATGCTCTCAAAAATGGATGTAGAAACTAAATTTGCATTCCATGTGTCTCCATTAGTACTAACCAAAAGTTATAAAATGATTGCTTTTTATGTTCAAATTGAAATATATAGCACAACATCAAAAAATACTTTAAGAAAACTTAGGATTAGTAGAAACAATACGATTTCTAACCTTTTGATTTAAAAATGTAGACACAAAATCACGCACTTGGGTACATTTCTAGGTCCAAAAAGCATAGTAGTATTCATATGATTCCTAAGTGAGAAAATTAGTAATTGACAACTATCTTTGGCCTCTTTACTTTGTTTTGTGTCTTCTTTCTGGTCTATTACACCCTATACCCTAGTCGAGACTTCACTTGTTTATATTTTATGACTTCAGACACCAGCACCTAGGCGTCCTTGTCCCCTATAGGCACCCCTGACCCTTTTCTATCTTGCTCACTTATTTTTGGTCTCTTTTCTCTTTTGGGCATCTTATTTTCTTATGGATCGACCTTCTAGTTGTCAATTAACCAAGGGAATCATATAAATACAAAGCTATGTGACCAAACTAAAGGAACAAACTCTAAACATACTATCTATCACCTAATATTACATCCAAATGCCTCTAAAGCAATCAAAGGCATTCATTTAGCATCCACTCAAGGGAAAAGGGAATGCATTTTCTGCATACACAACATAAAAAGGGGAAGTTCACTCTATTCCATACACACATTTACATCATTTAGGAAATCTAGCCCGCTATCTAGTGCATATTGCATAAGGGCATCCTAGGGCACTATTTTCACATACTCACAAGAACTACATGGAGTTTGATATGTAGTGCAGTGCTTGGTCGTAATTTCACTTAGTTGGGTGACCGCTGGGGTTAGTCTAACTCCTATATTGCATCTCTTTTTTGGATTTGATGTGGTATTGTGGGTTTTGTAGGTGAATATTTGTTTTGCAGGTTACATGTACCTCGATGATCATATTGTGTCATATGGGTGACCAACAACGAATATTAGCAACACTTTTGTGACACTCTAGAAATCAGGATCTGACCATTTTTCGCAGCCATGGGTGACCAATAGCAGATTCTAGTGCCTAGGTGCCCTTGACCTAGTCCAGGTGCCTTGATCCGGCCTTATCTGACAGTTACAAAATTTAATCTAAGCATTAATGACACATATCTCCTTATTTTCATAAGTTTTCTCAGTTCAAACCTGTCCTAGACAACGTGTAAATCAGTTAAGTCTTTTCCTCACTCTTTCACACTTAGGGTTTCAAGTATATTTGCTTATTGATTGTGTCATAGTGTATCTAACATCTGTATATCATAGTGTACATTCAGTTACTATGTAATTAGGGTTTTACAAAATCATATTTTTGTTAAATCATTTGGTGAACCCAAATTCGAACACTCTTCTCATCTTGGATATCTCCATCTGTGCCTTCTTGCAAGCTAATCCTGATTGTAAGGCTAAAATCAAATCTCTCCTAGCTAATACTTACATTCCTTCCAATACTCCTCCAAATAATGTATATCAATTGTTCGTAGCTACGTTTTATCAACAACTTACTTTCACATCTGATGTAGCTACCGATCTTTTTGTTTATGACAATGATCCTCCTCTTTATATCCAGGATTGCATCTATAACATAGGCATTAAACGAGTACTAGTTGATAATGGATCTGAGCTCAATCTTTGCAATCTCACGTTTGTTCAACATCTTGGTCTTTCCTCAACTAATATTAGTCTCTCATCCATTTCTATCCGTAACTATGATTCTTTTGCATGTCTGTGCATGGGCACTATCACCCTACCTCTCATAATTGTTCCTAAAACCGTTCCTACGATATTCTTTGTTATCGATGCCAAACTCCAGTACAATTACTTACTTGGTAGGCCATGAATTCGCGCTATGTAGGCAATACCTTTTATAGTTCAATGGTGTGTTAAATTCCTACATGATGGCTATGCATATACTATTGTTGTTGAACGCAAGCCATCAAATATTGCCACCTAGACCCACTAACCGCTCTACCTAATCCAAATCTATATCACGATGTCAAACATCCCCATACTCCTCCTACATATTTCAATGATGATTACCAACTCATGGAACATCTTGCCTCTACCACTGATATGCTTCTTCTCCAAGGATCTATTAGTACATTAGATGTCATACCATCTGCTTCACCCCACTATGCCTTGACACTACCTCCTTTCACTTGCACTCTTTTCATACATAACTCTTATTGGCCTCATATTCCATTCGATCCCACTTGCTCCGACACCATTTGCACACACGATGTTTTAGCCCAGCTTGGATTCAAACTTGATGATCTTCGCCACTACCTCATTATCCTCACCTTTATTAGGGATGTGTCTTTGTTACTGCTGTTTATGGCCTCTGGGTCTTCCATTTATTATTATTTCTTGTAAGTACTTCTCGTTCTTCTCCACTCACACTTGTGCATATTTGGCTTGATTACATTGTTGGCACTTTGGATCCTCATCACAATGATATCACATTTCCCATGCCTTTTGGCCACATCTCTATTTGCGATGATTCATTACTTGGTTATAGTCTAAATCTCACATGCTGGTATGCACACGGTTTTCCACAACCACCTTTCACTGATTAAGAATACACAATGTGCATGTACAATCTACGTCGTAATGTCTCTTTATATGATCAACCTCATGCAATTGCTTACCAAGTTTCTGATCCAACTCCATTTGGCTTTGACCATGACAATGATGATCTCCTAGACGATGTTACTTAACTCTTCTCTCCATTATACACTTGGGGGGAACCACGCTTACTTCCCCCCTCCTAGCATCATCCAATGTCTATCATTTCTATTCTTATTCTCTGTGCTTCATACTTCCTATCCCTAAGCATCATTATATATCTTGATACACTTTGTATCATCATTAACCTATGAAGCTGTGATGCCCCATCTGGGGACACCGAAAAATGCACCAAACAGACTAAAAATTCAGGTAATTTTTTTTTTGAAGTGTTTAGTTCTACTAATACATCTTTTATACCCTTTCTTGATAGTTACTAATCTTTATCCTAGTTTAATTTTCCCCATTAAAAGAATTATTAACCTAAACCCAATTTTAATTGTTTACTTATCTTTTACTTGCACACCTTAAATACCTCTTTCCTTTTAATTAGAATTTTGCCATGTGAACAATAATTTACTCTCCTTTTTTTTAAATTAATTTTCCCTTGGATAAAATTACCTACAACCCCTTCTTAAAATATTTAACCCATCACACCCTTTCTTCCCTTGCTATAATTCCCATTAAAACCCAGGACTAAAAGAAAGGTGGAATTATTAATAACCCTAGGATTAAATTCATCTTGGCCATTGGATTTGGAACAAGCCCTAAAATTTTTGCCCTAATCCTCTTTATCTTTTCCCTCCTTTCTTTATTTTGATTTCCTTCTTGTCTTCTTTTTTTTTTTTTTTTTTACTTTTCTCTTCTTTTTGTTCACATGTGCAGGCTGAAGGAGAGGAGTTATGGAGTTTATTCTCTTCCTTTGTTTTTGCATACCCTCACTATATTATTCTTTGTTTTAGAATAAATATATACATATATTTATATATGTATAAGGTTATCTTAATATTTATTATTTATGGTACAATGCAGTGGGCAGATTTTGGGTTTGGGCCGCAGGTGGAGGAGGTTCGGGCGGCGGACAGAGGCGAGAGGAGGCGTGTGAAGGGGAGGGCGAAGGCAGGGAGGCGGCGCAGGGACAGGGGCAGCGGGACAGTCAGTCCGAAGGGAGGTCGGAGTGCCGAAGGGGGGGCGGGGGCGCGGTCGGGACAGGGCCGAGGGAGCTGTGCAGGGTGTGGGCGGGACAGGCCCGTGGGGGACCAGCAGCGGGGGGGGGTTGGAGTGTGGGGCAGCGTCCCCCATGAATGGTGCAGGGGTGGGGGGGCCGACCCCCCCACCAATTTCCCCTTTTTTTGTGTTTATTTTATTAAAACTTATAATATATATATATATATATATATATATATATATATATATATATATATATATATCTTATTATTTTATTTTAATAATATGTATATTAATAAAAATTATATAATATTATATATATATATATATATATCATACAGCTGTATTACTCCCATAGAAGAAGATAAAAGGATAATATAACAAGGATGATACACTTAAAATCATATTTGCAATATACAAATCTGCCACATTCTTATGATTATCAAATGAGAAATTTCTTGTGCATATTACAAAGCCATGTTTTAAGATAAAATTAAAAATGAAATAATATATCCATTTCACAAACTATGCTAAAACCAAAGGAAAACATTGTTGTAAGTTGTAAAAAAAAAAGAGTTTAAAGTGTATATTTATTTCATTTTATCAAATCTATGTTCAAACAATTTATTTCTTTATTGCAAAAGTGAGAGGTGACAAGGTAACCCAACCAAGAGAGGAAGCTTGAAAATATATCAAAGAAGATGCTACAATAAATACATATTTTGAAATTGGTTTTCTAATGCAAGTATTCATTAAGATTACACAAACAAGAAAGTGCAAGAAAATAACAGATTCCTTTTCTTGACATAATCCTATCCATGTTGGCAAGGAAACAAAGACTATGGCAAACAACACCTTCAACACACTATGTTTCTTTTTGTACAAGATTTACATCAAGATTCAAGTAGATAGATCATTTGCTTCAATACTTCACCTCCACAAGCTTGGGCTACAAGAATGTTAAATCCCAAGTGACAACTAATCAAAATTTTCTAAGACAAGCTTACAAGTGATACAAAATGTACAAAATGGAGGATTTACAAGGAGATGTAAACTCTCACATACTATATTCGAAAGAGGGTTACATTACAAGAAAGTATCACAAGGAAGGATAAGAACAATGAGAGCCCAAAATGCCACCAATTCCAACTGAGAGCCAACTTCCATGTCATCCAAAAACCATGCAAGGAGAAAAGAGCTTGTTTGCCACCCAACCATAGGCATCATCACATGCCTATCCCAAGGTTGGGATGCATGCTAGCCTCCCCCAAGCCCATGGGAAAGAGGATAACTAATCAAAACTTGCACAATGAGAAGGGTTCACTAACAATAATACAAGCATACAAAGATAAGACACATACAAACAAGACTCCAAAAATTTACAAGGAGGAGAACCCATGTTCATCCTCAAAAAATGGGGAAGAGAGGAGAAAGTTCTCCAAAGTTATGCATCAATATTATTTGCACAATAAACACATCCATATCCTCCTTATTGCTCCTTATTCAAACAAGACCCTCCTTATTCCTCCCCCTTTCTCCAAGTCCTCCTTGGAAGGATTTTCAAACCCCAAAAGGGGTTTCCTTACCAAGAATGGGGAAGGAGATTCAAGCCAAATGAATCAACTTCCCCACCTCAACCATTTGAGGGGAAAAACAATAAGATCCTACAAGGCTTGTCCATCAAGCCTTGAGGATTGAGAGGGAAAATTCCCTCTCTCTTCCCCCACACTCCAAAACTCCATCATGCCATATGATGGAGGGAGTTAAAGAAAACAAGCAAGCAACCAAAATCCACATACAACAAATAACAATTTTAAGCAACAAATCTAGCAACAAAAAGGCAACAACACAACAAAAGACATGAGAGCCTACCTCAAGGAAAGCTCTCCAAAAAGCTCTCCAACTTCAAATGTCTTCACACCTTGACTCAAGCCAATCTCCAAGCTCCAAAATCCACAAGCATCCAAAGCAAGAAGTTCCAAAAAAAAAAGTCCCTTTCATTTCCCATGAATGAGAATTTGAAGAGGAGCAAACAAGCATCCTCACAAATGAGGGGGTGACATGTGTCACCCCTCTCCCTCATCAAGGTCAAAGATGCCAAAACAAAAGAGAGAAAGGGTAAAATTAACTTTTTGCCCTCTTCTCCCAAATTCCCCTTAAATGTTAAGCAAGACAAAATAAGTGGAACTTTTGATAAACACACAAATCCACATCCCTTACATGGATGTGACTAAACAAGAGGTAAAAAGGGAGGGAAAACTCCCTCTAGCCTTGAAAATAAGCCCCCCTACCCATTAGGTAGGGTCCAAGGGCTCATTTTTGTGTTAGGGGGACTCCCAAGCTACAAAGGGGTCCCCAAAAATGCCCAAAATACCCTAATTTCGGGTTTTGCATTTTTGGCACAAGGGTAGAGGGTGTGGGGACCACCCAAGGGTCTCACATGTGACCCTAAACCCTTGTGATTAAGTGACACATTAAACATAATCAACAATTTAAATGAAAGTGGAGTTATTAACTCCCAAAACAAGTTTACAACTAACACTAGTAACCCTAAACAAAATTAATAATTCAAAGCACAATACATTACATACATTGGGGTCACTCATAGTGCCCAAAATAATAATCTCCTATACTAAGGCTTCACACAATGAACATGGCTAGGACTCGGCCCGTGGGCTGCTTGTGCAAGATTGAGTAGCTGGCCTGAATCCCACGTTCTCCTGTAAACCTGTCACCTGCACACTCATTGCACACATTAACCACACCTGTCCGATACAATATAATTCAATGACATAGTAAGATATCAATGCGTTCTAAACTAACCTAACATCCTACTGAAATCAAGATGCGACAACGTGCACAATTATATTCCATATTCCAAAAGTTAGACAAGATGATAAAGTGACATATAATCCCACCATGCAACAACTATCCATCAATATAATTAGGTTCCAAACACATCATCATATTCATTAGTTTCCATGACATAACAAGAAAATGTGACAATATAGAAATTAAGCTAAATTGGCGCTATACGCCTAAATGTCCACACCTGTCTAATAAGATCAAATATCTAAATATAATGTCCAAGATATAACCAATCACTGTCAAAACATGTCTATGAGCAAATAAACAACAAGCTACTGAGCTATAAAAAGTGTGGGCACTACATCCCCCTCTACTAAAATTAGACTTCCTCCTGGAAGTCACTGAAAGAGATAGGGATATCTAGCCCTCAAAGGTATCACATCCTCCCAGGTAGCTGCTGTCTCAGTCGTACCGGTCCCACTGTACTCTAACCTGGTCCAAGTCTCGACCCCGAAGGGCCAACCTCTGGTGCTCCAGTATGCGTACGGGCTCCAATCTCCACTGTCCTCTGTCCTCTACCTGTAATGCCGACCAATCCAAGACATGAGAAGCATCAGGTACATATCTACGTAGTACAGAAACATGAAAAACATCGTGGGCCCGTGCAAGGCGTGGTGGCAAAGCTAGGTGATAGGAAACTGGACCAATGACCTCTAAAATATCAAAAGGCCCCACAAAACGAGGCGATAGCTTAGAACCCTTTCCATAATGGATAGGACTCTTATGCGAGACGAACCCTCAAGAAGACTTTGTCACCCACTGAGAAGTGACGATCAATCCTCTTGGTGTCTGCATACACCTTTTGGCGTGCTCTGGCCTGCTCAAGACGTTGTCTAATCAACACAACCTACTGCTCTAAATCCTGAAGATAGGCTGGTCCCAGAATAATCCTGTCATCTAGTCTATCCCAACTCAAAGGTGTCCTGCAAGGTCATCCATACAAAGCCTGGTAAGGAGCCATACCAATGGAACTATGATAGCTGTTGTTGTAGGCAAACTCAACTAGATGCAAATAATCTTCCCATTTCCTCTGCTGATCCATGACATACATTCTCAACATGTCCTCTAACACCTGATTAACCCTCTCTGTCTGCCCATCTGTCTCTGGATGATAAGCTGAACTGAAATTGATCTGAGTACCCAGAGCGGCCTGAAAAGAAGTCCAGAAAATTGAAGTGTAGATAGTATCCCTGTCATTAATGATGGTCTTCGGAATCCCATGCAACCTAACAATGTCCTCCATAAATACCTTGGCAATGGCCTGTGCATTATAGGTGACCTTGGTTGGCAAAAAATGTGCAACCTTAGTCAACTTATCCACGGTGACCATAATGGCATCATGACGATAAGAAGACATAGGAAGTCCAACTATGAAATCCATGGAAATCACATCCCATTTCCACTCAGGAATATCATGAGGGTGTAAAAGTCCTGCGGGATGTGAATGCTCTGCCTTGACCCTCTGACACTCAAGGCAACGTGCAACAAAATCTGCTATGTCCTCGTCGAAGACCTGGCCAATAATATAACTCTCTCAGATCGGCATGCATTTTCTTCACTCCTGGATGTGCCGCATATGGGGCTCGATGAGCCTCTGTGAGGATGAAGCTACGCAGATCACTTGACTTAGGCACGTAGATGTGCCTGTGGAACCGAAGCAAACCATCTGTCTCTAAAACACACCCAGAATATCTGCCCTCTAAAGAACCCTGTGACTCCAACATCTGTCTAGCTCCCTCATAAAATCTGTCCTCTGGAAGGTGCTCAAGAATCCTGCCTCTCAAATCTGACTGAAGTGTCAAAGAAGCAAGCACATGTCATCGTCTACTAAGAGCATCTGCAACAACATTTTCCTTCCCTTTGATATACTGAACCTCCATGTCATACTCACATAGGAACTCCATCCAACACCGTTGACGAGCGTTGAGGTTCGGCTGTGAGAAAATATGCTACAAGCTATGATGATCTGTCCTCAAAATGAAAGGTCTACCCAAAAGGAAATGTCACCAATGCACTAGAGCATGAACAACTGCTGCAAGCTCCAAGTCATGAGTAGGATAATTAAGCTCGTAGTCCTTGAGCTTACGAGACTCAAAAGCAATAACCCAACGCTCCTGCATAAGAACTGCTCCCAAACCCTCTAGTGATGCATCAGTACAAACAACAAAATCCTCTGTTAGGTCTGGAACTGCCAAGATGGGCGCCGTGGTTAACCTTTCCTTAAGCAACTGAAAGGCCTGCTCACACTTCTCTAACCAATCAAACTTCTTCCCTTTCCTCTGAAGAGAAGTGATAGGGTGAGCAATCCTAGAAAAGTTCTGTACGAACCTGCGGTAATACCCTGCTAAACCCATGAAACTTCTTACCTCAGTAATTGATGTGGGTGTTGGCCAGTCCAAGATAGCCTGTATCTTAGAGGGATCTACAGAGATACCCTCGCCTGAAATGATATGACCCAAGTACTGAATCTCTATTTGAAAGAATCTGCATTTTTCCAAGTTCCCATATAACTTCTGCTCTCTCAAAACCTGAAGTACCTGTCTCAAATGCTCCTCGTGTTCCTCCTCGGAACGAGAATAAATCAATATGTCATTAAGGAACACTAAGACAAAGTGATCCAGAAATGTCCTGAATACAATCCATTCATGAGGCTCATGAAGACAACTGGGGCATTGGTCAAACCAAATGGAACCACTGTGAACTCATAATGCCCATAACGTGTGCGAAAATCTGTCTTATGAATGTCTACATCTGAAATGCGCAACTGATGATACCCTGACTTGAGATCAATTTTGGAGAATACTCTCGCTCCCTGCATCTGATCAAACAAGTCATCAATCCTAGGGAGCGGATAACGGTTCTTTATTGTGACTTTGTTGAGCTGCCTGAAGTCTACATAAAGTCTGAGAGAACCATCCTTCTTCTTCACAAATATGACTAGCACTCCCCAAGGAGATACACTAGGGTGAATGAGACCCTTATCCAACAACTCCTCTAACTGAATCTTGAGCTCATGAAGCTCTGGGGTCGTCATCCGATAAGGTGCCCTAGAAACTGGTGCTGATCCAGGTACTAAATCAATGGTGAAATCCACCTCTCTGCGGGGTGGTAACCCTGGAAGCTCACCTGGAAAAACATCTGCATACTCCCTCAAAACTGCATGATCATCTAAGGGTGAATGCTCTGGAATGCTCTCAGATCGATCACTGATGGTGATAGCAAACAACTGACACCCCTTACGCATGCTTCACTTGAGTTGCTTAGCCGATATCATGCACAAGGAGATAGGCCTCTGCATCCCTGATATCACAACTGCACTCCCAAGATCATCCTGACACTCAATGACCTTATTTCTACAATCCACCTTAGCTCGATGAGTCTCGAGCCAATCCATACCCAAAACTACCTGATAGGAACCTAGAGGGATAACTCGGAGGTCAAGAGTAGTGGAGAAGGCTCCTAAATCAAGTACACAACTCTCCACATACGAGTCCACGGACGAGTTTGGCCCCAGAGGCCAACTCAACCTGCCAACTATCTGGTTGCCTAGCCACCACTAGCCCACACTGGTCCACTATAGAAGGTGATATAAAGGAATCTGAAGCACCTGAATCAAAAAGTACTGAGACAGAAATACCCCTGATAGTACCTGTCATCTCAATGACTGTGGCCTGATGCTCGGCCTGGCGGTTGTCAACTGTTGCATATACATGATGAGCGTGTCCTACATCACCCACCGTCTGCTCAGATCTAGCAGCTCTCTGTGTATCCATGGTATTGGGTTTGTGCGGGCACATGTGCACATAATGATCATGAGATCCACAAATGAAACATCCTACTATACCCCTCTGAGATGGGGTCCCTCCTGTACTCTGGTGTACTGATCCTGCCGGTCCAACCCTAGCAGACTGTTGAGTGCGAGCTGGCTGTGTCTGCCGAGTGCCCTGCCTCCTATCTCTGGCTCCACCGAAACCTCCTCTAGAAACACCTCTCTGAAATCCCTGTGTCTGTCTAGCCCCTGCTGCGGGTGGCCCTGCTGCTGTGTCTGTCGCTGCGGGTGCGGTGGAGCCCTCGTGGCTGCTGGTGGAGGCCAAAATCCTCCTCTAGGGGGTGGTGTAGTACCTCGTGACCTCTGACTCTGGAAGGCCTGTATCCTCTCCTGAAACTTGCTCTTGTTTCTATCACGATGCTCCTGTGCCTTAGTCCTGTTCTCCTCAGCTAAGTAGGCCTTCTCAACGGCCTTCTCAAGTGTGGGAGGAGATAGCATCCTAACTTCTCCTGCTATATCTGCATTAAGCCCTCGAATGAACCTGTTAACCTGTAATTTCTCATCTTGCAGGTAGTCCACATACTGTAGAAGATCCAGGAACCTGCTCTCATACTGTGCTACTGTGCCAGATCCCTGTCGTAAGTCGTGAAACTCATCGATCCTCTTCTGCACAAAATGCTCTGACATATAACGAGCCCTGAAACACTCCTCGAACATCTCCCAAGTCACTGTCTCTCGAGTCAGATGGAGCTTCCGCTCCTCATTCCTCCACCAAACGCCTGCTGCGTCTCGGAGGAGATGTATGGCGAACCTTGCCTTGACGTTGCTCTCGTAAGAGTGCAAGCCAAAGAAACTATCCAAACTAAGGAGCCATGACTCAGCCCCAAAGCCATCTGTAGAGCCGGTGTAAGTGGGTGGCTGCAAGCGAAGAAGATCCCTGATCACACTGCCTGTATCTCGATCCTGGCGATGTAGTCCAACAGGTGAAGGGAGTCGCCTATCCTCGAATGGTCCCTCGAGACTGTGTGAGCGGCTACGACGGAACGAGGCTACCCTCTCGTGATGAATGGAAGGGCTACGTGACCTCTCCCGCCTCGGTGTATCGTGCTCTGGCGGCTCCGAATGCGCGTCCTCACCTATTGGCTCCTCGTCTCCCAATGGTGCCTCCACTCTCATCTCCTGCAGTTGTGGTAGGTGCTACTCCACAATGCCTATCAGCTGGCGCAAGGCCTCTAATATCCGAGGCCCAAAATTGGGTTCCGGCGGACTCTGCATAGATGCACTACACCCCAAACCTCTAGCTGATCGTCCTCGCTTGGGCGCCATCCTGCGCACGAGGTGAGTGAGAGATTTATTAATTTAAAATTTAACGGTGGTGGATGATTTATTTTAACTATTTATTTTTATTTATTTAGCTAATTTTGTGTTGTTAAAATTACCATTAACTATTTTAATTAGTTACCCAGTGGTCCGCGAGTGCGAACCTCAAGTTCTGATACCAACTGTAATGCCCCTCCTGGGACACCAAAAGAATGCACCAATGTGACCAAAATTTTAGGGTAATTTTTTTTTAAAAGTGTTTAGTTAATATTAATACATCCTTTATGTCTTTCCTGCTAATTAACCAATTTTACACTGAATTTAATTTACCCAATTATTTTAACTAAACCCGGTTAACTATTTACTTATCTTTTACTTGCACACCTTAAATACCTCTTCCATTTTAATTAGAATTTTAGTCATTAAACAATAATTTTCTTTTTTTTTCTTATTCTTTTTAAATATAATTACTTTTCCCTTGGATAAAATTACCCACAACCCCTTCTTAAATTATTCTAACCCAGCACACCCTTCTTTTTTTTGAATTTTAACTATAATTCCCACAAAACCCATGACTAGAAAGAAAGTGAAGAATTAATAATAACCCTAGGATTAAATTCATCTTGGCCCTTGGATTTGGAGCAACCCTAAAAATTTTGCCCTAATCCTCTCTTATGTTTTCTTCCTTCTTTCTTTCTTGATTTTTGTTCTTGACTTTCTCTTTTTCATTTGTTTTTTCTTTCTTGTTTACATGGTTGCAGGATCTGAATCTACAGGATTTAAGGAACTCTATTTATATGTATATATATGTATACACACACATTTATTGTTTATTTACCCTTTTATTTTAAGAATAGGTATCTATATGTTTTGTGTAGTTATGAAGGAGGCGGGCCTGTACTTAGGGATTTTAGTTTTGTGCAAGGCAGGGGAGGAGGTTTTTTGTAGGAGAGCCGCATGGGGAGATAATTGTGGTGGCCACGACTGCGTAGCAGTGAGTGGGTTTGAGGGGTAGGCAAGTGCCGCAGTGGTGCCGGGGGGGCGTCATGGAAGAGGCGTGTGGTGTGAGGGAGGTGTGGTTGTTGGCGGGTTGTGTAGGGGGAGGTGCGGGCTGTCGTGCGCAGAAGAGGGGCGTAGGGAAGTGCACTGGAGGAAAGACGTAGGGTGAAAGGGAGGCAGTAGTACCAGGGGTGGGAGCAAGGCAGCGCGGTGCGGGGCATCAGGTGCAGGGGTGGGGGGGGCGAACCCCCCCACCAGTTTTTGTTTTTTGTGTGTACAGGCGTGGGGGCGGATTCGGCCTCCCATGCCCACCCCACAATACTGTATATTTCTGGCCATTTTCTAAAAGGTTAGTCTTATTTATTTCAATATACATATATATATATATACTATATATATATTTTAATATATGCTATATATATATGTATATATCAATATACATTCATATATATATTAATTGATATATAGCATGATACAATATATAAATATATATATATAACAACCCTAATATTTTGTAAGGGATTATAATATATAAAGATATATGGTATATATATCATGAGTATTGTGAAATATACACAAATATGAGAAAAATATATTGTAAAATTTCGAAATTAATGAACTATATCTATATATATATAAAACAATTTCTACAGATAATTTCTATGATTATTAATATGAGAATATGTTCTTAGGTTCATCTTACGAAAGCCATTTTTTTAAAGATAAAACAAAAAAAAGTAATAATATATCCATTTCACAAACTATGCTAAAACAAAATCTGAAAGACATTGTTGTAAGTTGTAAAACTGAAAAGTGAGTTTAAAGTGGCATATTTATTTCATTTTATCAAATCTATGTTCAAACAATTATTTCTTTATTGCAAAAGCACTTAAGAGGTGACAAGGTAACTCAAACTAAGAGAAGAAGCTTGAAAATATATCAAAAGAAGATGCTACAATGAATACATATTTTGAAATTGATTTTCTAATACAAGTATTCATTAAGTTTTCACAAACAAGAAAGTGCAAGAAAATAACAGATTTCTTTTCTTGACATAATATCCTATCAAGCAATGTTTGCAAGGTAACAAAGACTATGGAAAACAATGCACCTTCAACCAACTATGTTTCTTTTGTATAATAAATACAAGAGTTACATCAAGATTCAAGTAGATATATTACATTTACTTCAATACTTCACCTCCATAAGAGAAATGGGCATACACAGAATCTCCCTTCCCAAGATTGAAAGAAATATTTCACAATTTTCAATGGAAAAACTAATCTTTCAAGTGACTCCAAAATATACAAGATGAAGGACTTTTACATTCCAAAGAGCTTTCCAAAAATAGCCACACCCAAGGTGTTACAATAAAAGAAAGTATCACAAGGAAGGATAAGAACAACGAGAGCCCAAAATGCCACCAATTCCAACTGAGAGCCAACTTCCATGTCATCCAAAAACCATGCAAGGAGAAAAGAGCTTGTTTGCCACCCAACCATAGGCATCATCACATGCCTATCCCAAGGTTGGGATGCATGCTAGCCTCCCCCAAGCCCATGGGAAAGAGGATAACTAATCAAAACTTGCACAATGAGAAGGGTTCACTAACAATAATACAAGCATACAAAGATAAGACACATACAAACAAGACTCCAAAAATTTACAAGGTGGAGAACCCATGTTCATCCTCAAAAAATGGGGGAGAGAGGAGAAAGTTCTCCAAAGTTATGCATCAATATTATTTACACAATAAACACATCTTCATATCCTCCTTATTGCTCCTTGTTCAAACAAGACCCTCCTTATTCCTCCCCCTTTCTCCAAGTCCTCCTTGGAAGGATTTTCAAACCCCAAAAGGGGTTTCCTTACCAAGAATGGGGAAGGAGATTCAAGCCAAATGAATCAACTTCCCCACCTCAACCATTTGAGGGGAAAAACAATAAGATCCTACAAGGCTTGTCCATCAAGCCTTGAGGATTGAGAGGGAAAATTCCCTCTCTCTTCCCCACACTCCAAAACTCCATCATGCCATATGATGGAGGGAGTTAAAGAAAACAAGCAAGCAACCAAAATCCACATATAACAAATAACAATTTTAAGCAACAAATCTAGCAACAAAAAGGAAACAACACAACAAAAGACATGAGAGCCTACCTCAAGGAAAGCTCTCCAAAAATGTCTCCAACTTCAAATGTCTTCACACCTTGACTCAAGCCAATCTCCAAGCTCCAAAATCCACAAGCATCCAAAGCAAGAAGTTCCAAAAAAAAAGTCCCTTTCATTTCCCATGAATGAGAATTTGAAGAGGAGCAAACAAGCATCCTCACAAATGAGGGGGTGACATGTGTCACCCCTCTCCCTCATCAAGGTCAAAGATGCCAAAACAAAAGAGAGAAAGGGTAAAATTAACTTTTGCCCTCTTCTCCCAAATTCCCTTAAATGCAAGCAAGACAAAATAAGTGGAACTTTTGATAAACACACAAATCCACATCCCTTACATGGATGTCACTATTCAAGAGGTAGAAAGGGAGGGAAAACTCCCTCTATCTTTGAAAAGAAGCCCCCCTACCCATTCGGTAGGGTCCAAGGGCTCTTTTTTGTGATAGGGGGACTCCCAAGCTACAAAGGGGTCCCCAAAAATGCCCAAAATACCCTAATTTCGGGTTTTGCATTTTTGGCACAAGGGTAAAGGGTGTGGGGACCACCCAAGGGTCTCACATGTGACTCTAAACCCTTGTGATTAAGAGACACATTAAACATAACCAACAATTAAATGAAAGAGGAGTTATCAACTCCCAAAACAAGTTTACAACTTCACTAGCAACCCTAAACAAAATTAATAATTCAAAGCACAATACATTACGTACATTGGGGTCACTCATAGTGCCCAAAATTAATAATCTCCTATACTAAGGCTTCACACAATGAAGATGGCTAGGACTCGGCCCGTGGGCTGCTTGTGCAAGATTGAGTAGCTGGCTTGAATCCCACGTTCTCCTGTAAACCTGTCACCTGCACACTCATTGCACACATTAACCGTACCTGTCTGATACAATATAATTCAATGACATAGTAAGATATCAATGCGTTCTAAACTAACCTAACATCATACTGAAATCAAGATATGACAACGTGCACAATTATATTCCATATTCCAAAAGTTAGACAAGATGATAAAGTGACATATAATCCCACCATGCAACAATTATCCATCACTATAATTAGGTTCTAAACACATCATCATATTCATTAGTTTCCATGACATAACAAGAAAATACGACAATATGGAAATTAAGCTAAATTGACGCTATACGCCTAAATGTCCACACCTGTCTAATAAGATCAAATATCTAAATATAAAGTCCAAGATATAATCCAATCACTGTCAAAACATGTCTATGAGCAAATAAACAACAAGCTACTGAACTATAAAAAGTGTGGGCACTACAGAAGCACTCTTGTGCTAAGGTTCACACTTGATTGTTGAGGGCATACCTCACACCGTTCACTCTTCACGCTCTGCGCTTCACAATACATATTTCTAGCATTCTATTCTCACACAACATACTACCCGATGATGAACTCTTGTGCTAAAGTTCGTACTCGACTCCTGAGGGTTTAAATCTTGAAATGAACCTCATCCCATTCACATTTCATGCTATGCACTTCATGATCTATCTTTCTAGCATCTATTTTAAAATAATTTCCTGATGACACACTCTTGTTCTATGGTTCATTCTTGATTGTTGAGGGGTATTTTATAAATGAACCTCATCTCATACTCATCTACATCCGCTGGGGGGCACGCTGCTCCCTATCACATTCACATTGCATACCATTCCATCTCACTCATACATTGCATATTGCATATCTTGGTTGCACTTACTCTTACTTGATTATACTACCATGATGCACTTTGCTTATTCTGCTAGTTAGATATTTAGTATGTCATTGTCTTTTCTATTTACACATTCACGTCCACTTGGTCTTTCATTGTGAATGTGGACTTTCTACAGATCTTTACACGTAGTAATGATGCTTAGCACTATACCTCTTATTAGTGTCACCAAGGCTCTTGGGGGCATCTACATTTACTTCTCTTACACATCACGTGTTCTTTTGTTTCATTATTTACTACTTATTTTTACTAGCACACTACTTTCCATTGACCTATACATGCTTTGACATACTCTTTATCTTTATAACATGCTAACGGATGCTTCATGTGTAACATTTTCTTTACATGACTATTTTCCACCATGGTTGTCTATTACACTTTGTTTGTCATTGTTTTCACTTTCTATGCCATTGTTTGCAGGATATGCCCTTATCTATGTTTATGCACATTGTATGCTTTTGGCCACTTCGTCCCTGATTTTCTTGCGACATTGTGAGTGATGTCCCATGTTTGAAACCCACTTTTTGGTCAGTCTATCTTGTCTACTTGCTTGATTACATTGTCTTCTACTTGCATGCTTACTTCCTTTTCTACTAACACATCTTCTTACTTAGCCACTTTGTTTACATGTGCCTTGGTTTCTACCACACACATCCCCTCCCCCTATAGGGATACAGTTTTAGAGCAGTTTTTGGTCCTCTCCTTTGGACCGCATGCTCCTATTATGCGTCACATACACCCCAAACGATGGGGCCGTACATTGGGTGAATCATTCACCCCATACAACAACTCAGAGCTACAGTTCAGATATGCACATATAGTGTCAAAATCAACATAGGCTACAATTACATAAATGACCTAGAATTTGACTTGGGTCCTTAGTTCAACACAAACACCAACACCCAGATTCAGACACTAGCGCCTGAGCGCACCTGACCTCCCCTGGGCGCCCATGTCTTAGGGGAAGATATAATTACTTTTTCAAATCAACACAGTTCACAAAATTTCACAGAGCAATTTTTACAATACAGGACACAATCCTCCAACAACATAATGCATTCTATCTCCTTTCTAATCAGAACAAATTCACGTTTGGAACTAAATTTTGTACAACTGGAGACAAAACAGGATCACACCATCTGCAGTGGTGTATAATTCAGGGAAACAGTTATGGAAGGAGAGGAACACTAAACCTCTCTCCCTAACACTCTTCTCCTCGTGACGTGAGATCACCCAAAAAATGTGTTCTTTGCACTTTTTGCGTGAGATCACCCAAAAAATTTCACTCTTGGCATGAGATCACCCAAAAAACTCATTCTTCACAATATTTTTAGGACATCTTTATATCATTTTTACACTCATGTTTATCAGGTGCACACTTTCCTTTTACTACTTTTACACACATTTACATACTTTTATAGAGTTTGCATAATACACAACTGTGATTACTCTTTCACTCTTCTTTTGTAGGTTCATCCTTAATACATAACAAGAAGACAACCCAATATCAAACATAATAATATGTACAACATGGTATAAACACCGTACGCATCACCCCTAGGGTCACTTTCTCTTTCTTAGTTTCCACACTTCATTTTTGTCATTCCACACTTTCACTTGTCTCTTTGGCACGCTATCGCCATCACACTCTACAAGGTTATCAAAAGGTACACATATTCTAACTATTTTTATGCTATCAAGTATTCACTCAACAACATAAAGTGGGGGAAAATGTAGACACAAAACCATGCACTTGGGTACATTTCTAGGTCCTAAAATCATACTAGTATTCATATGATTCCTAAGCGAGAAAACTAGTAATTGACGACTGTATTTGGCCTCTTTTCTTTGTTTCTTGTCTTCTTTTTGGTCTTTTACACCCTATAGCCCAGTTGCGACTTCATTTGTTTATCTTTTATGACTTCAGACACCAACACCTAGCCAGGATGCCAGTGCCCAGGTGCCCTCATCCCCTCTGGGTGCCCCTAAACCTTTTCTATCTTACTCACTTATTTTGGGTATCTTTTATCTTTTGAGAATCTTATTTTCTTATGGGTCGGCCTTTCAGTTGTCAATTATGAAATTCAACCAAGGGAATCATATAAATACAACGCTATGGGAACAAAATAAATGACCAAGCTCTAAACAGACTATCTCATCACCTAAGCTTGCATCCAAAGGCCTCTAAAGCACTCAAAGACATCCATCTAGAATCCATTCAAGAGGACAAGGGACTGACATTTTTCGTGTATACAATATAGGAAGGGTAAGTTCATTCTATTCCATACACACATTCGCATCTACATTAGCAAATCTAGTCTGTTATATAGTGCATCTTGCACAAGGTTATCCTAGGGCATCGTTTTCACACACACATAAGAACTACATGGAGTCTGAGATGTAGTACAATACTTGGTCATAAGTTCACTTGGTCGGGTGACCGTCGAGGTTATTCTGACTCCCCATATTGCATCTTTCTTTATTTGGATTTGATGTGGTATTGTAAGTTTTGCATGTGAATCTTTGTTGTATAGGTTACATGTACCTCGACGATCATATGATGTGACATACAAGTGACCAACAACGAATAGCAGTGAAACTCTTACGACGTGACTCCAGAAATCAATTTCCAACCATTTTCACAGTCACAAGCACCCAGTAGTAGACTGATGAACGCTTAGGCGGTTTCCCCAGACCCAGTCCCAGGGGCCTTGGTCCGACCTCTATCTTACAATTATAGAATTTTAATCCGAGCATATGTAGAACACAAATCTCCTTCTCTCTAGCAGTTCAGTTCCCAGTTCAAACTTCGGCAATCCCAAATTATTGTGTAAAACAACTAAGTTTTTCCTCTCTTTCTCTTGCACTTAGGGTTTCATGTCTATTTTCTTATTGCTTTTGTCATAGTGTATCTAGGGAATTATATATCATAGTGTACATTTAGTTACTTTGTAATTAGGGTTTTACAAAAAGCATATTTAAAAAAAATTAAAAATCAAATCCAACATATTAACATCAAATATTCAAAAATAAGAACTAAATCATTACGTAATTCTTATTTACACAATTAAATCTATATTCAACTCTTTAAAGTATAATAAATTGAATTACATTTCATTGTTTATAGTGGACGTATTGCATTTTGATATAAAAACACTTTCAATTTTCTTCTAAAAATAAGTATTTACCACAAATTCTGGATAAATTTTCTTTCATCCAATATATTCTCCTCTCTATTGTGGTTTTGATAACACAAAATCACGCACTTGGATACATTTCTAGGTCCTAAACACATACTAGTGTTCATATGATTCCTAAGCAAGAATACTAATAATTGACAACTGTCTTTGGCCTCTTTTATGTGTTTCTTATTTTCTATTTGGTCTTACACACCCTACAACCCAGTTAGTACTTTACTTGCTTATGTTTCATGACTTTGACACCATCGCCCAGGACGCTAACACTCAAGTGCCCCTGTCCCCTCTGGGTGCCCCTGACCTCTTTCCACCTTACTCACTCTTTTTGGGCCTCTTTTATCTTTTGGGCATCTTATTTTCTTATGGGTCAGCCTTCTAGTTATCAATTACAAAATTCAACCAAGGGAATCATATAAATACAAATCTATATGTGATCAAAATAAAGGACCAAGCTTTAAGCATCTAATTATCATCACCTAAGCTTGCATCCAAAGGAATCTAAGAGCACTCAAAGGCATCCATATAGTATCCATTCAAGGGAAAAGGGAATGCATTTTCTGCATACACTACATAAGAAGGGGAAGTTCATTATTCCATCCACACATCTATGCTATATTCTACATCTAGCTACATCCCACTATCAAGTGCACTTACACAAGGGCATCCTAGGGCATGATTCTTTCACACACTCATAAGAACTACATGGAATATGAGATGTAGTGCAACACTCAGTCGTAAGTTCACTCAGTGTCGATGACCGTTGGGGTCAGTCTGACTCCCCGTATTACATCTTTATTTTTTGGATTTGATGTGGTTTTGTGGGTTTTACAGGTGAACATCTATATTTGTAGGTTATAGGTACACTCGGAAACTAAGGTACAACATACATGTGACCAACATCGACTATCAACGACACTTGTGTGACACAACAAAAATAGATTCCAACCATTTTCGTAGTCATGGGTGTCCCATAGTAAACTCTGGTGCCCACATGCCCCTTGACCTAGTCCAGGACCCATGTACAGCATCACAGTTCCAAAATTTTACTAAACATTGACGACACATCTTCCCTTCTGTTCATCAATTTTCCCAGTCCAGATCAGTTTCAGAAAAGTGTGAAACCAGTTAAGTCCTTTCCTTATCTCTCTTGCACTTAGGGTTTTATACTTTATTTGCTTATTGCTTGTGTCATATGTATTTAGCATTGCATATCATATTATACATTCAATTACTTTGCAATTAGGGTTTAGCATAAAATCTATTTTTGTTAAATCATTTGGTGAACCCATCACTTGAATCTACCTTCTTTCTAGGGTTTTTTCTTATGCATGTTACTCAATAGTTATCATTTTGGGTACTTTTGAGCATATATAACTTCCTCCATTTACCCGTAGGGTTTCTAACTCAATGGCTAATATGATAATCCCTTCACTAACTCAAGGATTGTTCATCTTGAAGAACATCCAAAGATCTTGATTTTGAATTATTCGTATGATGAGGAGGCCAATGTCGATCAATCTTAGCTAAGCTTAATGTTTTGTGTGACATCCACTATATTTTGCATATCGTCTTATTGCTACTCAACCTCCTAATTCTACCAATACCTACTTCCATTGTTCCTCATTTGGCCTATCCCTTCACATCCTACCTCCACCATTTACTCACCTACTCATTTCCCACATGCATCTAATACACAACTTCTCTTCTTCAGGCACTCTTGACCTAGCCTCTCTCTATCAAATCTTCAAGTTCAAATCCATCAACTTCAACAAGCTATTTCTCATGCATCTCCATCTCTTGATTCCACCTTACTCCTTCATACTCCTTTTACACCTACCATTTCCACTTATGCACTTCCTCTAAACTTTGTCACTCCTAAGCTACCCACCTTCAATGGCCATGGTGACCCTCAAGAGAATCTTATATCTTTTCATGTGGCATGTCTTGATTATGTAGATGATCATACTTTACTAGCTAAAGCTATTTCCTATAAGTCTTCAAGATTATGCTATGCATTGGTTTTATGATCTACTTGTTCATTCGGTAACATCATTTATGCATTTAGCCGATGCTTTTCTTGCACATTTTTCAATCAATATCGGTTCTAAAATATCCTATGCTCAACTTACACAAATCAAACAAGGATCTAATGAGCATCTAGCAGACTATGTATTACACTATAAGAACAATCTAGCTAAGATGACCAATGTACTCACGGATTCTGAATTGCAATATCTTTTTGTTCAAAGTCTCTTAATCTCCATTACAAGAGAGTGTCATCTTTGAGACCTCTCCATCATTTGATCAACTATGCCATACTCTTAAGTTACATGAAAGAGAAACTCTTATCTATGGGAAAGCTCAAATATCATGATCATGCTTCATCATCTTCTAATCGGTTTCAAAGAAAATCTACTTTCAAGCCATCTCCTAAGCCCACTGAAGAAAAAGCTACTGTTAATGTTGTTTCTACTCCTGAAAAGCTTCAATGGCAACCTCCAAAGCATACATTTACAAAATTACCTTATGCTCCACACCTTCTATTACCACAACTTATCGAAAGAAATCTTATTACACTTCCACCACCACTAATCTTGATCCATCTTGTCCCTAAAGGCCACAATTATGATGAAAATGCTAGATGTGACTATCATCAATGTGTTGGGCATTTGAATTGATCATGTTTCAAACTTAAGCATCTCATTCAAGATCTTATTGATAATAATGCAATCGAGCTCCCTAAGCCTATGGCATCTAAGTCTAGGTCAATGACAATAAAAGCTAAAAATCTTTAAAGATCCATTGCCTAAGCATGAAAAACAAGCTGCAGATTCTTTGCTAATCATACATATCGTGTTGTGCCTCCCCCTTCATCAGGGACCTCTTGATTTTCTAGTTTCTAATACTGATGCATCTCCACCACTCATCACATTCTCTGATCATGATTATCATGCTACATTTTCTTCTAATACACTACACATCAATGCTTCTATCAGATCCTCATACTATCTCAATAACACCATGATCAATCCATCGGATCCTATTGGTGTGTGCTCTATTGCACTCCTTGTCGCTATCAACTATCCACTCTCTAAAATTTCATATCCAATTCCAAAATTTTATGGCTACATCAAGCTTCTAGTTACAGTTGGGCCTCTCACCATGCTTGTGCCATTCACCATGGCACCTTCAATTAAAGGTTGTGACATGCTCTTAGGTCTTCCTTGGCTCTGCAACGCTCAAGCTATCTTTTCCATGAATCACTTGTGTCTCAAATTCATTCACAATAAGCAAGTTGTCACTCTCAAAGGTGTTCCACCATCCACACTTTTCTTAGCCTCCTCTTGAGGATGTCCTTTCACTAGTTGCAGCATCTAGGCCCCTGGGGCCTCTCAAATCTAAGGCACATTCTGCACCTATCTCTCCTATTCGCACATGACCTACTCATTCTCATCGGTCTACTAGTCCATCTCCTCGGCCTAAGTCCCCTACTCAAGAAACCCCTTCACATAGGATTTCACCACCTCCTTCACCTCCTAGGTCTCCTTCACATAGATTCTCATCACCTCCTAGGTCTCCTTCACATAGGTGTTCACCTCCTTCACCTCCTAGGTCTCCTTCACATAGGTTCTCATCACCTCCTAGGTATCCTTCACATAGGTACTCATCACCTCCTAGGCCTCCTTCACATAGGTGTTCACCACCTAGGCTTCCTTCACATAGACATTTCCAGTCTCATACACCACCGATCTCAAAGCCTGGTCACATGCCTTTATCTCCTCAAACATCAGGTGGAGGACCCTTGCCCTTCACTTTCATCAGATAACTTACTCATCATCATACACTTGGGGGCATCATGCTTACTTTCCCCCCTTCCTAACATCATCAGGTGTCTATCATTTCTACTTATCATGCTTCATGCTTCATGCTTCATATTTCTTATTTCTACATCTTGATACATACACTTTGTATCATCATTACCCTATGATGCACTCTTGTGCTAAGGTTCACACTTGACTGTTGAGGGCATACTACATCCATGAACCTCACACACTACACACTTTTTTTTCCACGCTTCACGATACATCTTTCTAGCATTTCATTCTCACACATCATACTACCCTATTTTGACACTTGTCATCTATTTTTCCTCTGATGGTTTATACTCGACAACTTGAGGGTCTAAATATGAAATGAACCTCACCCCATTCACTTTTCATGCTTTTTTAGCTATTTGATCATTTCATATTTTTTGTGAGTCATCCTTTTATAGGAGGTTACATTAGAAACAGATCAAGACACTACATTATAACAATATAGAAATCACCAAATGATTAGACTAATAAAATAAAACCCTAATATGCAAGATAAGGTAAGGAAAGAACTATTCCACCTATAAGAGGTCCATTGTTGCAGAGTTCATTGCATCCATCCGAAGCTCCATCACAAGAAGGACATGGCTGGTTCATTTGCATCACACTAGGATAGGCTCTGGAAGTTTATTCTGATTGGACTGGGGCGCACCATCTATTGACATTTGGTACATCTATTATGGGTACCCCTGCTACTTCACAAAGCTCTGGAATTGGTTTGCAATCACAAGAGCACTTGGGAACCATATTCACAAACACACTCGTTGTGTGTACATTTGGGTTTGAAATGTAGTGTAACACTGTATTAATAAGCCCCAAGTTGATGGTAGCTGACTTAGTCTGAACGTCGCACTACATTTCAGCTCATATGTAGTTCTGGTGTTGTGTGTAGTGTGTGTGTTATGCTGTGTCTTGTGTATGTGTGTACAAGTCTCTTCTGTCATGTTATGATTTCTAGGTGCTCATTTAGTCACACTATGTGAACATCAACGTGAAATAACTAAATGAAGGTTGTCAATATCATCTAGTGTATGGAATAGAATGAAATCCTCTATGAACCTCCTGATGCAGACTCCCTAGCTCGTTCCTTGAACATGAAGACCAAGTGCGATGCCAAGTACCCCCATGGATGTCTCTAGGTGCCCCAGTGCTTAGATCACTCAGATATTAGGTCCCTCATTATGGACTCATCAACTTTACAATCGTATAGGGTCCTCCTATCTCATTTAGTCATCTCTGTGACACAGTCATGGTCGACTATCGAATCAGATAAGGATTTTCTCTTCCTTCTTACACATTAGGGTGGCGGGATTTTCATTAGCTTATTTGATTGGGGCACTTTCCATGGGCTACTCCAACTACTATTTGGGTGCCCCAACTGAGGCTATTATTGATTGGATTGTGCCAAAATAGTTTGGGCATATAAACTAAATTTGCGAGATTGACGAAATCAACAACTTGAACACATCTTGTATCATCAAAACCCTATGGGGTTAGTCTAGTACCTTGGTTCATCAAGAACCTTCAACTAGTAGTATGAGACTGTTTTAAATCTGAAATGAACCTAAAGTGCACTTATTTTGTGACACAACATGTATTGTGCTTCATGATAAATCTTTCTAGCATCTCATTTGCAAAACCATTTCTCAATGATGAAACACTCCTATTCCATGGTTCATTCTTAATTGTTGAGGGGTATTTTATAAATGAACCTCATCTCATACACATCCACATCTGGGGGGCACGCTACTCCTATCATCACACTCACATATTACATACCATTCCATTCCACTCATTCGATGCATTTGCATATATTGGTTGCACTTATCTTGCTTACTTATACTACTTACATAATGCACATTTTGCTTATTATGTTATCTAGATATTCAGTATGCCATTATTTTTTTATATACATAAGTGCACGTTCACTTGGTCTTTAGTTATGAATGTAATCTTACTATAAAACTTTACACGTAACAATGATGTTTGACATTATACCTTTACCAGTCCCACTGAGGCTCCTGGGGGAATCTACATTTCTCTCTCACACATCACAGGTGTTATTGTTTCATTATTCACTACTTCTACTCTTACTAGCACACTAATTTCCATTGATACTATACACGTCTTTGATATAATTTTTATCTTTTTAACATGCTAATGGGTGCTTCATGTGTAACATTTGCAAATTGCAAGACTATTTTCCACCATGGTTATCTGTTACAATCTTTCTTGACATTATTTGCTATTGTATGCCATTATTTGTAGGGAAATGCCCTATGTCTTGTTTGATCACTGTTTGTATGCTTTTCGCCGCTTCAACCTTGATTGTCTTGTGACTTTGTGAGTGATGTCCCATATATGAAACCCACTTTTTGCGGTCTATCTTGTATGCTACTTTGTTTGTTATACTGTTGTCTTCCATTACATGTTTTCTTCTTTTTATACTAACACATGTTTCTAGCCACTTTGTTTGCATGTGCCTTGGTTTCTACCATGCACATTCCCTCTCCCCTGCAGGGATATAATTTCAAATCAGTATCACGTCCTCTCCTTTGGGCTGCATGCTCCTAGATGTCACATGCACCCCAAATGAGGGGGCCATACATTGGGTGAATCAATCACCCCATACATCAGCTCAGAGATACAGTACATGATTTCACAGTACATAGGACCAACACAGTCATACTGTTACTGAAACGATCCAGAATTTGACTTGGGTCCTTAACACAATACATACTCCAACGCCTGGGCATAGGCAAGAGTACTAGCACTTAGACAAGAGTACTCCTATTTCCTCCCATGGGCACTAACATCTTGGGGTACACACAATCAATTTCTTTCTTTAGCATATTCACACAGCTCTACAAAGTCAGTTTCATAGTACAGGCACAGTCCTCAAGCAAGCAGAATGCATTCAATCTCCATTACAATCAGATACAAATTAGAAAAGTTGAACAATTAGGTACAAATCAAGAATAAAACAGGGATCATACCATCTATAGTGGCGCTATATTTGGGAATTAATTCATGGATGGAGAGTAAAACTAGACATCTCTCCCCAACAATCTTCTCCTGTGGCATGCGAGATCACCCAAAAAAACTTGTTATTGGCATGAGATCACCCAAAAAACTCATGTTTGGCGTGAGATCACCCAAAAAACTCACACTTGGTGTGAGATCACCCAAAAAATTTCTCATTCTATGGCCTTTTTAGGACATCTTTTCTATCCCTTTTCGCTCTATTGCAAATCGGGTGCACACTTTCCTTTTTACATACTTTTACATACTTATGTACATTTTTCATAATACACGACTTTGAATACTCTTTTTCGCTCTTCTTTTACAAGTTTGTCCTTAATACACAACAAGAAATAGCCCTACATCAAGCAAACACAACACAATAACAAGTAAAACATCAATGCATACGCTTCACCCCTGGGGTCACTTCCTCTTTCTTAGTTTCCACACTTAATTTTTATCACTTCACACTTTCACTTGTCTCTCTTCGGCTATAGGAACAAAATATACACATCTTCTAACTACTTTATGTTATAGAGTATTCACTCATCAACATAAAGTGGGGGTAAATGTAGACACAAAATCACACACCTGGGTACATTTTTTAGGTCCTAAAAGCATACTAGCCTTTACATGATTCCTAAGTGAGGAAACTACTAATTGACAACTATCTTTGGCCTCTTTTATGTCTTTCTTATTTTCTATTTGGTCTTACACACTATACACCACAGTCAGAACTTTACTTATTTATCTTTTATGACTTCGGATACACCAGTGCTCAGGCACCCTCATCCCCTTTGGGCGCCCCTGACCTCTTTCCACCTTACTCGCTCTTTTTGGGCCTTTTTTATCTTTTGGGCATCTTATTTTCCTATGGGCCGACCTTCCAGTTGTCAATTACGAAATTCAAACAAGGGAATTATATTAATACATTGTTATGTGATCAAAATAAAGGACCAATCTCTAAACATCTACCATCATCACCTAAGCTTGCATCCAAAGGCATCTAAGAGCACTTAAAGGTATCCATCTAACATCCATACAAGGGACAAGGGACAAGGGAATGGATTTTTTGCATACACAACATAGGAAGGGGAAGTTCATTATTCCATTCACACATCTATCTACATTGTTACATCTAGCTACTGCTCGCTATTAAGTGTACTTGCACAAGGGCATCCTAGGGCACGATTCTTTCACACACTCCCAAGAACTACATGGAGTCTGAGATGTAGAGCAACACTTGGTTGTAAGTTCACTCAGTCGGGTGACCACCAAGGTCAGTCCGATTCCCCAAATTACATTTTTCTTCTTTGGATTTGATGTGGTTTTGTGGGTTTTGTAGGTGTGAACATCTGTTTTGCAGGTTACAAGTATATCCACTGATCAAGGTGCGACACATAGGCGACTAAAAATGTCTATCAACGACACTTGTGCAAAACAACAAAAACTAGGTTCTGATCATTTTCGCAGTCACGGGCACCCAATAACAGAATCTGGTGCCCATGTGCCCCTGACATAGACCAGGTGCCTTAGTCCAACCTTATTCGAAAGTTCCAGATTTTACAGTGCATAATTGCGACAATATACCCTCTCTGTTCATTAGTTTTCGCAATCCAGATCAGTTCTAGAAAAGTACAAATCTGCTGAGTCCTTTCCTCTCTCTCTTGCACTTAGGGTTTCATATTTTACTGCTTATTGCTTGTGTCATAGTGTATCTAGCAGTTGTATATCATAGTGTACATTTAGTTGCTTTGTAATTAGGGTTTATACAAAGTTATGTTTTTGTTAAATCAATTGTATGTGCTTTGATCTTCAATCCTTGGTCTTTCTTCCATTGATTTTAACCAAAAAAAATGACCCTCCTTGGTCTTCTTTCCCCTTTTCCTCTCTCGATCATTTAAAATACTGCTTCACTGGTTATATTTCTACAAATTTAGTAAAAATATTGGAAACAAGTATATATTGAAAATGGTTCAAACTTTGTCATTCAATAAGTTCATCTCTACTCTTATATACGCGTAATACACATTGTACCATAATTGTACCTTTATAATTTATGGGGACTCCCTAAAGTGTGGAGCTCTATCCAAACTCAATACATGTACCAAAACCACTCTTGTGAAACTCACAAAATTTCATATGTATCCATTTGTGCTATGAAAGCTACGATCTTCCATATAGTGAAAACCTTTCATTTAGTTAAGTTTAAATTAGAAGATCATTTACATGTTTTTTAAATTTTTAGTTGTAAGATATTTTTAAATTTTTTATTTAACATTTTAAAAATATGACCATTTTTAATATAAATTTTACATGTAAATGAATTAATATAAATTTAAAAGAAAATATTAAAAAATTAATATCATAAAAATTGTTTGACTTTACAAAAATGTACCATCAAATTTTAATTATCAAAATATTTATTATGGTATGTTGAGTCTCACACTATTTAATAAGAATTTGACCACCATCTATATGATTTTTTTATAAAATATTTATAAATTGTTAATATTTTTAGTCTCTTTTATATGTACATACAGATTCTAGAGAGTTGTAAAAGTAATTTCAAAATATAATAAAGAGATATTTTCAATTTGAGAATTAAAACATTTAAAGAGAGAAATACCTGTGTTTATCTGCAACCTGCATTGAGGGCTCAATGTATGATATTTATTCTTAATAAACTTGATCAGTGATGCTACAAATTATCTGATTTATTTTTATTAAATTATCGATATAAAAATGTTTTTTTGTTAAAATTATAAAACTTACCGTTATTAAAATTAAAAATTAAAAATTGTTTGAAGGCATAAGTGGCCGTCAAATTTAAAACCGATGAGTTGGACAGCGAATCCAACTGACATGGTGGGTAGTTTGCAATCTCCTTCCAATGCCCACCCACTACCTTCATATTTAGTAATATTCTTTCTAATTTGTTTTTTCGACTTTACCCAAATCAATGATGTCGCTTTCTTTTGTTTTTTCTTTACTTTACCTACTAAATTCCTCCTTCCTTAGCTGTAAATTCTCTTTCACAGAACCCCATGATTGCAAAATTCACATAACATTTTCAGTTCTTCTTGAGTTGATGTTCATCTCATGATTGCACAAAACTTAGCCGAAGAAACTTCCTAATCCTAACGGCATTTATTTGTATTAAAAGATCTTTACGGAATCTCAATCGATATGTATGTCATGGCCATTAAATTTCCAGAAGCCCTTTTTGTAAGGGGGAATTGAATTGCTTCGTGTCCGGTGGGCATAACGGCACGTGGGTACCCGGCTTACCATCTTGACAGGGAATACTGTTCAAGATCAGTTTTTTTTTTGGCCTTTTTAAGTACAAAGAACAGTTTGTGGGATCATTTGCAAGGTCATGTGGTCAGTGCACTATCCATTTACTGTAGAAAGACGCTCCAAGTGTTTTTAAGGTCTAGTTGCTGCTGATTGGCAGTTTTTTTTTGGTCAATTCTTCTTTTTCTTTCAGGATTCCTGACTTATGTAGGGATTTTTCGTGGTGGGTGCTGTGGATTCGAGAACCCAGTATGGATTTCGTAAGTGGGTCATCTTGGGGATCCCTGATCTGAGGACCCAATGGAGAGTTTATTAGAGGGAAATTGTGGGATTGATGGCCCGGCTGGGATTTGCTAGTTAAACGCTTTTACTTACAGCTGTCCAAGAGCCCTTTCTTTGGGAAGTTAGATATTTTAAGTACATTCAATTGAAAGGCGGCTTGTAATCCATGACCTGATTAGAGATTTGCATACCGATACTATGATTTGGGCTGCTCGATTTGAACAAGAACTGCTGCCATTGAGGGACTGGGAAAACCCCATTCAAGTTTTTCAGGTAGGGAAAGCAATTATGAAAGTGGGTTTAATTATGAAACTGTTTCTATTGGGTTTTAAAGAGCAATTTTTTCTATGGTTTGGTTGATTGTAGTGGACAGGTTAGTAGGGAATGTGTTTCATCTTCCTACATCATTTAAATTACAAAACCTAACAGTTTCTTTACAATTTGCTACAGGGGTTGCCATCGGGTGGTTGATAGACCTAGTAGAGATTTTCAGGTGGACTGTTGGGTTCGTTCCGTGAATTGCTACTAAGTGATTGGAAGACCTAGTAAAGATTTTTCAGGTTGGCTGTTGGATTTTCTCTATGAATTGCTCCCTAGCGGTTTGCATACGCAGCACAGATTTGTGAGGTATGCTGTATGATTTGCTCCATGAATGAATGATTGTCAGAACCAGTATAGATTTTTCATTTGCTTTATGTGTTGCTATTAAGAGGTGGGCTGTTGGATTTTCTCCATGATTTGTTATCAAACCCATAAAGGTTCCTGATGTCGGTTGTTGGATTTGCTCCTTGAGTTGCATACGTGATTGACCGAGTTGGTAGAGATTTATAGGGTGAACTGTATGAGTACTTTTTGAGTGGTCAGCACAGATTTATGCGGTGGTTTGTTTGATTTGAGACATGAATTGCTATTGAGCGATTGCTACTGTAGCGTTGCAGGGTAGCTGTGCTTGTCTTGGTTTTTGATTTCGGGGGCCATGGAATCGGGGGACGGGAATTCTGGATCTGCCAATGGAGAAAACAATGTGGAAGAGGGGAAGAAATGTGAGAAAGTGGAAGAAATGGCTAAATTAAAGGAGGAGAGTGTTAAAACAAATGGGTCTCGTTCCGATCAGGCTGAGAAGACAAAGGGGAAAGGGCTGAAGAAATGGAAGAGAAGGCCGCGAGAGACTAGTAAGGATGCTAGACATGTCCAGGAGCCACATAAAATGGTTCACAAGAGAGTTAATCCTCATGCAGGACGGTTGGATACATCTAAGGAAGCATCTGGTGGAAACAGGCAGAAAAATGAGGTAATTGAATCTGAACCCTCTGTAGGCAATCATATTGCCGCATCATCTTCTATGTTGGGATTCGCTCATCCAGATCGGGAGTCAAATTCAGGGTCCTGGAATGCTGTCGTTAATGCATTCCCCATTGGCTATGGTGAAGACCAGAGTTGTACCAGCTTTCCCAAAACAATGGCTGAAAATTTAGCAACGGAAGAGCTTCTGAATGAATTTGAATTCGGTTTGTTTGAAAACAGAGAAGATATAAACTACCTACCACTTTATGGGGATGAAATTGAACTACCCATCGGTTTAGGGGATTTTGAATCTGGGGATAGGAAGAGACCTACAGGACCAACTAAAAAGGCAAGAGCAGAAAAGTTTGAGGAGAGTAATCTCGACTCTAAAGATCCTCCTATTCATGAGCATGATGAAAGTAGCATCAGTACAGGGGGAGTAGTGTTCAAATGCGAAGGAATTTCCGGAAACCATATTGACGATTTTTCTGCTACCTGTATCTTGAGTGGCGACAAGCAGGATAATGTGGATGACCTGGGGGAGAGTTCTTGCAGCACAGCAAATAATTTAGGCATCTCGGTGGATAGTGCTTCAGGTCACAGCAATGCAGTGATGACTAGGAGTGGCAGTAACGTAGTGGGCAGCAACAAACAGGAGAATTTAGATGACCTTGGGGAGAGTTCCTGTAGCACAGCAAATAATTTAGGAAGCTCAGCAGTTAGTGCGTCGGGCCCTATCAAGGCGGTCATGGCTAAGAGTGGCAGTAATGCAAGCCTTGGCAATGGGAAGTGGACAACAGAAGAACTTAGACTTTGGTATGAGAACTTTGATCCTGAAAATAGCACATTCGAGAGGCAGAGCAGTGAGGAAACTCAGATTTTTGAGTCTCAGGAGAGATTGAGTGTTAGTCATGATAGATTTACAGAAGGAGAAGACATTAAAGGGAATCCAGTCCTGATGTGTGATGTTATTGCACACAGCGAAGAGAGTTTTACCTCTGCAGCTACTGTTGGTGCAAAAAAGAGGGAAGGGAAAGGAGATTCTCAAGCGCATGTAAACGGTTCGCATCTACAACCCACGGAATCAGATTGTTTGGTTCAAGCTCTGACCCAGCTTAAGACTGCTGAAGAGGCACTACAAAAAGGTAAGACTCTAAACTAATCCAATTTCTAAACCCAAAAAGGCGGCTAAAATGTTATTTGCGATGGTCACACTATTTCATATTTATGTGGCTTTTGATACTCTTAGGTCTATTTACTTGTATGTGCACCCAATGCTATGACATGCTGATGCAAAAACTCAGAGGTTTGTCCGAATGGCCTTTTTATATTCTGAATCGTCAGGGGTTTTGACCACCCTTGCCCTCCCTTATTTGGTTATTTTGCCTCCTAGTTTTAGTTCAGATGCACTATTGCCTCCTAGTTTTAGTTTAGGTACACTATTATTATCTTCTTGTTTTAGTATAGATAGGCTATTGCCTTCTAGTTTCAGTTTAGGTTCTGTTGTTTTGATTGTTAAGAGTTCCTTTAGGCTTAGTCACTGCATTCGCCAAAATTTACTAGTTAAATTCGAAATTCGGTGAATGCAAAGCAGCCGGAAAAAGTTTGTTTTGGATATGCAAATTTATCAGCTTATACATACATTCAGCCATTATGTACATAATAGCCATACCTAAATGTCAACTTATACTTGAAGCTATATTTTATGTATATACTTTGAGGATGTTTGAGAGTGATTTTGGACATCTAAGAGCTATAATGCAAATTCCAGGTCCTGGAGGGTCCTATCAGATTTCAGACTTAGCCAGATTTCAGGGTTTCAGATTTAGCCATATTTTAGGGTTTCAGTTTTCCAGGATTTCAGGTCATGGTAGGTATGAAGGTAGTATGGCCTACTGCAGTATACCTTGAAATGTGAAATTACAGGTATGTTTCTTATACTTGAATTTTTCCACGATTTTTTTCTTTGATTTTTGTAGCAACAAATTTCTTATGAATTTTATAGTACATGAATTCTTGTTACTTAGCTCTTAGGCACTCATGTTTAGATAATGTAACTGGCTGTACGTCGAGTTGCATTAACTATCTTTGGCCAATCGTGTTTTTTAGTATATTTTTTTCTTTTGCATTCCTAATTGTCTTGCTGGCCAAAATAATGTATGAAGTCAAGTAGTTGATCCTGGTTTTTTCCCTGGTACTACCATACAAAAATAATAATATTAAAAATATAGGTAAATAAGCAAACGTATCCATATAATATGCATAGAGTAAACAAAACAAGTTTAATAACCACAAGACTGTCAAAAACACTACCTATAATTCAATGCCAAATGCCATGGTATAAATCCAAATAGATTAATAGACTAATAGTCAATGGCCGGACTTAGAACTACAAGTATATAGTGCAAATGTATCGTCAGAAATCAAAATAAATCAGCATATTGTTCTTCTTCGAGAGCATCAACATCACCATGTTTTACAAAAAAAAATGGATGTGAGAGTTCCTTTAGGGGTTCACCTAAATTGTTATTAGTTTTAAATTTTATTAGAGTGCCTTTAGTAGTTCACCTAAAATTTTATTAGTTTTAATTATTTAATGAAGTCCAACTTTGACTTTTTTTAAAAGTTAAAAACAAAAATATACGAGCCTTCAAGTTTCCGCATTCCTTACCCACTTTTGACTGTGGGTTCTTCCTAGGTCCTGCCCAGGTATGTCCTGACAGATCTGGGTATGTCCAAAGTTGTTCTTGGGCAGGACCTGAGGAAAAAGCAAAAAGGGACCAGTACCCGGTACACACCATACTGGAACCAGTCTCCCAGGGGTGAAGGACCCGGCTCCTTAGGAATAAAGCACAAGTAGCTTCATGTATTACTGTTGTTTTTTTCCATTATTTTCTCTTTCAAAAATATTCAATTGCAATCACAAGTCCTCTGTAGACAGAAATATATTCCCTTAACAGCATTCAACTTTCTCTTTGAATTTAGATTGAAGCATTTTACATCCGCCTGCGGATCATGGAAAAATTGCACAGGGAAACAGCAAGAAAATCATATCGTTGCTGAAGTAAATTTATTTTATTAGAATTAACAAGCTCATTAGTTATCACGGGTTGCCCATCCACACCTGCTGCAATATTTCACATTTATCTGAGAAGCCAGCCAACTTGTCATATCTGATCTTAGATTCATTGAAAGCCCCACTCCTTTGCTAAATCTACCAAACAACATTTATACAGGTTCCACTTTACTTTGGGGGAGACCCACCATCATCATTGCCATAAGTGTCCCATCCTACTGCTAAATCACAACCTGGCAGATATCAAGTCAATATTGCTTTCCCTATTGCATTTTATCTTAAAGGAAACACTGTCTTTCTCTTATATGAAAGGGCCAGATCAGGAAGTTGGCTACCTGCTTAATTGATTAGGGGCTTTGAGTTTTGGCCTGAGATTTTAGTTGTTCCTTGGCATACATTATGTTTGGTTGTTAGCTTTATCGACAATCGTGATTGATCCCACCTTAGAGATTTAACTATCTTCTTGCTTTGCCACTGACATCAGGATTTTGTGACGTCAGGATTTTGAGTTTCTGCCTGAGATTTTAGTTGTTCCATGGCATACATTATTTTTGGTTGTTAGCTTTATTGACAATCGTGATTGATTCCACCTTGGAGAGTTAACACTCTTCTTGCTTTAATTCCAACGGCCATTGGAAACAAGACTTTGACTTTGGACATCCCATTGTTAATGAGACTTTGACTTGGTACATCCTCTATCCAATTATATGCCAATTTGGATCCCTGGTCGTGCTAAGAGGGCTATATCAAACAGCTCACTTTTAACCGGATCATCAATATGATCTTTTTATAGTATTTTTACATGCATTACCTGTAACTTCATTTAAAGTTCGTATTATACAACTCTTTTATACCTTCATTTACTTTGTAACTGTTTGCATGTTTTGACAATGCTGGGAGTTTCTTAAAGTTCCTTGGCCATATGGCATCAACAGTAACATAGTTTGGTCCTGATGAGTCAGATAAGGAATATGCTTGTTCGAAATGGTGTGCATGCCACCTGTTTGGCCCCAACAGCTAAATTAAAAATCAAAATATTCCAAACAACTTGTTATCTGTTAACTACGACAGCAAGGAGCATATTTATATTTAGCCTGCCACTTCGCCTCTGGACTTGTTATCTTTTTTTCTGCCTAGTGCTATTTAACTATCAAGCTTGCCCTGTTTGAGTGCAAAAGATTACCCATGCAAGGAGCAGGGGAGCAATTTCAAGTTTTAGGACAGATAAAAAGTGGGAGAGCTTGATGTAAGTATGAGTGTGAATGTACCTCTGCTCAACTGCAGGGATGGCCTCTTAGCAAGATTCTTTCAGAAAACATGTCTGCCTTCACTTATGCTTGTAGTTCTTGTAGTCAAGCAATTAATTTTTATCATTACCCCATAATATATGTCTCAGAAGAGAAATCTACATGTTCAATCCATGATGAGCTTGATAGTGCAAGGAGAGAGAAATCAACGTTTTCACAGAAAGGCTTATATTGGCCTGTTACTGCAGGACCTTATTTGATTGGCCTTTTTACATATTTTGAGTAGATTTCCCATTTTATTGTTGATTTTACTAAATGATATGAGCTACCTTAAAGTTGCAAACTTTGCACAACACTTGTTGGATAAGTAAAAGGTACCTATCAGTAACAGGATCTTGGCATTGATAACCAGTGCAATGTTAAGTTATCACATCTACGTAGTTGTTAACTTGTTTGCATGGATCTCGCAAGCATCCCCTTCTTGACATAAGTGGATTTTGGCTGATTATCAAAACGGAATCTGTAGAGCCGGAAAATGTTGAAACTGTAAATAGTTGTCTCATGTTTAGCTATCAAAAGTTGTTCAGGTCATTATAATTACTGCTGATAGGTACAAATTGGTCGTCGTTCCGGTGCAAACTAGCTAGAAACTTATAAAGCTTAAATTGTTGACATCTACAGCATAGAATATTACTGACACCATTCTCCTCTTACAACTGCTATTAGAATGTTTAGATGACAAAAGACCTCCGAAGTTAGGTTTTGGGTAGTTGAGCATTGTACCTTGTACATTTTCCCTGTTTATATGATTCACGGACATGATTGTCATTGTTTAAATTTTCTAATTTTCTGTGTCATTTGCGTGTATGCTCCCTTGGTTTTCAGGGATCTTGGGCCCGAGGGTGAAAACATAGTTCCTCATATTTGGATTTAGCTGGCCAAATAAAATGACAGCGTTTTCTGCATCAGGAACATGCATTATATTCTGCAAACAGAGAAATAACTAACACAAGGTGTAACATTTATGTTTAATGGACCAAATCTCCTCTCAGTTGCAACTTTATGCGGACTTTCCTTGTTGCTGTGCACTTATTTGACAATGTTTTGCTCTGCTTGTGGTGATAGTGCTTACTAAAAATTTCTGGATTTTCATCATGGTGCAACAAGCACAAATGACTAATAAGGTTTTCCCTAAGTTTTATGGTTTGTACCTTTTCCACTATTGCATGGGGATCTATCCTTAATGTTTTGGGAACTGAAGGAAACATTTTCTTTACATCCCTCAAACATGGGGACATTGCTTCCCTATCACAGAAAATTTTCTTGGTTTTCCAGGACATGTACATATTTCTCTACAGGGGGTTACCGTGAAAAAGGGAAAATAACATATTTATATTTTGCTAATTTATTATTTTTTAATGAACATAAACTAATTCTTAATATTGTAGTTTATTAGAATCTGGCAAAATATTAGTTTTTAATGAACATAAACTAATTCTTAATATTGTAATTTATTAGAATCTGTTTAAAATTACTAATTTTAATAATTTAATATTTTCCATCTATTTGTATATGTTATTGGTATCCCTGCGTTCCATGTCTCAGTCCCTGAAATTGTGGTGGGTATTTACATGTCCTTGGCCCCACACTCTCCCCTATTCCCTAGAGTAAATGTAACAGGTGCTTACAGAGCGGGCTCAGCCCTGCCATGGAGGTCAGTCATTCGATTATATTTCATATATAAGCACCCGCATATCTTGAGAATGAAGAGATACTTAACAGGGCTATTACAGTGGCCAAGTATTTAATTGTTATGAAGTGTTATTTAAACTTTAGTTTGTTAATATCTTTAAGACCTGCATAAATGATCGAGTCTTATTATGGACCAATAACCATAGATAGGGTCATTTTTCCTGATTGATAATATTGACACTCAATTCCATAATATTAGACTCTTATAAATGCTAAATCTCATGTTGAGCACATCAGGCCACAACCGGGAATTTGATCATGTGACAAGCAATGATTTTTTTCCAGTCAATCAATTATATGAGCACCTTTAATCACGTCAAGAGGTGTAACTATATTGGTAGACAAGGGGAGGGTGGGAGGAGTGAGTGTAACAATGTGAGATGTCAATAAAAATGACCAACCTTGATTCTACCATCCATTTAACGGTCAATGTCAGTTTCAACCTTTTAAGTTTGATGCCTATTTGACTGTCATACAGAAATAGAAGGCGATCAAAAAATTGTGATGTCTTGGGCATACGGTGGAGTTTGGGGCCTGTTTTGTTTGCTCAGAAAGGGTGTTTCGAGCCCAATGCAGTGGTGCAGCTAGATCGAGGCCATCTGTCACCAGTCAGCAGAAAATCTATGGAGAAGGTAATGAAATCGTTAATCAGTGTGGTACATGACAAATCCGAGATACACGCTTCAAGATTAATATTTTTCGGTATTTTTAGATAGATATATTTATGATAAGATATCTGTACTAATTTTTTATCTAAAGTATGTAATTTTGTGATTGTCATTCAAAGTAGTAGTCTTTTTGTAATGATTTGTATTATACTTGAGAGTTACATCTTAGTGACTATTGATTACATGTAGTCAACTCATTTGTTGTTTCTTTCGCATTCTACATATCAAGCTCTGTCATGTTAAACAGCTATGTTTGCACATCCTAGGCACACTTGGACACAATTTCAGGTTCTATTTTAAAGAAATTTGTCCAATTTGATGGAGAAAGAAGTTGAACATGTTTTTGTGAAATATTCAACATCTCCACCAATGAAGGGGAAACGTCCTATTTTTAAATTACTTTGAACTATCCACTCAATAGTTCAAGTTCGATTTTTCTAAGATATTATTCAGAATGAGGCCCAAAATAAATCCCATGATATGGTATGCTATGGCAATGTTAGTAAAGCCGTCACACAATCAATTTATGTATTAGTTTTGTGAGCAAACCTTTGGTTTTAGGAAAAGAAAGGACTAGACGGTTTGGTCCAACTGAAAAAGTTTGGTGATTTAAAAAAAGATATGGAATGTTCAATCCAGCTGAAAAAGCTGGGTTTGGACCGAACCTCATTCAGATCTGGCTAATTCTGCTAATTATGCAACAGAACAATTAAGGAGCTTAATCAACACTGTTCCATCAAATCATGAGTTTCCTTGATTTATGACTCTCTCCTCAATGAGTTCATTATTTATAGTCTGGGAAGATATTCTAGGTTAAATTAGAGATGGGGCATACTGCCAAGCTTTAGTATTGCCCTCGTTACCATTTGAATTGAGTGACTTACAGTAAAAAAAATGTTGTAACTCCTGAAAGTCTTGCATTACATTCAACGAGTTCATTACCATTTTTAACAATAATTATTACTTCCAAAATCAGAAACTAGTTTGTCTTTTATGGAAGAGACTAATTTATGTTGTTCTGTTGCTACAGAAGTTCAACAAATGAAAGATCTAGGAAAACAAGTCGAAGGATTGCAGATGAAGGATTGTGAACATGCCATAAGTTCTGAAAGTGAGAGTGTAAGCAACCATCTGCAAAAGTATGATGCACCTGATGTACCTAATGGTTTTCACGTAGAAGAAAAGGCTGAGATAAAATGGCCTTCAGCTACAAGTCAACTCAATAAGTTGAATGAACAGCTGAAATTACTACAAAAGGAACTTGATGCGGCAAATCATAATGCATTATCTGAACAAACAGAAGTGAAGGAACTTGAAGTCCAATGCAAAGAACAAGAAATTAAACTCGAGGAAACCAAACTGCCAAGTGAGGGGCTTCCAAGTGAACTGCAGTTGGTGCAAGAAAAATGCAAAGAAATGGAAATGGAATTGGAAGAACAATATAAAGAGAAGATGCAAGCTGAGATAGAATTTCTATTGTTAAATAATGCAACCAAAAGGAGCATTGCTGTGGTAGAAAATGAAACATCTCTTCTGCAGGAACAGAAAGCTCTGGCCATCGAACAACTCCAAACAGCTTTGAAGCTAAAACATGCCGAAGGCCGTGCACTTTCATTGAAGGACCACTTAATAGAATTGGAGAATGCTTGTGGGAGTTTGTCAGAAATGGAAGAGGTTCTCACATTACACAACAAAGTGTGTAGATCTAGTCTGTTCTCTTTCATTCAGCTTATTTTGCTTTGTGTTGCCATTCTCTTCATGTTTGCGCAGCCCCCATCTGTGTTGAATTTGGTTCCAACCTAAATGTTGTTAGTGTAGATTATAGGTTATTGGTAGGAAAAACTGAGAGTTGTCGGGCCTTTCCAGGAGCCCTGCATTTTTAATGTAAATCTTTTTGTTGTCAATGCCAGATGCTTGCTCATTTTAAGGAGCAGCTCTAAAAAGGAAACACATTTGGTCACAGAGCAGGTAATTGAATTTGGGATATTTAACAATAAGGTCCCAAATGTTGTGTAAAATGTCAGCAACTCTATTCATAGATCTGTTTTATAAATTAGCTCCATTTACTTGAGCCAACGACTGATTGTTAAAAAACCTCCGAGCAGGCTTGAAGTTCTCATCCTGAAATTGTTTTTGAGCTTGTGAGATTTAGTGTGCTAGAAGTAGAAGCCAGGTTCTAGCCTTCAAGTCAAGAAAGTAGAAAAGGTGGTGATTGGAATTTAAACAGTAAACCAGCACCAAATAGAATACAACCGAAATATGACAGGCAAGTATGTTTAGTTTTCACAGCAAGAATATTCTCCAGATAAATGAATATGCAGGTCTTTTTTGGTTTTTGTAGAGATAAATGAAAATGCAATTCCTTGTTTGTTTTTGATGAGAGATGCTGACGATTTGGCCAAATAATTAATTAAAAAAATTATACTTTCCTTACTGGTCACCATTGATCCCGTGGAAGCAGTTCATAACTTTTTAAGTAAATCGTTTTTATATGACCACATTAGAAAGGTAAAAAATTCCTTGTATATGAAACCTGTGGGAATGAATCTACTAGACTGATCTTGTGTATGTACTATGATATGTGGCTCGTTCGCATGTTTTGTTTAGCACAAATTGCAAGATCATCATAATATAACATACCCATAGGCCCAGATTAAGAAGAAAATTCAATGATTTGGAAAATAAACTAGCAATCGCACGTGAGGTGTGCGATGTCAATGCCGAAAGCGGAATATTGGCGGGAAAGGAAATTGAGAAGGACAACAAAACATTATGATATATCAAGCAGGAAAATGAAAAACTACGAAGTGGTGAAATTGGAACAGTAGAAAATTTCCGGATTGCAGAAGAAGTGGAGTAGTTTGAAAGGGAAGGGTCATTGGGGACTAAGGGAGGAGTGTTAAGGACAGGGAATGAAGTCTGGATTTCTCTTGTATGCTTGACTGCAGAAGAGGTGTTGAGGACATTTTTTGCAGGGAAGATAAGGAGAGAACTCTCCCTCTAGAATTTGGTGGAATTGGAACACGAGAAGGGTTGTTGGAATTCCATTGGACCCCGTGTACCGCTCAAATTAGACGTTGATAAATAAAGGAAAAGTAAGTAGACATAACAAATTTTCATCAACAATGTCGATGATAGAGCCAATAGTACCATTTACAAGACATGTTTCAACCCACAAATTTATGGAATGCATGACTAGCTGGTTGACAAAATATCAACATTGACAATGTTGACGACTCTATATTTAACATTTAAACTTTATAAGACATGCATTGACTTTGACTCAATAACAAATGTGAGAAAATTATCTAATATAGCTACAAGCTATTATTAAATAATAGTTTTGACACACACACATATATTTTTACACTAAGAAGATGATAAAATATCAATAAAACTAAGATCACCTATTTGAGTCTATGAAGCTATAAAAATAAAACTAAAACTAAACTCTACTTCGACCACCAATTTACATGAAACTAAAACATATTAAAAATCACAAATAATTTTTTGACAAAGATTTAGAATGAAAACGAGTCACTGTGAATGAAATTGTATATTACAAAAATGACCTCTTACATGGGTTGATTAATTGAAGTGAAGATGAACACATACAATGCAAGTCTTTAGAAATAGAAGATTTAAGAACGATACCAACAAAATATGGCTCCAACTGTTAGAGCTTATATGGAGGCACCAACATGATATGGAAAATAATAGATTTGAATCAAGATTCATGTGGGACATGTTGGCGAGTATTGGAATTGATTTTACACAGGATTTGACATGATAGGTAAGGAAACCAATGATATCTTGGATGTGTCCATATAATCAAAACGCAAACACCGATGTTGGCCCAATGCATATATGTGTCGTAGGAACATATGAAGACTTGCACGCTTGGTGATGATGCAGAGCAGTAAAAGGAAGGGCATTGTCGTCATCGGTTGCACGTGAAAAGAACTTGTCATTCAAGAAACTTAATGCGCAAGCTCATGAGTTCGTGTGCAGAGTGCAATGGCCAGGACCCGTTCAAATGAATACACCCACCCAATGGTCAGTGTTTGTGGGTTTCACGCCGTTGCCGCCGTTAGTGTCATTGTCGCAATAGGTAGCTGAGCAGTTGCAACACAAAGAACCCACGGTGGCCTCCACATTTGCAACAAAACCCTTGACCGACGAATTTAGGAAAAAAAATCTCAAGTAGACAAATGTAAAAAATTGATTTTTTTCTTAGTTTGAGAAGATTTAATTGACGAACCATTACTTGACAACGTGAAGGATAGATGTGAGTCCGCGCTTCGTCGATCAATTCATCTCGCACGTCCATGTCTCATCAAGTATGAGAAGTGGAGCGTTACACATGTGCAAACGCCTTTCTACATAATGAAATTTTGGGATTTGCGAGTTATAGATATTTTAGATTTATCCTCATCCTGTACGTCGTTATCTTTCTTAATAGGACAAGTTTAATGTGAAAAATTTAAGGTTTACAAACTCGAGACACATTTTAGATTTATTTTTAAGGGCATTCGATATAGACATTCCTTAGATTAATAACATTGCGGCTGAAAAGATATAATATTTCGGAGAAAGAAAGTAATATTTTAATTACTTTCTTCATCGTATTTTTTAAAATAGCATGACAGTACAACAATAACAAAAAGACATTTTGGCATTAATACTTATAAGTATCCTAAAGACTTTAATTTTAATGTAGACTTATGATATTAACAAAAGTGATACAAACTATGAAATACATGATTGGAAAACTACTTCCAGTTGTTATCCAATGATGGTGAATGTTATATGGTCAACGGTTTTATGATGAATTGTCTTGCCATACTCTGTGGTGTCTCTTGCTTTGTTGCATATTGTAGAGACAACTTTACCAAATCAGTGTTTAAGAGTAATGTGACTTCCTGAATGTTGTCGGATCAAAATAAAAATTAATTTTATCTTCTGAAAAAGTAATGATAAGAATCTAAAGGAGGAAGAGTTGGATATTATATATATTTCTCTTTAAAAAAATAACATAATCAGCAAGATATTCTAAGAATTAGAGAGAGAAAAATAATATTTACATTCAAGTATTAAGTATAGAGTTGTCCTGTCTAATGGATATTGTTCATGGAGATATCTATTTATTTACTTTCAAAAAATTATCCTAAACCAAGATGTACATATTCCAATTTAATATGAATAAAAATACCTAAAATATGCATTTAAATTATGTCATATTAGCCTGTAAACAAGTACACAGAATAATGGTTCGAGGTTAAATCATAATATATAACCAATTAATAGATATCTTATGATTGATAAATTACATATACCATGGTTATCCAAACCATTTCAAGGTGTAAAAATAGGGAATTCACAAAGGAGTGCTACATTTGGAGTAAGAAATAATAAATAATCAGTATTGAAAATATTTTGTAGTTAAATATAAAGAATCATGATGGTTTTTTATGAAAGATGGATTAACGAGACAGGAGGGGACAATTAATTATATTTTGGTTCATCTTGCAGACCTCTATGGTGTCACGGCAATTGCAGGAAAAGCCATATGTTGTTTTACTGGAGTCAATGATCTAGGAGGATTAAATCTATGCACAAAAGCTGCAGTAAATGTATGTCATACAAACAATTCATATTGTTAGTTTCTATTCTAAGAGCTTCCTTTCAGAAAATGTAGCACGACATTGAAGAACTGAAAAATCTGGTGCCAACAAGATAAATTGATACATTTTTGTCCAGTAGAACCATAATGCTGAGGTGGGGAAGCGACAGGTAAAAGAAGTTGAAATTCTTCATAACTTTGTGAGGGAAGCAGATATTTATTTCATCAGAGATGGACAGACGACTTTAGTCCCTCAGCTTAATAGATTTTTTTCATTATATTGTGAGCAAGAATACTCAGTCACAAGATACACTTTTCAATTTTAAGCTGAGGTTGTTCATTAACATACTGGTGGAAGTGCTGGTAAAGGAGAGGTGTTGGATTACTTTGGATTGGCACTGATATCTTACGTTGGAAATGTGCAAGGGAATGAAGACAATGTTGCTCCTACAGCCCATAAACATGTAAATACTTGATGCTAGTGGTCTTACATGGCTTGACCCCACATGGTTTGAAAACTGTTACATGTCTTTTGTTATTGATGTGCCTTATGACTTGACATTCTTACTCCGATATTATGTTAGTTTCTATTTTTTGGACTGGATCAATGTTCATAAACTCAGACAGAGTTATCCACTTTTTAATTATTTTTTTTTATGTATCTCAATTTGTAAGGAGAGGTGAACTTACTAATATTTTGACAAGGAATTGTCTTAATTACTCTTAATTGCCTAGCTAGTGCAGGTTTATGTAATATCGTTGTCTATCATTTGTAGTGACTTGACTGACTACTCTGAGAAGTATATTCGAATGTATGTAAAGGAAAATTCGTTGCTTACCCTGAACTTCTCCACAACTTCAGGACATTGTGTAAGAAAATATATGGCAAACGACATGGTCTTGTCTGTAGTTTCATGACCAGCAAACAGTAGATAAATAATGAAAATGAAAGTGATTTCTTGTGAAAGATTGTCTCCATCAAGAATCCTTTTCATAAAATAATTATGTTTTACTCCATCAGGACTACATCTCCTCTTGTCAATTATTTTACATATCTTGCCTATCAAATCCCTTCTTGCCTAATAATCTAGTAGGCTAACACAATATTAGTTAAAGAAAATAGGTGATAGTGAATTCTATAATAGAGGCCTTCGAGTTCAATTAGAAGAATGTGAGAAGAGTTATAACCTTCATTGCTTTTAAATATGCAAACCATGGTATCTTTATTGGTAAGGATATAATTCTTCCAATGAAAGCACAGAATATGGGAGCCATTTCATTTATTTCATCTTCTGTTTAAATACCCAGAAGTTGATTTGCCATCAAGCTGATTTCTAGCTGCATGGTGTCTACATGATTAGTGTCACCAACCAATCGAACAAAATCACATATACAGAAAGAACTTGTTGCAACTCTAAAACTCTAGATTGTAAAGTTATTATGATTCCCTTCCTATTCGTATGTCCATAAAATGGAAAGAAGGAAAATTAAATGTAGTTTTCTTGGATTTTTACATTCAACCTCAAAGAACATCTGCCTATCTTTCCATGTACTCATTGTCTTTTGTAGAATGATCTGAATATCTGTGATAAAATTGTTTTTCACCTTCTTTGAAGTCATTAGATTTACAACAATACCATGAATTTTCTTGTGACAGTCGCCATGAATGGAAATAAATCCTTTCTTCCCTACCATTCCAAGTCTCTAAAAGATTGTGGATAGCTTGCTCTGAATAGCCTTCCTTCATTTTGTAAGATATATCTATTGAAGCTTGGATCTGCAGACATGACACTATGCCTTCCAAAGAGCCTGCTAGGAGAAGATCTTTCCATACCTACAAAATTCAATACATATATGAAAGTGCCCAACATTAGAAATAGTTGAGAACGTGAAATGCTAAATATGAAACTCTTCATTGCATTTTGAATTATATCCAACCTTTTCACAGAGTCTTCAAAAAATGATGGAGGGTGTGATCCTGATACACTTATATACTCAATCTAAGTCAGAATTGCTAAAGAAAAAAACAAGATACCCAAATAGTTAAGAGAATAACAGAAAATTTCAATAACCTTATCGAGGATAATGATTTAGTGGATCTTGAGTTAATGCAGGTGATCTACACGCAATGTAGTTAATGCAGGTGCTCTTGTGGGCAGCATATGGCATCTAGAAGCCTCAAAGGCCCTCAGGAAAGCATCAAGCTCAATTTGTTTGAATCACAACAATCACTTCCTCTGAAATATAGTAAAAACCCACATACTCCCTTGTAATAATAATAAAACCCATATGGCGAAAAAGAAAATTTAAATCAACAGGGATGGATGTTGATCCAATCCATGACCTCTACCAAAAAATGTTTTGCTCCTACTTTAATCCAATCCATGGCAGACCAGGATTCTATCAATAAAACCACAATGGGTTTTGTGTTTTTCTTTTCTAGAAATAGACGTCTTGAACTTTTATCATTAGGGAAAAACAAAATTCACCATCTTAAACTCATAGATCCAAGATTGGCGAAAGGAAAACCCCTGCAATTAAATTGACCCCTGTAGCCATCGGATGAGGAAAACATCAGAAGCGTGTAACAAAAAATCCACAAGCCCACAAAAAAAAAACCTTTCCCACAAATCATATTTAAACACATAAAATTTGTTTCTTCCAAAACTTGAAGTGGGTTTCATCGTGTCACAACAAAGCTACTCGTGGGCTCATCCGCTTCAGCACAGGTAACATTCCACAAGGTTTACATCTTTGGCCTGTGTTTGAAATAATGAGCTCATCCGCTCCAGCATAGGTATCAAAGATCGGAGAGTGCCTTTTCGCAGATCAAATCAAAACGTTGTGTACCGTGGTCCATTCACATAACAAATGTGACCATATAGAGCAGGGAAGACCATACATTTTGAACAATTTGAATGCCTTATTCCTGTCCTGCATGATGGGTGACGAAGGAGAGGGCACCTGTACATTGCTCCATCGCACATTTCATATCTCTTTCCTGCCACGTGGACGGCTGATAACCAGCCGTACATCGTCGACCAATGCATAGTGTGCGTTGATTTGTCTTAGAGTTGTCCGAGGAGGAGCAAGTTTCTCCCATGGGTGACAGGCTATTCTCGGCGTATAGATATCTGCAGAGGCTATTTTCCTATTAAAAAATAGAGCAAGGTGTGGATAGCATCTCCTTGCATTTACAAGTGTCAAACCTTTATACTTAGTTTTTGTTTAGGTTTTTAAATATAAAAGTTGAACAAACAAACATGTCAAATAACCGCCTGCAAAGAATTTGGGATTCGAAACCACTATGACAAAACTAATTCGAGTAAACATTGGTACTCATAAACATTGTACCAACCTATATTTATTAGATACATTGAATCATCAAACAACTACAGAGCTATACAGTTGTCAAACAAGAGGTATATTAAATAGAGAAATCTACCTAAGTTAGATTAGGCTTTACACCAATAGTCCGCGGGACTCATAGACTATTTAATAGAGACAATAACTGACATAAAGTTTTTGAAATCATGAGGCAGCAACAACTTACTCCGTAAGCATAAGTAGCACAAGGGTTATATTGAGAGAACTAGTCGTTGCCATTTCTAATGTATGGGCGGTTTTCAGAGTTAGCGACTCGATATTCATCATAAACCCTCAAATTCAACTGCCCACAGGCAAAGATCCAATGCTCCTTAAATGCCCTTGTGATAATAAAGTTAGAGTCTGAAATTTCACACATGCAGTATCGGCATATGAAAGCATGTGGCGAAATAGCAGGACATGGGGTTAGCTAAACTGTGCCATTACATGACAGATCCATGGAAATAGTCAAAAGGCCTGTTTGAGTTATCACTGGAGTAGATTTGTATGAAAAATTAGAAGCTACATACAAATATGGTAACTGTGGGGGTGCCTTCAATTAATGAAAACTTTTTCCAACCACGATAGCTTACCTTTCACCTGAATAACGGTAATTAAGTCCACGTGCAGCCTTGGTCTAAGGAGGAACTATGGCAGGTTCACCTGCCATGTCAAATGAAGCCTCCATCACGCATAGATAACCCCAATCGAAATTGTAAACGCCTTCAATCATCGCCTCAAGAGCAACCTGTCTGCCAACGACAACGCCCTTTTTGCTGAAACTATCCATAAAAACTACGATTCGCACTAATAGTCACCTCCTCGCTACACTACCGTCTTCGTGCATTTGATTTATGTGAAAATTTAATGCCGTCTGCAGAGCTCAAGATTTATGTGGCTCTATAGTGAGTTGCAGAGATTTATTCATCGACCGATTAATCTCCGCCGTCTGTGCCAGTACCTGCTGTCAAAAGGGCCCGGGCTTTCTCCATTGTAGAAACGCCTTTCGGCGTAAAAATGAAGAAGAAAATTCAATGATGGAAAAAAAAAGATGAAGAAGAAACAATGACAGGAAATTAAGCAAGGATATTTGTTGCCTGTGTTTGAAAGTCTCTGCCAACCAAAATAAAAAATGACACATCTGATTCCATTTTCAACCTACTATTTATTATGCCGCGCAATCTCAAAGAGCAAACACGTTTATTTGTTGCTATTAAAAAAACTTTAGATCAAATTCGGTAGGATGTGGTTTAATTGTTGATATAGCATATAAACATTTAAACTTGTTGCTACTAGAGTGAAGATGCTTACTTAACCACTAGTAAGCAATATCTCTTAGCTTGTTTCAATAACTAGCAATTTCACCAAAGGGGTGTGTTGGCGAAATAATTTGTCACAAGGGTAGATTAGGGACTTTTTACCAACCCTTTGGGACTAAGTCCCTCTCTTAGAAATGGGGCAAGCTTCATTTATTGAAAACAAGAAATATGTACATTACCCTAACCATTGTGGGTGATTTTTTGACTGTGGATCACACGAGAATACTCCTCTAAACTCATGTGCAAAATGGCGTGGAGGAAAGATGTGTGTATGGCGAGCGGAGAGATAGTGAGAGGTAGTTTATTCAACAAATAGCAAGCTGAGTTTATTAACATCCGCGAATAACCACATTGCAACATCTTCATGTTGTCCCCCAAGAATGCCACATGCTGTGATGAAAGTTGTGATATGATCATTTGGTCGTTGCTTTCCATATAATTTTGGAAAGTTCTTTCTTGACCTTTTTGGAAGCTCATGGAGTGGTGGAATCAAAGCTCATGGAGTAAAGTTGAGATGGAGAGAAAACATAGACAAAAATATAGGAGAATTGTAGTTTATTGCTTGTAAGACAATGGGAACTATCAGGGACATATTACTCTTAGAATCAACAAATATCTTCTTAGAAAGAAGGATCTTCTCATCAGTGAGTGCTATGATTCTAAGATCTTGGATATAGTCGGCCCATTTCTTGGCTTCTTTATCAGAACTTTCAATTGCATGGTTGATCATTTTCTGAACAACTATCAAATCCTCGTATGCCTTATAGCCTTCATCAATGAATTTCAAATTGTTCATGAGAATCTTCTCCACCTAGGGTTAACTAATTTCCCCTTGAACAATATGCTTATGGACTTCGACAATTGCTTTCATGTCGACCTCAACCATGGGGGTAGGAGAAGGTAGAGAAACAAGAGTAGGGTCGGGAGAGAGAAAGGATTTGATGTAGGTCGAGAGGGATCTAACTTGATCCTCCAATTGATCTTTAGTGTGTTTTCCTTTCTCTTCTCTCTCAATGACTTTAGAAATTGTCTCCTTCAGATTATGCACCTCAGTCTCAGGAGTAGATTCACCGAGTGGTATTCTTGTTAACTCATAGTTAGAAGTGGAGACCTCTTGCTCACTTTTCTCGGTTGTTGGCCTAACAATCTCAACAAATTGCTGTCCGGATGTATCAGAGACAAGACATGACACATTCTTAGCCTTCTTTGTGGAGGCGAGAGTGCCAAGGAGTGTAACCATGACATTATAATCCAGAACATCGATCTTAGATTGGGTTTTTATTTTCACGCTCTCTATCATGGGTTGAACCTAGGAAAAGACAACGTTGGTGACATCTCCCACAATGAGAGCGACAACAAACACACTGAGAGTGAGAGGGGAAGAGGAAGGTGCTTGAGGAGAAATGGATCCAACCAGAGAAGAAGTGGCCAAGGAGATTTGGGGAGGAGGCCTTCTTACTTCAAGATTTTGTCTAGAAACATTGATTGCTTCTACTCGTTGTACATGGATTTCAATCACCTCATTTCCATCAGCTTCCTCCCTAATTTTTTTTTGTTCTTCAACCCGTGGCTTTCCTTGCGGTTTTTCTTATCTCTCAATATCGGTCCTTGGAGTCCAGATATACACTTTTGTACTAGAGTCAGACTGAGTGGAGGAAGGAGTATCTTGAGTAGTGGTCACCATAGGAGGAGCTTTGAACTCAACTAGTTTCTTTATGAACCATTTCTTCGTTCTCAAGAGAATGGGAGCCATGAGATCATCAATGTTGTCTCTTTTTGAGACCAATCAATGGTGGGTAGAGGAGAGTTCTGAATGGAGTTGATGAATTTTGGTTCTAACAAGTTAGTCCCATCATCTATCATGCCATCATGAACTTTGAAGATTCAGAAGTATTTGATTTGTTGCAAGGTCAACCTTCCGTATGATCTTTTCTGATATTCAAACTCATCGTCACAATCCTCCCAATAATCTTCAATTGTTAGAACATGAGGATATGAGATTCGAAGGTTTGAACTGATAAAGCCCTTACTATTGAAGGAAGCTCTCTTGTGGAAGGAATGCATGTTGAACGAAGCAATAGTTCTTTCGATGTTTTGAGCAACGAGGGGTGATCTATAAATTTAATTTCCCAAGGAGATAGGGAATTGAATACCAGAGACCTTCTTGTCCCTACAAGTCCAGTGTAACACATACAATTGTCGGCATAATTCGATCAAAATCAATTCGTCACTATAGTAGACAGAGAGTTTGTCCTTCAAAGCACACAATCTTGAGGTAGGAAAATCTCTGAAATTGAATGAAAATGCTACCAAAACCCGAAACCAATCGCATGGCCGTCGTAGAAACTTTGTCAGTGGTACTCCCTTCTAGTAACCTTACCACCAACATTGTGAATGCATCGTTAGACCTTCGGAAGTGACTCTTGTTGTTGTCAAGAGTCAACTGGGTGTAAAATTCATAGATGGGAAGGTTGAGTCTGCTTCCCTGACTTGAGAGGCCAATCCAAATTTTGTACCCCACAATAGTGTACATCAAGTAGGAGGTCATATAGAAAGAATTAGTTTGCTGAACCCGAGTGAGTTGTTGGGCCAAATTTTCACAGAGTATTTCTCCCTAGTTCAAAGTTTGTTTTCTGTCACAACTCAAGTTGATGAAGATACACATCCAATCTTGAAACTCCGTGGTGGAGGGAAGGCCCATGACCCTAGTAAGGAGTGTAATCATACCAAATAATTCTTCAATGAAATCCACTCTGTAAGAGTCTTTGGGAGTTTGTAATGACCCTTCTTGACTTTTAACCAAGATTTGGAAATCATATTCTGATATTTGTTGGGAGTCAAATTGAATTCTTGTTGAGTTTCTTGAATGGTCAAAGCCTTGGCCTATGTGAGAGGAGGTATCCTGAGAGCCATATTAATGTGATGAGCATCCAATTGAGCAATTATCTGGCCTTGTGGGTCCTTCAACTCCTTGGTTTGTGGGTCAAAACAAGTTGCACAGGCTAAGACAGTGTCTGTACATTGCACTGGAATGGGAAATCCAGCTGCATGAGCTAATCTGATGTCTAAAATCTTTTGGGCAAGCGCAATGTGTTTCTCTTCTACCATTCTGCCCCAGAACCCCGACAGGTCCATGTGTTTGACATCATTATCCCCAATTTCAGGAATAATGGTTTCAAGGGATGTAATGGGCTCATAGCCCGCATATTGGAATTTCATATTAAGGAATGAGATGCAAGAAATGTAGGTACAAAGGGAGAAATAACTCGCAGCGAGGGAAAGGAACAAACAAGGGAAAATGCACAAACTAGGAAGGATTTAACCAAAACTAACTGAAACAAGGATGGAAAGACTCACCGATTAGATGAAAATGAAGCTCAGGAGGAGTCAATCACACTGGAAGAGACACCACTACAAATGGTTGAATACTGATGAAAAATGGGTGATACAAGATCTTTAGAGCCGTTTTGCAGATAGAGGGAGGTAGATCAAAATTCAAAATGCATTTTGGGCAATTAAAATAATGAATTGGGCCTAACACTCAAACCTTATATAATAGGCAATTCCCAATGTTTATGTCAGCATAGTTGGCATCTCGACGAACTCGTGGTATGTGGGAACGTTCCACAAGTTCCCTGCGGGAGTGAATTGGGCAAAATACTATCCAATATTCAAAGCGGTCGACAAGGTTGGGGGTGTGGGGAACCAATAAAACTAAGGAACGTTCCGTTGGTTCATGAGGGGGCCAATATGACCGATTGCCTACCCAAAACTACTGTGAGTCGACAAATACAAATAGGTAGGGAAGTGACACAATGTTGGAATGTTCCCAAAGTGCCCACACAAACCCGACTTAACCAACTCAACACACACAAAACCCAAAATGATCGGCTAATCGGTCAAGGCAGTGAATCAAAGAACTGAAGGAGCAAAGGAATTGTTCCTTCAGTTTCTCCAAGAGCCGATTTGACAGAAAAAGAGGCAAAACACCTTGAAAAAGACCAAGTCCCAAAAAGATGAAAAAAATCATGAATGGAAAGAAAACACTTGGGACCCACACTAGGTTGTCATGACTCAATTTTTTTTTCAAAATTTTCCTGCTAAACACACATTATGACAACATGGTGTAATGGAGATGTCAATAGGAGGTGTTCTGGAAATCGTAATGCCAACAACGAAAGAAGAGAACGTGACTTGGAAGAAGGAAGAAATATCAATTGTGAAAAAGATTATTGCAGAAAAATGTGCAGCAAAACATTGTATTAGTTGAAAGTGGAGCAGTAATTGATTTAAATGGATATATTTTGATTATAAGAGGGCTGTACATGATGAAGTGCAAGAAGCAGTTATTTTTTCTCAATGTGGATGTAGGCTCCTTGAGGAGTTGTATAGGTTCAATACTATTGAAAGTTAAAAGTTGGTGAAATATGAAATCGATCGAGGCTTTGAACTTTAGAAATCATTGTAAAAGTTAGAGCTTGACATTCCTTGTCTCCAATGCCAAAAGTTTTCCTCTCGAAAGCTAGTCCTTGAGATTTATGTATTGTGAGCACCCAAACCATCTTTAGAGGGGCTTTCTATCGAGATCCTTGAGAAATCGGGATTAGTGGAACATGAAGAGGATTTATAGGATCCCATGCCGGGCCAATGGGGTGTTGTTTGTAACTCTTTTATCTCTTTAGTTAAAAGAAATTTGTATGTGTGTCTCATCAATGTCTCCTAGTGATTGAAATTTGACTTCTCATCCCGAATGCTTAGAAGAAGGGTTCTGAAAACAAACTAGATTAGTGTCTGGACCTTGGTGGAAGATAGTTTGAAGGGTGATGGATTTTTCAAATCCTTTCCATAGGGTTGTGTCATATGAATGCCCAACATAGATTGACACATACTTCACAGGAGGAAGTTGACTGAGATCCCCAACAAGGATGGCTAACCTTATCCCAAAAAGGTTTGTTTTTGTCGGAGGAAAAGCCTTGCAAAGCCTAAGGTCGACAAGAGAAAGCAATTTTGTCCCTACAAAACTCATTTCATCAATAAGAACATAATGGACATGTTCGAGTAATTTCTAAAAAGTTCCAAGTGATTATCCCTCTAATGGCATTTTTCTCTAATTGGTATTAAGGGACATGCATGTATTATTGAAGCCAAAATGCTAAAAACTACAACATAGAGTGGGCGTTAGAATGAGGAGGGGAGACCTATTTGCGTCGGTGGTGTGAGGAAATGTTGCTTTTAGTGTGCTGATTAGGAAAAATTTCCCTATCCTTGTGCCTTGAAAGAAAAGCTTTAAAGGTGGTAGAGACTCCCGTTGTACACTATGTTGAACAATAGTACACAATGCATTATGTTGTTTTGATGACAGACAACTATAAATGACGACAAAGGAATTTTGTACAGAGCGTTGGACTATTATCTCTATATTGAACTCTATGAAAAAAATGTAGTTTTGTGAAGGGATGTCAGAAGGCTACATTATGTTGTTTCGATGATAGATAACTATAAATGATTACAAAGGAATGTTGTACAGAGCGTTGGACTATTGTCTCTTTGTTGAACCTTTGAAAAAATGTAGTTTTGTGAAGGGATGCCAGAAGGCTACGTGCATTCTAATTGAAGGTGATGTTGAAATCACGATGCCCAAGCATATCCAACTCATTAAGTTACATATTGGTGTTTGTGTAGAGTGGGGAAATAAGTTGTCACTCGTCCAATGAGAGGGACTCGTGTGTGTAACCTCATCTATGGAGAACTCGTTATCGGCTATTCTATCTTCCATGGGGCAGGTGCGAACAACATGCCATAGATGGTAGTAGAGGTACATTATTTCCCAATTCTATACAATTTTAGGTGTTATCGCCAATATCAGAACTAATGTTGCAAAATGGCTTGTATAATAACATCTCACTCCAATAGAAAATCTCAAAAGAAGAATCCTTAGGAAACATTATAGAACCAAGGGTTATGCATTTAATGGCCTTCATTTCTTGTAGTCTCCACTATGCATGTCATAAGTGTTATCCAAATAAGCTCCCAGGTAAGTGCACGAAGTTGGTGGACAATTCCGTGGACATAAAAACTTGAAATTCAGGAATCGCGATCGCGGTTCCTGAATTTTAGGTTTGGCAATAATCGAACCTAAAACTGCGATTGCAGTTTAGAACCATGAATGCGGTTATAAACCGCGATCGCAGAACTCTGAGACAAAAAAAGCAGTCATGTGAGTCCTCATTTTCCCCATTTTTCATTTCAAACCACGATTTCTCCTAGACATTTTTTCACTGGAGCTTTGAATACCACCTCAAAATTGCTCATCGGGCTTCGGGATCACGATAGATTCAACCATGCCGCCAAGACGAGGAGGTAAGCCCCCGATTTTTATCATTTTTTTTGCATTTTAGGTTTTTTTTTACATTTTTATGGGTTTTTTGAAATGTTTGTTTATGTATACAATTTTCTTGTTTTGTCAGTTGGTCGACAAGCTCGAAATCATGCAAACCATCAAAACATTCCTCAAAACTCTCCTCACACTCCTCAAAACCCTCCTTTAAACATAGATCTGCCTCCTGTGGCTCCTTCTGTCCCCACTGAACCAGCAGGAACACAAAATAATATCGTTGGAAGAATATGAGAAAATAAAATTGTCATTGAGAACCTTATTCAGAGTATAAGACAAAATCATGCCACAAATCCGTTCCACATGACTTTAGCCAACACATTGCAAATATTGATTGGCGAAGTCAACTCCACAACCAACCAAATACATAGATGAAATACCTTTAGAGGTGATTATAGGCGGTGGTATGAGGATAAATTATCTTATGTGGCCATAAAAAACAAAAAATTGGAAAAGACCTAATTTGTGCATTATTTACTGACCTGAGAACCAATGCCCCTCGCAGCTACTTGTAAATGGTTCCCAATCCATTGGTGCCACGATGACCGAATCAAAAATAATTTTTGGGACCGATGGTGGATGGTTTTTGATTATCCACCATGCAACAACAATGAGGTTCCTCTCTATTTTTTGAAGAAATTATATTGCGAGTTTGTGTTTAATGAGGTCCTGAATTATTTTGACTTTTCTGACTTTTTTGGTCGAGGAGGTGGCTCTGCACAGAGTAGACCTGGTGCACGCATAGGTCAACCAAGGATCCCCCATGCCCCAAAACCCTCATTTCCTTTAGTTATCCCTCCTTCAGTGAAGGAGGTTGTGGAGATTGACACACTACATGCATTGAGGGAGCTCATAAAAACTCTGACCTAACATAGTGACCAGATTGTATCTGGTGATGTTGGTGGAGGTGCCAATTCTAGCACACCACACCACTGTGGATCATGTGGTGCTATACGCACTGCGGGCGAGACATCATTTGCTGGTTCACATGATTTCTTTTCTATAGATGAGATGCTGGGGGATGTTTTTAGAACTAGTGCCATTGATATTGGTCTTTCACAGGTAAATTTTAAATAAATATAAATTATATATATATACACACACACACACACAATAGTTTAATTCATATTTGAGATTTTAATATATATGTATTTGATTGTACGTCATGTACATACATGTAAAAAACTAATTTTTTATTTTATTTTAAATAGCAAGATCCGGTGAAGAAAACATCTGGGGTCGACATGCTAACTACTGTAGCTAGACGTGTTTCAAACATAAGTTTCAAGTTGTACAAACTTACATTTTTAATTTCATTTGATTGCACTAGATTATTATTATAATGTTTCACGTGTATGTTGTACATATTAATATGTTTGTCTTTTATACACAGGGGCCTAGCGGGTCATCATCTGCTCTGGGAACTAAGGCTACTGACACGCCTCACATGAGTTTTACGCAGGTTAGTTTCTCTTTACAATTTGTTTCTAATTGTGGAAGTTCACGTGGATTACATGCTTTGGACCTCTGTTATGTGGTGCAGTCATGTAGATTTTAATATTGATTTATACATGTTTTTTGTATAGCTTATGACTAATAGAGAGACTCCTCCATATATGCAGACTGTGGAGGCTGCTGTAGATACTGCCATAGCATCTGCATATCCACTAACTGAGGTACAATTTTTCAAATTTGTTAAATTTTGGAGGTTCATTATTTCTTATTACTTAAATCTACAATATCAAATTTTGTATGTATGTGAAATATTTAATTTGAAAATTAATTATTTGTATGTAGCTTACCCCTCGTGAGTCTATTGTTGTCCCTGTGATGTGTCAACGATGAATTGATAGGGATCATGACATTGCGGTAAGATTTCACATGCATTTAAACTAAATTGTACAAGTTTCTAAATTTTGAATGTACTTTAAAATTTTCGGTGTGTTATCCTATGAAATTGACAAGGGAAATTTTGCAGGTAACCTTACCAAAATTTTGTTTCGGTTCCCTTTCAGGGTCCCTTAGCGTTCGGAATGGTGTAAAATCCCTTTCCGAGAAAATCTGGTTTTTCGAACTTAGTCATTTTGGTCCTTTTTTGGCTGGGCGCAACTTTTGTCTATGCAACACAAAATAAATTTGTGCCCCCTATATTCCTTTGGCACACCCTTTAGAGTATCAACACAACAATTGTTGCACCTCCCCCGTGATGCACCTCTCTTGCCTTCGCAGAGGTGCATGTGCCATCTTGTCAACAACAAAAATGTTGTGCCCTTAATTGGTGTGCCAAGGCACTCAAAATCACTTGTTGACAGTCCTAAATTTGACGCTAAAGGCGTAGATATTTCCATGTTGACAAACGCATATCCACGCCAAAGGGCACAAAGTTTTTCATGTTGACACGTATTTAGGTGCACCCTTTTAAAAAGTGGGTGGTGCATTTATTATAGTTTTAGCTATATATAGGCGCATCCACCCTGTCATTTTCACGATTGAAAAACACGTGAAAACTTTATTCCTCTACACCTGTTAGTGCTCCCATCATCCTCGTGTCACGTTCGTGGACCCCACTTCATTTTTCTCATTCTATATATTCCGGGTAAGTAGTCCTTGCTTTTCTTATGTTTTTGTTTTGGTTTGTTTGTTTGTTTGTGGAGCATAGTAAAATGAATCTAAAGAAACCGTAAATCCCTCCAGCCCACTTTGCAACTCTTCCCTCCCAAAGCCAGTTTTCACCCTCTTTCTAGATCTACTAGCCTAGAGGGCTTTATCTTAGAAACAAATCCAAGATCTTCTTCACTCTGTCCCCCTCCACTATCCAAATCCATATCGAGGGAGGCCATGACCACAAAACCAATCAGGAAAAGAGAAAACCTAGGAGTTACAGTTCTGGGCTGCTGTTTCCTCTTGGCGCAATTGCCATCTTTATCACATAAAACACAGTCACATAACAGAAGGCGCACTATCCCTGATTGCAACACACATCCTTCTTGAGCCATACAAAACCAAGTAAATCCTAACCCTGACGTAGGTGCAATCCTGTCTACAACAACAAAGTTTGTTATGCAATCCTTTCCTGCGCTGCACCAAAAGCCCCTTTGACGCACATAAAGTTAGTGATACACACGTTGATGCTGTGCCCTTGGCACACCAAAATTCTATGCAACATGTCACATATCTGCGCCATTGGTGCATCCTGCCCCCATGTAACACCAAATTTATTTCCACCCAGTATAAAACCTTATATAATGGCGCAGGTGCACATCTGTCTACAACAACAATGACGTTATATGTTAATTTCCTGTGCCTTGCACCCTTTGGTGCTGATTTCTTCCTTACAACACTCTACTTCAGTGCACCATACTTTTAACCCTGCAGGATGTAGTGTTCCTGTGCCTTGTGCCCAGAGGCTTTTAAATTGCTAACTCCTCGTTTTGTAGAGCTTTGATGGAAGATCTAATATCTAACATGGCTCTTCTGCGTTGGACTTCGCTCCTTCTTCTTGCAGATCAACAACTAAACTCAAATTCTCATATGTCTACATCAAGCAAAAGGCCAACCAAGTCTAAGGGTAAGGCCAAACTCACAGAGGAAGAGATGAAATACAAATATCAAAGGGTTAGAATGTCCGAGTCCCAGGCAGCAGTGTGACCTAGACATCAGAGATTCCGAGCTTGGCCACATCGACATTGTAAGATTTTTGGGCCCAAAACCAGAAGGGTCACAGGAAGTCCTTAGATGGAAAAATTGGTGGGCAGTGGTCTGCATTTCACTGGAGGAATCCCCGTTAGTGTAGTGAATAACGAATTTATGATGGTGGTGGCCCGATGTTATAACAAAGACATAAGGTGTGTCGAAAATGAAAAGGGCGGCGAGGTCATAACTAACCTCACTGCTCGGCACTTCGAGATCATGCTAGGTATTCCCCACCACCGACATTTTGTGGCTATAATCCAAGAGGACTACATCAAGGCGTGGGAGGAAAATGAAGACAAGTGCATGCAGTTAATGAACGAAGTGTATTTGAAGAATAAGAAGGTGATAACCAGGTGGCCACAGGTTATTCACCACAGCGACTTCTCTGAGGAACTGAGTGATACCATCACCTTCCTAAGCAGAGTATTTGGGCTTTCTGATGCCCATTACTTCCACAAATGGATGCTCAGGTATCTGGAAACGATGAATAAGAACGTGCCTGATCAACGTTTTGAGTGGGCAGAAATCATAAGCAACACCATCTCTGAGCAACTCCAACAACTCCTACAACGGTAAAAATATACGAATACTACCCAGAGTTGAAGCTGGAGAAGAACATCCCATAGTTCACCAAGATCAACGATGCCTTTTTCTACGGCATCATCTGCCTTTTGAGGCCCAATATGACTCACGGTCGGACGATCAAGAGCATAGTCACTGCAACTGAGAAGTGGGGGGCGTTATTTATGCAATTCCCCACCTTCACCTATCTCAGAGCAGCCAACTTCTTGGGGGAGCCCACCAAATTGCCAAGGTATGCAGGCCCTAAGTTGATCCTGTTGGAGCTGTCCAGGCAGCTCATAACATATCACGAGAAGTGCCTAAAAAGGAAGAAGGGTGGAACTCCTTTCCCCCTTACAGTGGGTAGGTACACCTGCACTTCTCACACCAAAGCCTGGGAAATATTCGCAGAGCTGGAACTGCTTAACCTAAAGCACAATTTCCCGGCAAGGCCCACCTTTGATCCAAGAAATTACCTCCCAAAGGAAAAACTCGATTCGATCCACGTCCCATAGATCGAGGACATCTACATCAACCTGTATCATGAGGTCGAACTCAGGAGGAAGGATCACTCCCGCCTGGCCCTGGCAGAAATTTATCAATATGGCGTGGCCATCATCCCAAAAGGTTTCTAAATAGCTGATTAAGAAGTTGATTAGGTATATCTAGACATGGATGGGGACAACTGGCCGTTTGCTGCAATTGACAGGACAAAGGCACCTCAGACCATCTAGGAGAGGGTGAAGGGCACATTACAGCGCATAGAGCATTGGTGCAGATATAACGGCCTCATCTACCTCGGGGTAGATTTCACCACGTCCCCTTTGGGCAATGCACCCGCTAGACCAAAACATTTGCCGAAGGGAAAAGGTAAAGATAAGGAGGGAGAGTCAAGCACCACCCAAGAAGAAGCTCCCCTCAGCCCTCCCTCCGCCGCACAAGAACAGGTTGTAACTCTGGTATCTCTCGAGAAAGAAGCGGCAGAGAGTGCTCCTACAGGTACATCCACTCATGATGTTGCAACTACTACAACCATGGAGGTTCCCACCGTCCCTTCTCCCGCTCCTCCTTCCCCTCCTCCCGTAGCCCAAGCAATCATTCCTTTGGTTGTGTCTTCTCCCCCATCTTCTACTATTCCCCTTTCCTCTTCTTCTATCTTCTTTTTCCTCACAGAGTTGTCCCCTAGTATTTCTTCCCTCATCTCTCAGCTCCCTTCTGCCCCCACAGTTTCCTCTCCTACAGTAGCTCCTACCCCTATGAGCGTTGGAGGTTCGGCTTCTTTATCAATGCCGCCGCCAAGCGTCTCAACCCATTTCCCCGAGTACACTGTAGTTGCTCATTCTTCTTCCACCGTTCCTTCTTCTCCCTTAAGTCCAACATGGATCTCCCAGCATCTGAGTCAACATAAGAGGAAATTCCCCATAACACCTATGGATTTCTCTGTCATCCCAACGAAGGGGGCTAAGAAGCAAAAGCCAATAACCCGCTTCTCTCAGAGTGCATCGGGAGAAAGAGTAATGGAGATCACGTATCCCAATCCCTCAAAGGATAAAAAGGATATGTCCCCTACAGATTATACAGTGACGCAGGTCACAATGGGAACGTCATCCGAGAGCCTTCAAGGAGAGGCCCTATCTGTGGTGGATGCCATTTGCAAGAAGCTTCAAAAAGCGAAGGAAGAGAAGAGGCTGCTAAAAGAACAGAACAAGCATCTTCTCCACGCCCTGTAGAAAATGGGCAGTGCACCTCCTACAACTGCCACTGAAACTCCTGAGGCCCTTAGTCAGGATAAAATAAATGAATACGCCAAGATTGGCGAACAAGGCATGGCAGTATCCGCCTGGAGAGACCAGATCCTCAAAGACAGCGAGGAAGTAATTGTCAAGTTCACCAAGCTATATCAGAACATTAATCAGGCGAACAAGGAACTCCAGGTGATCGCAGGACCTATCTCCGAAGAGTTGGACCATGCCAGGTTGCAACATGAGACGTTCTAGAAGATGCTCGAATGTTCAGTCGAGAATTTAGTTAAATTTGACATCTTCGATCACCCCAGGGCACCCAACAAGATCCTTGCTGCTTTGGACTACTGGGTCGATCAAATGGAATTTGTCCTGGAGAAGATAGACAAGGTCAAGGAGGAAGCCCTGGATGCAATGCATCAAATGGAGTAAATTATCCTAAGGATGTCTCTGGGCTTACTCACTCCATCTTTCACCTTGAGGAAGGCAGATGAAACCATCCGGATCTTCAAGGAGATCGTCTCGCAAGGGCTAGGGCCAGAAGCCACTTTTGACACTGAATCCATCAATAACCTTCTGGCCTATCGCAATTTTGTAGGGTACCTGATGGAGGCAGGTAATGAATACTTCAAGCTCCTCGAAAAACTCAGAGATGAACGAGAGACTTATGAAGTCATCGGCGATCACACCAAGGGTCCTGCCCAGGATCAACTCCAGCTGATGATCAACAAATTTATGGAGTACCTGGCCCAATTCCATATTGCCTCTCCTGAGCAGAAGCAGGGTACTCCTTTCCAGCCGCGAGACGACGACGAATAGCCTTTCTCCTCTTGGCTTTCTTTTTGTAAATATCTAAAAGTATGTTGGCACAAATGATGACATCATCCATGTTGCACCATGGGATGTTGTCATCCACCAAGTTGCCTAAAGTCAACAGTTGACTTTTAGATATTTTGTAATTAGTTGTTGGTTCCTTTTTGCCTTCTCTCTTCTCCTCCTATAAATACTTGAATACTTGTTGTATTCAGGGGGTGGACACTTTTTAGATAAAAAATAGAAGTAAGGAGAAAAGGCTTTGTACTTTTTGTAACAGAAGAAAATATTGATACAATATTGAGACTTTGTGCTGAATACCTGTGTTATGCATCAGAACTTTCTTATGTTAGATCTGTATGTTTATTCTGTTAAATCTACCTCTACTTTTTTTTTGTCATTTGTTCATCAATATTGCTTTGTTCATTTATGTAAGTAAGTTTGGCTCCATTTATTACCAATCCCAAAACATAGACCTTCTGACTTTTCTGCTTTGGAATTCATTTCTTTTCTCCCTTCAGATCTATCCTATCTTCGTCTTTCCCTCCATTCCTTTCTTTTCACAGTTGGAAACACCCCTACTGGGATGAGATCCCTAACCCTCGAAGGCGGAATACTGTAGGACTTGTGCAGATTCCTGCTGGTAGAATAGCAATAAACCAGTTTTGCTTTGCTGTCACAAAGAGGGGCTATGCCCTGCACACTGTTGGCTCGTCTATCCATAGATCTGCCCTCCCGAAATTTTTTTGGACCAACAGGGTGTTAAAAACTTGTTGTTTATGAATGTGCAGGCTAGGTTGCAGACCTGCTTAGAGACACCTAGGACCACACAAATGAAATCCGTAGTGGCATCTCCCTGCACTACATCCCCAGGTCGTAGACGTGCTACTTCTAGCAGGGCGAAGAGAGGGAATATGTTTCATGAGTAGATTTATAGTCCACATGGATGTACATAGATATATATATATATATATATATATATATATATATATATATATATATATATATATATATATATATATATATATATATATATGGGCCATCTGGTCCTAGTGAACATGTTTCTTCATATAGTCTATTGTATATATATAGCCTTTTGCGACCACATGTGGTCCTATATGTATGACATGTACTTAGTTCAAGATGTACACATGTTATGAACTTACATATTTTCAGAGACGTGCGTCTGGAGCACACTTTGTTTGATTCTTATATATCCATGTGTGTTGGTTTTCATAACGATATTACTTCTATATGTTTGATTCGATTTCATTGCATGTATGATATCCTTCTATGTATGTTTTCATAACCATTTATTAGTTCTAGATATGTATGTTTGATTTAAAATTAAAAAACCATGTCCCAGAGCACTACATGGTACAATTGTTAAGCAAACCTATTCCATTAAGCAAAACCATGCTAGGTGAACTACAAAAGGGCAATACATAATTACTTTTTTTTCTTTTAAAGATAACACTCATTTGTTGCATATCAACTAATGCGAACATTGATATAAATAAGCGAGGTAGAGTTCATCTTGAACTATATGAATATAACGTTACTTATGGTGCAACATTGCATGGTACAATTGTTAAGAAATTAAGGGAAACATTTACATTGTTTTACAAAAATTAAGGGAATCAATAGATGTACACACCTTATCTCTTTATAATTTGGTGCTATATGCCAATCAACTAAGAAGTTAAACATTCAATTTGATTATCGTTTAAAGTAGATTCACTTCTCTCTTTCATTTTCATTGTTTGTCTCTTTCTTCTTGGACTTACCATCCTCTCTTTCCTTTTATTTGCTTGTATGTATTCAAGACTTCTTTCTTTCTCCTTCTTATTTTTCCCTTGTTCACTCTTTTTTCTCTTGACTTGTCTCTTGTTGCTTTGAATATCCTGTCATAAATATCTCCTTAAGCCTTTGTATTTCCTCATGTACAACAAGTATTCACTCTCTCCTTCACTTTCTTCATTTATTGATCACAATCATTACATGCTTGCCTCAAACTGAAATTTGACCTTTTCTCGCCACTTTCCTCTTGTTTCCCATTTCATATTGAATGAGTACCTATTTATTCTCTAAGCATTTCATTTTGCACTTCCTTTCTCCTCCATTATTCTTCTTTCGTGCTATGTTCTCCATTATGAGAATTCTTTTATCTTCTTCATGTTTCTCGTGCATGAAAACTATTTTCCTCTTATTCCTTCATAGGTTCTCACTTATTTGTTTCCTTCACTTCTTTTAGCATGCTTCATAAGTGACTTGATTGACCACTTCACTCTCCTTCTAAAATTCCATCCAAATATGCAAACTTGAAGCTACTTGCCTTAGCATTTTATTGATAATCTTATTCATATGTTCACATTATCACCATACTATTAAAAATAATGAATAAATGCATTTCATTCCTTTAACATGACTTACCTTTACTCACCACTTTTCACTAGTTCTTGCTTCACTAGCAATTATGGCTCATTTAATTTCAACTCCATTTAGTATTCTTGACCTATATTCAAATACTTAATCCACTATTAGAATAACAAGGGAATGCTTTATTCTTTGGAATCTTCAAATCATGATAATTAGGGTATTAGATACCCATTAAGGGATGAAAAGTATGTAAAAAGTTTCAAGGTAGCCAAGAGCATGACCATATTACAATGCAAACATAATGAGCATGTAAGCACATAGCCGGGGCAGCAGAGGATGGAGAGAGATCACCACAACAACATAGCTCAAGAGAGAAAAGCAATGACAGTGATGAAGCACCTAAGAGGATAGAGGCAAGTCCAAAGAGAACAAGAGAGATGGAAGGTAAACAAGTGACATTGAATGTTTTGAGTCCTAGGAAATGAATGGAGGCGAGGAGTGAGAAGTCATGCCTTAGGATGTCGTGGCACCGAACTGGCTGCGCTGACACATCTGGGTGGTTAGGTGAACACTAGAGGAGGCGGTGTTTTGGTGCGCGACAAAGTCGTTGCTTCCGGGCTACTTTGTTCGGGCGTAGTCCCTTAAGAGCCCTGAGACCAAAATATCGTTCAACTTTGATGGGTGACTACTCAGACTTCGTGGCACCTAGAGACGTCTCGTTTGATCTGACACCTCGGTGTAGGGACCCTCTACAATAGCATCTCTTGGTTTTTTCCTTCTCAGATTGGTGCTCTCGCTGCCCTATTGTTTGCAAACGCGTGAAATAGTGCAGTTTGAGCCAGTGTAAGGTTGTCAAACGCTATATTTTGCAAACGGTGGGTCGTGGCACCGAACTGAATGCGCCGAAACATCTGGGTGGCCAGGTGAACGCTAGAGGAGGCAATGTTTCGGTGGTGACAAGGTCGTTGCTTCCGGGCTACTTCGTTCGGGCGTAGTCCCTTAAGAGCCCTGAGACCAAAATATCGTTCAACTTCGACGGGTGACTACTCGGACTCCGTGGCACCTACAGACATCTTGTCTGATCCAACACCTTGGCGTAGGGACCCTCTACAATAGCCTCTCTCAGTTTTTTCCTTCTTAGATCGGTGCTCTCGCTGTCCTATTGTTTACAAACACGTGAAATAGTGTAGTTTGAGCCAGTGTAAGGTTGTCAAACACTATATTTTGCAAACGGTGGGTTGTGGCACCAAACCGAATGCGCCGACACGTCTGGGTGGCCAGGTGAACGCTAGAAGAGGTGGTGTTTCGGTGCGTGACAAGGTCATTGCTTCCGGGCTACTTCGTTCGGGCGTAGTCCCTTAAGAGCCCTGAGACCAAAATATCGTTCAACTTCGACGGGTGACTACTCAGACTCCGTGGCACCTAGAGACATCTTGTCTAATCCAAAACCTTGGCATAGGGACCCTCTATAATAGCCTCTCTCAGTTTTTTCTTTCTCATATCGGTGCTCTCGCTGCCCTATTGTTTGCAAATGCGCGAAATAGTGCAGTTTGAGCTAGTGTAAGGTTGTCAAACGCTATATTTTGCAAACGGTGGGTCGTGGCACCGAACCGAATGTGCTGACATGTCCAGGTGGCCAGGTGAATGCTAGAGGAGACATTGTTTCGGTGCGTGACAAGTTCGTTGCTTCCGGGCTACTTCGTTCGGTCGTAGTCCCTTAAGAGCCCTGAGACCAAAATATCGTTCAACTTCGACGGGTGACTACTCAGACTTCGTGGCACCTAGAGATGTCTCGTCTGATCTAAAACCTCAGCATAGGGACCCTCTAAAATATCCTCTCTCTGTTTTTTCCTTCCCAAATCGGTGCTCTCGCTGCCCTATTGTTTGCAAATGCGTGAAATAGTGTAGTTTGAGCCAGTGTAAGGTTGTCAAACGCTATATTTTGCAAACGGTGGGTTGTGGCACCGAACCGACTGTGTCGACATGTTTGGGTGGCTAGGTGAACATTAGAGGAGGTGGTGTTTCAGTGCATGACAAGGTCATTGCTTCCGGGCTACTTCGTTCGGGCGTAGTCCCTTAAGAGCCTTGAGACCAAAATATCGTTTAACTTCGACGGGTGATTACTCGGACTCCATGGCACCTAGAGATGTCTCGTCTGATCTAATACCTCGGTGTAGGGATCCTCTATAATATCCTCTCTCAGTTTTTTCCTTCCCAGATCGGTGCTCTCGTTGCCCTATTGTTTGCAAATGCGCGAAATAGTGCAGTTTGAGCCAGTGTATGGTTGTCAAATGCTATATTTTGCAAATGGTGGGTCATGGCACCAAACTAACTGCACCGACACGTCTGGGTGGCCCGGTGAACACTAGAGGAGGTGGTGTTTCGGTGTGTGACAAGGTCGTTACTTTCGGGCTACTTCGTTCGGGCGTAGTCCCTTAAGAGCCCTGAGACCAAAATATCGTTCAACTTTCGATGGGTGACTACTCAGACTCTGTGGCACCTATAGACGCCTCGTCTTATCTGACACCTTGGCGTAGGGACCTCTACAATAGCCTCTCTCGGTTTCTTCCTTCCCAGATTGGTGCTCTCGCTGCCCTATTGTTTGCAAACGCGCGAAATAGTGTAGTTTGAGCCAGTGTAAGGTTGTCAAATGCTATATTTTCCAAACGGTGGGTCGTGGCACCGAATCGACTACGTCGACACGTCTAGGGTGGCCAGGTGAACGCTAGAGGAGGTGGTGTTTCGGTGCATGACAAGGTCGTTGCTTACGGGCTACTTTGTTCGGTCATAGTCCCTTAAGAGCCCTGAGACCAAAATATCGTTCAACTTCGACGGGTGACTACTCGGACTCCGTGTCACCTAGAGACATCTCATCTGATTTGATACCTCAGCGTAGGGACCCTCTACAATATTCTCTCTTGGTTTTTTCCTTCTCATATCGGTGCTCTTGCTGCCCTATTGTTTGCAAATGTGTGAAATAGTGCAGTTTGAGCCAGTGTAAGGTTGTCAAACGCTATATTTTGCAAACGGTGGGTCGTGGCACCAAACCAAATGCGCTAACATGTCTGGGTGGCCAGGTGAATGCTAGAGGAGGTGTTGTTTCGGTGCGTGACAAGTTCGTTGCTTCTGGGCTACTTCGTTCGGGCGTAGTCCCTTAAGAGCCTTGAGACCAAAATATCGTTCAACTTCGACAGGTGACTACTCGGACTCCGTGGCACCTAGAGACGTCTCGTCTGATCTGACACCTTGATGTAGGGACCCTCTAATATATCCTCTCTCGATTTTTTCCTTCCGAGATCGGTGCTCTCGCTGCCCTATTGTTTGCAAACGCGCGAAATAGTGCAGTTTGAGCCAATGTAAGGTTGTCAAACGCTATATTTTACAAACAGTGGGTCATGGCACCGAACCGACTGTGCCGACATGTCCAAGTGGCTAGGTGAACACTAGAAGAGGTGTTGTTTCGGTGCATGACAAGGTCGTTGCTTCCGGGCTACTTCGTTCGGGCGTGAGACGCTACTTCGTTCGGGCGTAGTCCCTAAAAGCCCTGAGACCAAAATATCATTCAACTTCGACGGATGACTACTTGGACTCTGTGTCACCTAGAGACGTCTCATCTGATTCGACACCTCGGTGTAGGGACCCTTTACAATATTTGACGGGTCTCTCAGAATCTGCTCTCAGTGTCCCTATTGTTTGCAAACCCTCGACGTTTTTCCTTCTCAGATTGGTGCTCTTGTTTGCAAACACGTGAAATAGTGTAGTTTGAGCCAGTGTATGGTTGTCAAACGCTATATTTTACAAACGGTGGGTCGTGGCACCAAACCGATTGTGCACACGCATAGGTATGGTCTTGTAAACTCTTGGGAAGGAGTCGTTTCGGTTCTCTAAGCACCAGGTGCTTTTGGGCTACCTCCTCCGGAGCCAAGAACCCCCTCCACGGGTACATAAATCGTTGTTAATTGCTTCTCTTTTCTTGTAAAATAATGAAAGCTTTTCTTAGCTTCGAGAATTTAAAATTCTCTACTAACAGTGCCAACCACGTGAAGGTGGAAGCTTTTCTGGCACCACTAACCTGAACATAAAAGTGTTAGTCAAAGAAATTTAAGTTTCAAATCAAAACCATACTAGATATATACAAAATACACAAATTTAAAATAAAATATATGAACTTAAATCTATCTAACTAACAAATTTATATATATCAAATAAATTATATATACTAGACATGAGCATTGTAAATTCATTCCAATGAACCATCAAGATCATATCTACTCTGAGTAGTGGACAAGATTGCTTCATGATTTGAATCTCAACCTTCTAAAGAATCTTGTTATTAGGCCTTCCTCGATATCTATATAGCTGAATATTTGTCGCTAGAACTAGATGCGAATATAAGAGTATTTTCCTGTGTGTCTCAAAGTCTTCAAACACCCAAATAGAGGAGTTTTTTAATGGATACCATCGAAGCCAAGTTCGAAGTAACTACCACTGACCTCTGTAGGATACTCAATATCTTCACCATCTATAATAGGAGAAGTCAACTTCTTTCTTTCCTCGATGCAATGACATAAGAAATAGTCTGTTCCTTCTTCATTGTCTTCTGTCGCAATAACTGCAAACACATGTCCTACAAAAAAAAAGGTTGAACAACTCAAATTTAAATTACATATTAAAATTTCAATGGACATAACTCAATACAAAAATTAAATAAATAACCATAAATACCTTGTCACACCAAAATCAAAATTTCGTCAAAGTCCTTGGATGTTGCAACTTCATCTGCAGAAACAAGTCGTAATGCTTGTGGAGGTTGATAACTAGGAAGCGGAGTTAGAGGCCTACAAATCCATCCATCCACCCATTCTTGTGAATCACACTCAGCGTGACAAATTCGATACAAGATGCACAAAAACATGTCAACTTTCTTGTCCATATGGCCCACGAAGTAGCGTCTGAGCTACAAAATGAGTGCATATCACTGGACCCAGTGAGTGTCATACAATCCTCGTAGTTAGCAATTTTTTGTTCCTCTATCAACCAAAAATATCTGCGAACTGTGGAAATTTCTTGAGAACCTCGGGCCATGTTGTCAATACACCATTCCACTATGCTCTTTGCATCTTTTAATTTAGCACCATCTTTGTACTTCAACTCTTCTCTTGCAAGAGCTCTTTTCACACATGCCCCTGCACCATCATGCTCTCCTTTTCCATGTCCAGCCTCAGTGAAACTCCAAATATGTTGCACACCCATATTGACGTGCATTCTGCTCATCCAATAAAACATTCATGCATTCTTAAACTGAGACATGCAATTATCTGACCATATATAATGTTGTTTGAAGTGGATGTCCCTATCAAATAAGTTTCCATAAAATAACTGGAAACACCCTTGCACAAATTTAGTAGAATGAGTACGATCATCACTGATATAAAAGTGGTACTCTCTTAAAAAAAATTGATCATTCTTTGTACTGTCAGGAGAATGTAGAAATGCTATATGCACAAAAATGGCAACTTGTACTGAGTTGTAATATTGCGATTGAACCTCCATTTGTGGTTGCAATGTGTAATTCTCTGCAAAATCGACCACTGAAACAATAGTACCAATAGGAAATGTGTCTTTGCATATCTTGAACTATTCATCCAACCATCAAGCTCTATGTGTATGCCTAAGCATACTCATAAACAATTTCATCCTTAAATTTTCTCAAAAATTAGAAAACAGGCATTTGTTTTGTAACTAGCTCACACCATTTAGACTCTTTTCTATCTTTCAACTGGTATGCAACTGATTTATATTTATCAAACTCAACTAAATTATGTCCTATTGTACCTTCAATTTTCTCATGGATGCAACTTTCCAATTTAGGTAATCCGCCGCATGTACTACAACTTCCATCTAAACAATCTTGACTATAAAAAAATTGTCCAACTTCTTTTTCACAAAATATAGTAGGAATGAAATCCCTGGAAGATATTGGTGGAACTTGAACACCACATTCCGATAACATAGTTTCAGAATGAAAAATAGAACGAATACGTAAAAATTTAGCATAATGCATCAGAAAATTCAACATGTTGCCTACAACAACAAGTGGTGCGAGCGTGGTTGATTTTCACATAGAATGGTTTCAAAATTTCAAAAAAATGTTGACTAATTTTAATTTGTAGATTCTCTTGTTCAAACTTACGAAAAAATTGAGTTTGAGTCATATCTAAGAAATGCTTTGAATGTGGTTCACGATTAGTAGAACCAACTCTCCATTTTATAACATCTCTTGTATTAGGTGAAACTCTAGTGTTATCATGCCAAAATTAAATAACAACTTCTCTTATAGCATCAGAATTATTTTTGTCCTTACGCGGTGCTCTAGCACAAAATGCCCAAAAATCGGTGTTATTGAGTGATTGAAGGATATTACGTCTTTCAATTGCTTTCATTAGAGTTTTTCGATTAACTTGCAACATTCGACTTGTTTGCGTAATCAAACGTTGTTTTTTATTGATTCACTTACAACACTAGTAGCAAGTACACGACGCACAATATTACTATCCCTAGTGCGTCTCTTGACACCAACAATGTGATATGCATCATGAAGGTTTTCAACAATTGTAGAGGTTTGACCACATATATTAGATGTTGTCAATCCTAAGGTGTTTAATATAGGTCTCATTTTAATCAATTTCATCAAACTAACCAACAACTGACATCTTTGGGAATCATTTAAAATTTCAAAATGATTATCCCAAATTTCAGTGGCTTTTCTTCTGATTTGTCGTTCAGAAAGTTTGTCAGACATTGGTTTCAAAATATTTTCATCAATTTCAATAAAAATTTAGGTTTCTTACGTAAAATCCTAGGAGGTGTTTTTGTCAAATTTTGCTTGTCTACAGTTTCAACATGAATTTTCTTATTCACATTTTCATTGTCTCCTTCAATTTCAACATTTGCTACATCATGAGTATTTAATTCTTCTTCAACATTGACAGTAAAAACATCTTTATCACGAGTATTTAATTCAACTTCAACATTGACAGTAGAAACATTACCTAGTTCTTTATTGCTTACAATAGTTGGGGTTGAAGATGAACCTCTTCTTGATTCATGAAGATTCCGTATTCACTCAGCATTTTGAATTTTGTTTTCCTATAATTCGTTTGGTGTTTTTTACTTAATGACTTCCTTTTTTGACTTCGTTTTTTGTCTCCCATGATGTTTTGCTTCCGGTGATAAGAAAAATGTACAGAAAAAGAATTTTTTTTGTACAGTAATTCATATGGTAAGGTCAGAGAGTAAAATTCACATGGTAATTCAGACATTGGGATGTGTGTAAATATGATTTATGAACCGAACGTGCTTTATAAACCGTGATCGCGGTTTATAAAGCGCGTTCATGGTTTGTGTTTAAAAAACCATGATCACACTTTATAAACTGCGATTGCGGATCTATCTGCCGACCCTAAGCCTCGAGAAATCTTTGTTTTTTCCCCAACCAAAGCTATGGAAGGTCATTATGAAGTGTAAAAGGTCAAAAAACCTCAAATTTTCTCTTCCAAAGACTTGAACCATGCTAAAAAATTGAAAACATTTCACAAAAATGGTGCCATCGCGTAGGGGAGACTGTTAGCTTTGTAGAAATATTTATTTTAAAGTGAATAGAATAAGATAAATATCATTTTATAATTTTTTATTAACAATAGGTTTTTAAGACATATTTTCCCGTGAATGTTCATGTCTACGTTTAAGACTGTAACTTTTGTTTCGCTTATCAAAATGTGATAAAACTTATACCATCCTAAGTATGGACAAATTCTATACATGTTAAAAAAATAAAATAAATTATTTCGATATTTTTTGATATAGTTATGGCGGGCAAACAGAAAGCGCTCCGTTTTCTAAATATTTTCAGACCACTTTCACAAAAAAAATCATTAAAAAAATTATTGCTCGAAAAAATACAAAATAAAATCCATCCCAAGATAGACAACTACATCTAACTTTTCACCAAATGAAAAAAAAAACAAGATTTCGTCATCCAAATCGCAGGCAAACGGACTACAATCTTATAAGTTTTTTCAAAAAAAAAAACCAAGTCATATAATTTTAAGTGTTTAATATAGCTAAACTTGTCCATTTTTTAAAAAAATTAGTATTTTAGAAACTAGATTCTAGATGCTACGATTCATATTTATATATTTTTTTTTAATTTTGAATGCGCGTATTGCTAATAATCCCTACAAGTTGAGATTTCACTGTTTTTTGCAATATGACGTCCACGGATGACCCCATTTTTGTCCATCAACTTCCTGCACTTACCCTCCCATGCAAAATTTATTTAGATCAATTGTTTAGGTTGTGTACTTAAACAATTATGGATTAGAGGCAAAAATATGAAATTATGGAGAAACAATGTTTGACATACTTTATTGGAGAAGAAAGGAGATCAGTGCAAAAATTGGCATGATGAGGAAACAAATCCGTGAGACGAAGAAAGACAATATGCGTAGAAGTACACACAAAACTACGTGTCAAAGTAAAGAACAAAAGCCACTACGAAGATCTGCGCAACAAACAAGTAAAGAGGAAAGTCTGTGTGTTAAAGGGATAGAAGACGAGCGAAAGGCCATGCATTAGATGAAAGATAAAACCCACACAAAAATCTACACGACGAAGGAAGGAAAGTGTGTGTTGACAAACGATAAAGAAGAAAAGGCGCGTGGTAAAACAGAAAATTCGTATGCAAACCCATAGAAATCCGCAGAGTGCCACAATAAAACACACGGAAAGTTGTAGAAAGTCACAGAGAAGACAAATGACATCGTGAATAAGGACAAAACAAAATCTGCACAACAAATCCGCGGAACGAAGAAAGACAACATGCGCGGAAGTATGCACAAAACCACGTGTTAAAGCAAAGAACAAAAGCCGTGGGGAGAGCCGCCTGAATGTTAAATAAGTAAAGAGGAAAGTCCATGTGTCAAAGGGATAGAAGCTGCACGAAAGGTCACACATCAGATGAAAGATAAGATGAGCGCAAAAATTAGCATGATGAAGGAAGAAAAGTTTGTGTGACAAACGACAACGAAGAAAAGGTGAAAATTCACGGATAAGACAAAGGAATGGAACAAGGAAAAAACAAAATCCGTGCGACGAAGAAACAAATCCGCACATCAAAGTAGAGATAAAAGGCCGTGCATGTGATAAAGCAAGAAGTCGAGTGACATAGAAAGACCGTCCATGCATGGAACTGGGCAACAAAGCAGAGAAAATTACGCATGATATTCAAAGAGAAACCCGCGTGATATAAAGACAAACTTGTACAAAAGTCCACACATCAAAGGAAAATGAACTCAATGTGACAAAGGCGTGGAAGCCCACGCAAAAGGAGAGAAATACTAAGGAACACGTAAGGAACAAAACATGCACGAAAAACCGCGTGACAAAGCAAAACCAAAAGGGAAAAATCTTTTGCGAAACCCATAAACAAATCATGAAACACTTTGTTTTGTTTTTTTTTTTCACAGAACCTGGATTGTTATTTTCTAACACAATTTGTTAAACCTGATGCATGAAGGTTAAAAATAGATGAAATCATGCAAGGGCTATTTGTTTCACCATCCATAAGTTCTAATAATAGAATCAAACATGTAAAAGTGGAATCAAAAGATGTTTTTCGTACTATTTTTGGGAACACAAATTTTATTTTGGGCATAGAGTTGGATAAGAATAAAGCATGAAGACTATTTTTAGGAAATAGATAAAGCAAAATGCACACTTTTACACGCAAGGGCTATTTTTGAGCAAAAAGATATGCCACATATGCTTTTCCTATTTTTAGAAGTCATACTTGTATGTACGACCTTTTCCTTCTCCCTCTCCCCCAGACTTCCTTTAAAAACTCTAGAACACATTGTAAAAAAACATATTTGCCTCTTCATTCATGTTCTTTGGAGTAATTCAATTTTCTAGGCGAGAAAGCATTTCGATCATGAGTATTTTTTTTTCCTTATTCCACCTCTTGGAGCAATAAAGGAGTTGTTTTTTACCTTTCTACTGTTTGTGTTTAGTGCATATTTTGTTTTAAACTGGGTTTATCTTTGTAATACATGTTTATCCTTGGTTTAGCAGTTTAATCTTCATGCCTTCATACAATTTTGTGTTAATTTGCAGGTCATAAATCGTGTTTAACCAATTGTATGCAGGATTTTGTTGTAGAGCCATTTGCTGCCCCTTTTTTATCTTGTTACAACTCAACCCTGAACCCTTCTATAAAACACAGAATTTTCTTTGATATAGTCACTCATAGTTAGTGTATGGTGAGTATAGCTCCTGTGGTCCATCTGTGTGATTCCAATTAGTCTGGGATCCTCAAATTTTTTTGGTGTATCACCAATATTTCCTTAGGATAATTATATCAAGTTCTTTCTTATGCATACTTGAATTTTTGAAGATCAATTGTGGCTAAAAGAAACCTCTATCTTTTCATGTGTGAAAGGCTCATGTAGCAAACATGTGTGATACTTTTCCTTCATACCTTGGGCCCTATTGGAATTTTTAAATGGGACACTTTCCCTTATTCCTATTTGAATATATATATATATATATATATATATATATGATATACTATGTCCCCTGAATTGATCATTGAGTGACTTCTTTTTCTTTCAGTCTTTCATGACCAACAATGCCCTACTCCTTGGGCTAGCTTTGTTTTGTATCATGTTGATCTATCCTAGTTCTCTAAATGGTTAACACAATGACATGATATTTTGTAAATGCATGCGCAACATGACTATATTAGTTTTTTATGTTATTGTATTTCTCCACTTTGCATAACACACATCATTTTTTTGATTCAAGTGCATTTACACTGGATGTTTCACATGATTAGATTGCTTTTTAAATTCTCAATAAAATATTCTTTAAATTAAAAAAAACTAAACAATGTGAAAAGGAAAAGAGAGAAACTTTTGAATCATAATTTCAATTAAAAAAAATCATGTGTTTTCGATATTCAGTTCGTGCTAAAATTAAGGGCATGAAATTCTACAGACACGTTACTTGTGATATCATTGACATTGTCAAACATCCTATGACATATTGCTTACCTTGTTTGATTTAGTTTTCATTAGTTACACATGGTTATGACATACATTGCTTTGATACCTACTACATCTTGTGCACATTGATTAACACACATGGATTATGGACACACTTACTCAAGATACATATTGCTTGAATGCATTTATTGCTCTAGTCCTTACGTTATTGAATTACACTATAATCATTATTTGTTGACATCGATTTTTACACATTGGATTTTAAAATCTTCGCTGATACGATCATTGTTTCTTACACATCGCTCTAGGCACTTTTGTTGTTATATTTAATGATTATGACATTGATTTCTATATTGCGACTTCTTTTGTTGCATACTACATGTTGATTATTACATCGCTTCTTACACATTTGACTTTATATCACTACTTGTTGCATGCTTGTTCTTGCACATATGAACTAATAACTAACAATGGATAAGTTTATCTTTTCTTGTTGGTCATATCTCTTTATGATGGGCATGTCATGTTGTTCTATGTCATGTCTTAGGTCATTATAGATCCTTTAGGAATTGAATCATGTGTTGTGATCATGTTACTCATCCTATCATTGTTATGCTATCTTGTTGAATACTGCAGAACACTTTTATGACATGTTTTACTCTTTTGATGATACATGCACATTACAGAGCTTACACTACTTTGATCTAACAAACTTTACACATTACTTGTGCTTAAATGCTAATTCTATCACAACTACTATCATGTCATGTTTTACTCATATGATGATACACATTGATGGTATTACAATGCTTTAATCATACAAATCCTACATGTATATTCTTATAAATACTTCTATCTTGCAAATAGGATTCTTGGATAAACCATTCAAGATTTTTTTACAATCAACGTTTCGGATCAAACCTCTTATCCATCATCAAGAACAAAATGTGAGAGAACAACAATATGATTTCTTATATAGTTTTTGGTATTTTAATGGACAAGAGGAAATAGTCGTTGTTATGGCCATTGAGACTATTACAAAAGGAAAACATGAAAAGATTAATATAAAATTTAAATATTTTTTATGAGCTCGAGGGCCCAAAAAATGGGATTCAAGCTATCGTCAGAGGTAAAGAATACAAATTATCCACATTGTACTGTATTATTTGATGCACTAATTTTATTTTATTTCATTTATGATGTTGCTTATTCGGTTTTACATGACTAACACTTTCTTTTTTGGGCTAAATTATCCTTTGCAGCATCCCTCATCTCAAAAGGGGGGCATATTATGAGATTTATCTAACACGTTCATGCATATTTCATATACAATGTTATAGTTGGCATCGTATGATGATATGCACACAATTATCCAATACATTACATCACAACATTTACATGGCTCTTAAATCACAACATTTACGTGGCTTCACTTAGTAGGCTCAATTGCTAGAGAAATGCTCATAATATCCACAGAAAGATCCACTTAGTAGGCTCATGTGCTAGAAAAAGACTTCACATAACATGGATAACTACTACATATGACTTCACATAATAAGTCCGATTGCTACCATTCTATTATATTTGAATCACTCTTCCCTCACATATGACATTAGGGGCAAACGTGTGCAAGCATTTCATACTTTTTTACTTTATAGTTTATGTTATTTATTGATTTTGTATAAACATATTGTTTGGACTTTAATACACAACGTAGGTTCACATGCATAGAAAAACACGAAGGAGGGGAGACCACACACATTTCAGTTTTACACATGCCTTTTTATCATGGTAGGTTTGCATTTGTTATTTATTTTAATTAAGTAATTTTCAATTACAAGAATAAAATAGGTGAAAATGTAGATACCTAAATTTGGACCAATGCATTTGAAAATCAATCCTTGACATTTATCTTATCCCATTATCATTGTGCACTAAAATGACTAAATCATACACACATCTTGTTTAATTAACAATCCTGACCACTAGGTCACACTTGTTATCCATCATTGACAAATCAAAAAATTACTTGAAGAATACTAAACACATCTTTGAACATATAGCCACCATCTCTAATTGACATAATGTAATTTTCACCTCACTAGGACGAAGTTGGCCATGAAAAAGTTGTTCAAACAATTTTTTCTTAAGCAGATGGCTTCGCCCTCCAAAGCTCTAACGGTAACAATGACTTTTTCAAATTCATAAGTTACCCCAATCAGCTTAGTGTCAAAAGAGTGGGAAAATATTTTGCAATAGTCACCTCTAAAAACACATTTACCCAACACATTCAAAAGGCATCTTATCTCACATATTTGGGGACTACTTGCGAGATCACAACAAAGTACCCAATTGCTAAATCTCTCCATCAAGAACATCAACGAGATCTAAATTTGTATACATCCTATATAGTTTCCCTATGTCATTATTCAAAGCTACATCACAACAAAGATCATTGTTAAGTGTCAAAAGTCCTATTGAGGTCTTCATTGCCCAAAATACATTGTGATACACATCTTGCACACATACATCAGGTGGGGAACTATGATGGGTTGATGCCTCTTCAGAGTATTGCTACATAGACATCACTAGGGGCAACTCAACCCAATTGGACTAACTCCTTTTTAGGTCCCCGAGTAAAGAAATAAAAAAACCCTAATTTGTTGTACAAATGTAATCACCACAAGTGAAACACAGAATTGAGATTCAAGAACATAGACAAATATTGCACCAAAGGCGAGATCCAATCAAGCCATACAAAGAAAAAATCTGTCCATCTTAGACAAAGTAGCCTGGGTGACTTTTTCAATAATAGGTGACTTCGTCCTCCTCTCAAATTCACACTCCCAAATTTTTAGAACAATTTAACGACACTCTACACATTGTCATATCATTGTCAACTCGTATCACTAAAAAATAGGTGCAATCTCTTATAACCCTAACCCATAATTTATTCTGCTTACTACAACTTAAGGATTTTGTGTATTTATCTGAACATGATTTAAGATTTGCATGTTTACTGTGTTTATTATAATTTTTAATCTTAATTCATCATTACACAAAGTAATCAATCTTGATTAGATTAACCTTAATTTTGAGTTTACACTTGTTACTATTAGCACAATTTAACAATATTAAATGACTACCCACATGTAAATATGACCAATGAGTTGCTCAACTATTTCCACAAATTTATTCAGACATGCATAAATACAATGACCAATGAGTTACTCAACTATTCTCCTGGATTCATTTTGAAATGAACATTTCGATGGGCTTACATCTTTTTTTATCTTGTGAGTAATAAAAAATAGGTGTCATACAACCACGATAGGGGTACTCCGTACATGAACAAATAATTCTCTTGCATACATTAATAAAAAATGATCTCTCACATATAACCTAATGTCTATGTAATACTCTCAAATGTTTCTCTAATACTATTTAGCAGGGGCCTTCTTTCAATGGCCTTGTTATATAATATAACATTTGTTTTTGGCTCATCAAATGATACAAGATGGGTTAATTATCTCTTTTTATCATGCATGTGGTTTGAGTTAGATAGAATTTCAATATCAAAAAATTATACCGAAGTAATGGGGATCGCAAGTGTAGTGGTGAAAAGGTATGTGGTTGAGGAGGACAAGGATGATCCCAATGCTCATTTGATCAATTATGGTTGTAACATACATATGACAAGAAGGGAATGTTTCCATGGCGTACTTAGTATTCAAGCTAGGAGTAAGGCCACTGAAGTGGGTTTGTGTATTAGAGATGAAGGGTGAATCTTTTCCTTCTAAGTTTGCTAAAAGGTTGAAGAGTTAGTTGTTAAAGACTATGATAATGCTCTTGTGGATGCTCATGATGTTCGTGGTATTGCTCCTAATGTTTTTTATGGGTAAACTAGGGGGATCTATTGGGGCCTTCACTCGTAAAAAATAGGTATTGCTCCTAATGTTACATAAGACCTTGTGGATATGGACACTGCTAATCATCAAATTGAAGATTGTGGTGATGCTCTTGTGGATGTTCACAATGTTTCTACGATTATTGTTAATGTTGTGCAAGATCTTGTAGATAAAGATGAGTCTTATCACCATTTTAAAGGTAGAAACATTGTATATTTAAACACACCTAATGATGGATGCCTTCTAATTTATTTTTTTTGTTTTTCAATTGTTCACTTGATATAGCATTAAGACTTCATGTGAGGACCTTACATGGCCTCTAGTTTTACTTCCTATGTGGAATAGCTAACTATTCATTAATGCTTCTGTTTTGAGACTTGAGTAGTAGTTTCATATTGGCCAACTAAGGGCATACTTTATCAATTTTTTAATCCAATACTCATTAATCGATGGAAAGTAAATTCCAGTTCATATAAATTTTGTTTTTAAATTTACATTCGTAAAAATCCAAAGAAAATCTTAGTGGTATCCTATGCTCTTAAACCCTAACCTTTTGGGCATGATTTATTGTTTTCCAATGTTTGATAAGCATATTTAATTATTAAGAAAAATAAAATAATGAATTTGATGGTAATTATTAAGAAAAAGAAATTAGTAATTTTGATAATGATATAATTAATAATCAATTTCTAATGTTTGTTAGTCATACATAATTATTAAATAAAAATAAAATACTAATTTTGATAATAATTATTAAGAATTGTTTTTAGTAATTTTGATGGTGATATAATAAATAATCGAACAATATTTTATTATATATTAGCACAAAAACCATATAAGTTTCATTTGTGATAGACATCACTCTTAATACTTTTGTGTAATAATTATTTCTTATTTCAAACAAAATATATGGAGGATGTAAAAGTATGGAGAGTGACGCCTATCAAAAGCTACTTACAACTAGCCTTCTGCAATGGACCATAAGTCAGGGAAAACATGTAATCAACAAGTGCCTTGTGAGATTTGAACTTGGATAGATTTGAAAACACTCACCACTATTAACCAACTCAGTCACATCTCAAAATAAATAAATATTATTCACGGTGCCTTGCGGACAATGAATCTCTAAACTGGTGGGGGAAACTCTCGATCTGCTCTCTAGCTGAAAATTACAATCTAAAAATCAAGGGCTCTTATTTAACAAGAAAGAATTATTTGATACATATTTGTAACGTTTCAACTTAATGAAATCAATCTCCAAGTAAAAATAGAAACCCAAACCCTTCCATAAGACACCATCCTAAGCTTTATATAGGTCTAAATCCACATTAAACTAGCAAAAGCATCAATAGGTGCTTGTGGAAGGGCGACAGGTTCATACCTAATTATTAGAAAACACAATTAATAATAAGAGTCATTTGGTCTACTGGTGAAATTGTTTTGCTCCCATATAGCCCACTAGGGATCAATTCTTACTGAGTGTAAAGCCCTTCGATGCCTCAATATGGAGAGTCAAATGGTTGAGGCCAAGATCATTCCTTGGATGATTTTGACAGTGTGGATGCACCTTTCGTATAGTTGCTTAATTAAAGGTGATAACTGTTTAAGATGTACACTCACTCAACTTTGTAATATTATGTGTTTACTTCAAAATATGGATGCCAACATTCTATATAAATTAGTGCCTAAGGTAACAAAATCAATAAATAAAACACACACACACGCGCGTGCGCGCACACACGCACACGCGCACACACACGCACGGGCGCACGCGCACGCACACACACACACACACAATATGAATGAATGAATTTATATGATGTTGTTCAGTTTAACTTGTAATCTTTCTCATGAGAGTGGGACTTGTAAGATAGACATTTGAATGATGAAGGTACTATTATAGATGAATATACTTCACAAACCAAACATCTATCAAAAAAATAGATTCAAATCCTTGATCACCCGGTTAACTATTTTCACAATGTTCTATTACATGCGAACAATTTTCCATTATTTATTTTCTATTTGACATTAAAAGCAATGACCCATTTGAAATTGCATCATTGCAAGAATATAGAAATTGAAGAGGAAGATGTTATAATAAAGATTGAAAGTTTATAGATATATATAAGAAGAAGGGGAAATGAAGGAAAAATGGAGTCTCGAGTGAGAGTGATTCTGGCGGAGAGGAGGCCATTGGGAGGGAGGTTGTAGTCCACCACTTTGGGATCTTCTCATTCCTTCAACTACTTCTCCTCATCCTTTGCCCATGCATTTAGTATCTGCACCCTCCCTACCACCTCTTTTCTATAACTCTGCAACATCTCTCTTGCACTAATCCTCTACAACACTACACCCGCACTCACACCACATTTCTCCTCCTCCGCTACTCCTTTCAAATCATACTCTAATTTCTTCATCCCCATCTTCTTCTTCTTCTTGTTATTATTCCCCTCAAACAAGGCTCTATTGTTGGCCTTATTATTTTTGCTGCAATGTGGGGCAGAGGAGGATCTATGCAAGGAGTGTGACTATTATTGTTTTTCTTATGAGTGGCAAAGTTATTGTAATTCTTCATGTAAAATGCCAAGTAGAGCTTGACCACTCAACTCCTTCACTTCATCATCATAACTACATTCTTTCCCTCTCTCTTTGCTATGATATTATTCTTCGGTTTATGTGGAGATGCGGGATTAAACATAGAACATTTCCACAAAGTCTTGTATGTGGATTTAAATGGTTTTTATTTTGAAAATAAGATTAAAAATATTTTAGGACAACAATAATGATGAAAAATCGAGTTACAAAAAAAATTATTTTATGGCTTTAAAGTTATAATAATTATTAAATGTACTCTTTATTAAATATTTCTTGCAACTTATTACAAATGGAACAATTTCCCAATCAACTGTCCTCTTTTTCTTGGCTTCAAAATCTTTGATGCAAATTGTTAGTTCATGGTTCTTGACCTTGTATTCAATAGAAAATAATTTAGGGCTAATTTCCTTGTCAAATAATTGTTCCCAATTTTCTTCACAATGCAAAGCTCTAATCCCAACTACACGACCTGCTCAATTTTCCAAAAATGTACGTCATTACATCAGGTCATTTCAACATAGGTGTCCAAGCCCTACAATATGACCCATTTAAATCTTCTTTGCTTGAAAGGGAACTCACATGAACTCCCCATTAAGAAGAAGGCCATACGTAATAATGCTCACCCAAAACACATAAAGGAAAAGTTTTAAAGTATATTCTACACCTTTCCCATCTATTTGATGCCTTGGTTAGTATAACTTTTCTTGCGATAAAACTAGCAATTGCACGCGAGTAGTGCGATATGAACACCAAAGGGATGCAATGGAAGAAATATTTGTGGAGAAGGGAAGGAAAAGAAGACACATAGTTGTGTTAGTTAAGGTATTTGAGCTGTCAGTTATATGGAGGAAGAGAGTGGAAAAGAAGTCAAAATTAGTACGGTGGGTGGTGGCATAGTGTGTGGTAATGTTAGGGAGGAGTAGCTATCTATGGTGATTGTTTAAAGTAAAGTACTTGAAATTCGATTGAAGAGAATGGGAGAAAATCAATAGTCCTATTGATGTCATCTATCAACAGGTGTATGAGTCGAGGATTGCAATTGGATGATGTTCAATTTGTTAGATAAGACAAAGACATGAATGAAAAGTTATAAATAAGGTGGTGATTACCACACCTATTTCATGGCTGGAATAGTTCTTACCAAAATGATTATTGTCATTTGTGCTTGACATTATTATGTTCATGTCACTTGCATAATTCATGTGAGTGCAAGTTGTGATTAAAGAGTCAAATTAGAAAATGCGGGATATTAAAAAGGTTACTTGTTCAAAACCCAACCACAATGCTTGCTACTTGGTTTCCCCCTTTCAATTGCAAGGTTGAGTAAATGTAGGAAAGCAAGAAATATGCAAACAACCATCTCCGAATAAAACTTACGATTTTTACCCCTAGTTGACAGGCGAATGTGAAGAAGTGGTATTGGGAGGTCACGAGCCCTGTCCATAATGCAACTATACAGGTAACAGAGTTGGTTAGAAATCAAACTTCCACAACTGACATTTTCGGAATCACTGGTGTCATCTCTGACCTTCGACATTCCCAGTGGTGTCATCCATCTACGAGCATCAGTTTCACGGAACACAAATGGGAGGGCTTCAATTTGTTAGATAATACAAAGACATGAATGAAAAGCTAGAGAAAAGGTTGGAATAAACTACGTACAAGCCTAAAATGTATTCCATGGGCGAAATCGTTCTTACTGAGATACATTTTATTATATATGGCTAGTAGGATAATGATAAGGGTTTTTATCAAGAACATTTCTATGAAACTATGAGTATTATCTATTTCAATTTGGTTCTCAATTAGGCATAAATGTAATACTCACCATTCTCTAATTAAGGATCGTTTTTTTTTTTTTAAAACCAATTTCAATTTAGTTCTTAATTAGGAAGAAATATAATAATCACCATTCTCTAATCAAAGACCATTTTTTTGGGCCTTATTACAAGCCTCTTTAGAACTCAATATATATCTAAGGTTGAATTGCAAATTCTAACTCCAATTGGATTCCAAGAACAAATAACTTTTACTTATTAAAACGGGATGGCAAATTATTTGTGAAATTTTTTATTGAGAGTGGTTTTATTAACTCTGACGTAGGAGTGATACAAAATAAAGAATTGTCAATAAAAGGTTCCTTGTAAAATATATCAAAATAACCATATTAAATTTTAGTTCAATGGGGAAACAATCTAACCACTATGCGGAAGCCCTTGCAGCTCTCTAGGGAATCAAAACTGTCAGGGATCTCAACATCTGCAACTTAATTATTGAAGGGGACTCCTTGGATGTCATTAATAACCTTATTAGTTCCCATCCCCCTAGTTGGACCATTAAAGACTTCATTAGTGAATCTATGGTGATATGCAAAGGATTTTCAAACATCAAATTTTTTCATGTATATAGGGAAGGGAATCAAGCGACGGATTCACTTGAAAATGAAGGGGTCATCATGGATAAATTCAAATATTGGTATGATTTTGAGGAGATCCCCCTTGCACCCCAATCCATTATTACTAATGAAGCCAAAGACACTTGACGTTATAATCATGTTAAGGTGGATGACTAGGCACGTGTGGAGAAATGATTGTAGCTACTCTCACCTTATGCGATTGTACTCTCCCAAACAGTTCATTTTGCATTGCCTTTGAGCCCGAGCCTTTCTAGAAAGGTCTTCATTTGCATTCTTCATCCAAAAGGGTTGGGTTCAAAAGAAGTGCTATTTGCAAGTACCAAAAACTATGCGGTTTGGTTGTCTCATAACCGCGCTCGGGCAGAGATTTCTTTGGTTACTAAGTTCAATTGCATAATAGGGGGATCGTCGTGCAAAGTGGAGCCCATCTGTGATCCCTCACGGAGGGATAATGCGGAACTTTGGAATATCTTGAGCTTCGAAGGTTTCATTGAATTTATGCAGAGGATTAAGGGCAACAATGTCCATATCTCCCTAGCTTTTGCAAGGAAATAGAATGACAGGGTCATCCATTTCAAGGAAAAGGAATTTACCATCACAGAAGAATTGATTTCTTTCATAACCGACATAAGCATGGAGGGAGTGAAGTTTTTTAGGAATAAATTCGACAAAGATGCCGAAGAACAAAGATTCCTGATTGGAGACGAGACCCTGCAAATTGGTAAAATCCAGAATCCTCTTTTCATCCATCCCTCAACCCATATAATGAAGTTGAGAATATGGTGATTTGCTATGTCACCTTGGATGGAAGATTCTCAACCTTGCCCCTGCATCATCTCGTCCCACTGAATCATTTCCGCCATGCATACAAGGTGAGCTTCCCCTTTTACATTATACACTCTCTTGAAAAGTCTAGCAAGGAAGTTCAAGTCCATACTCGTGTCCTTTCCCTGCACCAAGGGGTTATTTTATTGTTGCATCTCTATTTCCTTGATGTTGTTGCTGCCGACCCAGCTCCCTCACTGCTCCCCTCCCCCTCAGTAATCGAGAATTAGGTCCAAGAACCTTAATGTCCATGAGTAAACACATTCTTCGTAGCAGTGCCAAAGGGTAAAGAAAATATTAGGTGTGGATTGATTCTACTCAAGTTTAGTCAAGACTCTCACCCCCTCCCCTACTTCTGAGCTTTGGTCTATGTCAGAGTGCAGGTCAAACATCATGCTGAGACTCTTAAGGAAATTGAAGAGAATTTGGACCTACTGATTAAGGAAGGCCTTAAAACCAGTGTGGACCCTTCTATTCTCTCTAATTTGGAGGATAATATGGAGAATCTCTCCACTCACTTGTTGGAACTGGAGGATAGAATTTCTCACCTAGAAGAAATGCTAATTCAATCATATATGCTAGTACACGGGGCATTGCATTTGACTATATCCAGGTCACTATTAAACATGTTTGTGATGAAAGTGGAATTCCAGAGATCCACTTGGAAGAATGGATAAGCTAAAGAAATCAAGGCAATCATATAAGGCAACCAGGATCCCAGTTAAGAAAAATGCTGACTAATATTTACAAAAATTTGAAGATTTTCCCTCAAAGTGTATGACAAAAAACACTCGTTTAGAATAGTTTGCTATTGTTATACTGTAGTTTTGTTGTATTTATGCTCACTATTTTGTTGCATTTTGAGATGGTTACTAGGGATTCTTGTAGGCATTTTGCCCCTACCTTAGTATTACTATATGCTTATCTAGTCTTTTTGGATTTTGGTTGGGGTGTGTCCCCCATGTTTAATCAAAATACCACTTTGTCTATTATTGTTTCATTTGGCTTATGAGCCCTTTTTGTACTATAGGGTATGATCCCTTTAAAACCATTTACCAATAGAAAAAACAAAAAATGATGCTCGTGCATCAATGAAATGATAGAATAACTTGGTGAAACATACTACTATCTTTTAATAGAATCAAATCTACATGTCTATGATTAAAATCTCTATTCATTGTAAAATAACATCATTCGATTTCTATTATACCCTAATGGTAGATAAATAATTACAACGTTATGGAATAAGGTATGTTGAGGTACATAACCAATCATCATGATATCCCGTAGTATCTGATTTAGCATGACACTTACTTAAGTAATAATACAATTATTTATTCACGAGTGTCTATTAATTGAATCATGAGTTTTTTGCATAAGTAATTTAGTCCATTATGAACTGGGCATTATCAATATCTCATCACTTGAAATAAAACTAAAGGATAATGGTAATTGTCAAAGTGAAACAATCACTTCATTTGTTCGTCATGACATGTAGGTGTGAGGTACATACACTATTTAGTGACTAGAAGGTTTCTTTGTAGACCTCTATTGTGTGTTAGATAAAATCCAATGGAAGGGACTCAATGTATGACCTATCAAATTTCAGATATATGAATCATAAGCAAATTATAAATAGTATATGGACAGGCACCATGAGATAAAATTCATAAGATAAACATATGAAATGCCTTGTATGTACCAAACGTGGGGTGGCTATAGGATAGAGAATACGAAGTGCACAATGACTTAGAAGTAATTACGTGGAGGTATCTAATATAATTGTAAAGGATCTTACGGTGATGCTTTACCATGATCCTTCTATGTGACCTAAATATTTAGGGCACTGATACTTGCAACCCCATTCGGAATTAAATTATAATTAGTTAACCATAAATGAATAATTAAAATGATTAATTGTAAAATCTTGCAGCTTCCATCACGATCAATACAATGGAATATACCTCAAATCCACATAAATATGTTAAGATAGTTATGAAAAAAGTATCAAGGGAAGACATGTCCTCCAAATAGGCTTAGCGTGTTAACCAACCTCATTGAAACTGTTTTATTGTAACCACTCAATCATATACTATGGCTCAAAGTAGTGCAAAGTAACTAATGTTGCATTTTTTGTTCACCCAGGTCTGAATCTTGTTACGTATTGTCTAGAGTTGAGTGGAGGTTACATTGAAGTGACCTTTTGGTTTACACTAAGAAGATGCATAGGTTCTTTTAGCCTATTATAAGCTTTTAGCACACATAAATGGTCATACAATGTACATCCTGGATTCATAAGAGACCGTTTTGAAATGTGATATCGATAACTTATCCTGTTACCTCTTTTCTATTGCATACGGCTTATCACAGGTTGCCTAGATGGATTCTAAAATATTAAGTAATGAGAATAATTTAGTAGTGGCTAAGTAATGATAACCCTATTCATTACATCATTAGTAAGAACATCCAAGGGATTGTGTAGGGACTTGATAGTATGTTTGGTTTCCCTATATTGGCCGTGTTGACCTAGATAGTTAAAGGCAACAAAGCATTTCACTTAGGACCATGGCCTTCTGCATAACACAAATCCGAGAACTAGCGAAAGTTTGGCTATAGAAGCATAAAATGGGTAGTTACAATGTTGATTCTCCGAAGAGGAGACCAGGAACATATTAATGCATCTGAAGGAAAGAATAGCGAGCCTCTTGGCAATGCTATCCTAATAGGTGTTATCATTGATGAAAAATGAAACCTTAATGAAAAACTGAAACATGTATAGGATGATTTACATGATAGTTTTTTTTGCTAATCAATAGCTGGTTCAGATTGTATATCACACTGCTAAGTAAGTGGGATTCTAGTGAGCCTATGCTTGCTCTTTCAAGCCTATATAGGTTCCTAGGAGGTGTACCTTGGAAGTATGAGATTCTTGGATGCTTGAGAAGCATGTCTACATGGTAAGATCATCATGTTTCTGAGGGTATCTTTGAGCCTACTCATTAGTCAAATGATCATGAGTGTAGGTACATGTGAGTTCTCTATCCCAAAGCAGGCTGCTCATCTTTGGCAGTATGTACATGTCAACTTGAAGCTGTGACATAGTGGTTTGTCAGATGCATATGAGATGCTAATGAAAGCAATGCCAACCTTAGGTGTATGATGGCATATGAGGTATGTTTTGGTACGACTTTATCAGTGCAAAGTTTGCCTGAAATAGGCTTATTTCACTAAGCTTTCAGTTGATACTAGCAAAGCACAGTGAGATTCCCTAAAGTGTAGCTATGAAAATGAGATGGGACTAGAGATTTAGAGCCACTTGGTACATTGATATATATCTGACCTGATTGTCTAAGCATGTCAACAATATTAGGGATGATTCCCTTAGTGCTCTTAGATCCAACAATTTCAGGTGCCCTCTGATTTGTAAAATTTGATCTACGTAACAGAGTAATTTTGTGAGACAGGTCTGAAAAACAACATCAAATTCCAGCTCAAAGTGCAACTTAAGATGCTTGTATGTGAATAGTGTCTCATTTGTATGGGAACATATTTGGATTATCAGGGATGTTTCTAAGGTGAGTTATAGATTATGGCCTTTCAGTACAAGGATATGAATGAGGCGTATTTTCCAATTTTAGATATGGCCTTATTTTACCCTCAATACTACTTTCTAACCCCAAGCGCCTGGTGTATCATCCATAATAACAACCAGCTATCCTGTCATAAACGTGACTACTAATTTATTTTCATGTATCCCCCTAGGTGATTTAGGAACTTCAACAGAATCATTCAGGATGCATAACACTCTGCTAGACCAATAGTGTATACAAGAAATGGAGTTTTGGGCTATTTTGGGAAGAGCTATCATCAACCTTACTATGACTAGTGCATCCTCCCTAGAGTAAGATATATCAGGACTAAAAGCCATCAGCAGTTGGCCAGTATTCAAGAAATAATTTTTTTTTGCCCATTTTTTTTTGAATATTTTAGGAAGTTCTCATAGCGTTTTGGAGCTGATACATAAAAATCCAAGAATTCCTACATCATGGAAAATCCATTCTGATCTGGCATTGGATATTAGCAATATAATGTCGGAATCTGCAAAGAGAAGATTAGTTTCAGTGGCAAAACCCAACAAATTGTATCCAGATTCTGAGATAACTACTCTTCTCACAGAAAAACTGGTTGAAAGTGATAACCTCAGGCGAAGTAATTCGACATTGACACAAACATTGGCCGCTGCGGCCAATGTAGCGAACCCTCCTTTTTCAAGTGCTCTGCTCGCTGCTCTCCAACCACGGCCATTGCGACCCCCACCCGCCGTCACATGACGGAAATTCTCCTCGCTTGTTGCAGGCTTTCGGGCTTCCTGGCATCTTTTACGGACAGTTTCAGGGGATCTGAAAGGAAGATTTATTAGGGTTTCACCACTCTCAAAGAGATTTATACTTTTGAGTATGTGAGCACGGGCAACAGAGTGCCAGAACCGGCAAAATACAGGCTGCAGGGCGGTCGATTTCGTGCACGCGTTTCTGTCTATGCTGGTGTTTGCGGCCATTCCTCTATATGACAAGAACGTGTTGGGTTTTAGTCCCGGGGGAATAGAGTTTCAGTCTTAGAAGAGTGGTTTTTATGGTTATAGAAAGTAAAGACTCCGATTTGGTTGTCCCTTGTTAAGTATGGTTTCCAAATTAATGCAAAAACATATATTCTTCGTAAACCCTCTAAAATTGACTATTCTTACATTGAAAATTATTTATACAATTAAATCTGATTTTACTTTCAAAGGAATAACTTTGAGATACATGATAAATTGAAAAACTCCTAAAACAGGATGTATCAGAAATAAAAAAATTAAAAGTAAGCGTGAGTTTAAAGAGCATCCAAGAAATTTAGTGGAAGATCCTTTCCTCCAAATCCCACATTTCCAGCTCTGCTAATCACCTCAGACTTTCAGACTTGAGATGTTTTGTGCTGAAAGCGCCCCTCAGGAGCGAGCAACATAAGTGAGATCAGCTTTGCAATGTAAATCTCAACAGTGAGTCAGAGATTAGTAGGAACAACCGTGAAAGTTTGAACAGCAGGTGGTTGATATTGCTTCAAATTCTCATGGCATTATTCACACATTTTTTTATCCAATCTTCTTGTTGCTCTTTTATAATAATATATGAAATTTGTTGTTTAGTTCAACCATGCTGGTTATACCAAACTGTGGTAAGGTTGTGTACAAGTTTAAATTGTGGATTCCCGTTGTGGCCGTCTTTTCCATTCTGTTGCAGAACTTTTCAACAACTTTGTAGGTGTTTAATCTACATATTATTCACGAGTGATGTATTTAATCCTCATATTTCCTCCACAGTGACTGTTTCTATATTTAAGTTGTAGAGCCTATTCCATATCTTCTTTTCTCAGAGAAAACCTTGTAACCATAACTCAAACTCAAACTCTGGACCAAAACTAGGTTAGAGGGGTTGACCCATAATGTAAGCATTACTCAAACATTAATGCTACAAACATGAATAGTCATGCTGAGATAACCCTTCAAGAGAGGAATAAAAAAACTATAAACTTGTGCTTTGCCTAAGGACCACAATTGTTATTTGTCTAAGGGAACAATCGTCCCCAAACCCACCTTAAAAGGACCAATACAAGATTTAAGGAACTCTGGAGAAGAATCGCCTAGGTAGGTTAACGGGCCTAGGTTAGATAAACCCACTGGATTGTAGGGTACTTCTCCTAGAGCCTCTATTAGCATTCAACACCGATGAATGAAACAAGGTAGAAAGAAAAATAAGGACAATAAACAAACAATTACTCAATGAAGAGGCGCTACGCCTCTTCATTGAGTAGTAGTGGTAGTGTGGTACTTGACACGGGGGCAAGAGGATTGAAAACTCGTATAGCTGCACTCCTATGAAGATTCATGCACTTCTGCAGTCCTACGGAAGTGTTGTAGTCCAGTGCCTATCTATCTATAATGATAGAAAACTGTTTATCCTTTAAAACAATTGGGTTTCTAGGAGGAACACATTGAGTTCTTGTGGCTTGTATTTGACAGATGTTTCAAATGACTCTGTTATTTGGCTATATGTACATTGGCAGAGGCCGAAATCAGTGGCATTAATTGACGTCTGATGTTGACAGCACCATATGCTAATTATCACACGAGGCATGCCCATATAGGTTGAAAGGGCAATACTGTAATAAGAAACCCATTGAAGTTCTAAGAATCTTAACGTGTTCAGGATACGATCATAGAGGTCGCATTTCTATTACTGGGATGCAGTTACTAGAATTTGTTGTGAAGACACAAGTATGACTGTTTTTCTTAAATTGGCATAGGTATCAACTTTTTGTGTTTTGTAGAAATTGGAGACAAAGTGAAGTTGACGGTGCAAACTTTTTGCATCTTGTAGAGAATGGAGACTAAGTGGAGTTCAGGGTGCAAACAAAGGTGAACACATAGTTGTGTGAATCGACAGATCCCCATGACAGGCATCATTTGTTTTGATGGTAGCCAAATCTAGAAAAATGCAAGGCTTTTGATTGTAGAATACGACATGGTAAGAGTTTGATTTAAAAACATGGGAAACATGAGTTTTTACCCCAAAATCCCTATACTTGCTACTACATATCACAGCAACTGATAATGAAAACCTGTTTTAAGGGGGTTGAAAAAAGCTGTAATGCAGCTTTATAGTTGCCTTGTGGACTATGTTTCAAGGATAGTCATGACTTGTTTTGAATCTCACTACAGAAACTAGATAATTATGACCTTCAAATTCTCGAATTGTTCAACTTGCAGGGCTTTTTGAGTGTTGGTAAAACTTACATGAGATGCTTGTTGTATAAACGGCTCTGGATAACAGCAAAAATACTTTAGAGGATGCTCATTCTGAAATTTCAGCTTTTTGTAGTGCAATAACACTGAATACTATATGTTTCTCTTCTTGTTTGGACTAAAAAAAAAAAACATTAACATGGATCGATAGACAAGTTGACATAGAGACGAATAAGGAGACAGGGAGACAGACATACAGGTAAACAGACATACTAACTGATGGATAGATTGTGCTAATAGATGCCATGGAATTAAAAGGAATCCTAACTCACCATGCAAATTTCAGTAAACCTTGCAAAGCTTGGAATTTTGATCTTTTTCCCAATATAGTGGCAAATCTTTTATCTTAGTTTGAGATTAATAGTCCATTAAACCTGCACGTGAGTATCAGGGAGGAAGAACAGAATAATGGTCCATTAACCCTGCACATTCAAAAATTGTCAGCTAAGTGACAATATCAAATGAGGACCAACTCAGAGCAATGTGTCTCAAAATGAATTTTTTTTTCATAAAATTGTGCCAGCTCAGCATACTTACAATGGCAACCGGTCTTGAATTCTTTACATTTTGTACCACACCTTATTCTCTGTTATAGAATGACCTCTTGTCACAGGAAACATAAATAATGTTCATAATTCAGATGACAATCAAAATGCCGCAAAAAATCTTTGGGGTTCTCAGAGATCTTTGGAATCTAAATTGAAAATTCTTCTTGATGGGAAGTGCAGTTACTCTGGATAGGGATGTCCCCCACTCTTCTGCTATCATGTAGATCATCTTCACCGTCTTTTAGGTGACAATCCCTAAAATGTGAATCGTCATCTAATTGTCTCAGCAAACATTTTTCCTCTTCGGCAAGCTGCTCAAGAGCCCTCTCAAATGAGGCTAATAGTTCTGGGTCGAATAGAGGACTGTCCCAATTTTCCTTCTCAATGGCAGTCAGTCTTCCATCAGAATAAACGCCCGAGTTTACAGTGATTGATGCCTCTTTGTCAAGTTCACGAGCAGAGCGAGAATGAATCTGCATTTCAGCTTCGTCAATCCCAAACTGCAGAGAGTTAACAGCAATGTTGGAAGTTGACCGTCGATCTCCATGGAAGTAACTGCCAAAACTAGGAGTAGTACTTACACTTGGAGAATAGAGATGCCCTCCACCATTCAACCATTCTCTCAAACTTCCAACTGCAGAATAGTCAGGAGTAGATGGGATACTGATGCCACCAAGATCATTGACTTTAGCTCTTTCATGCAAACTTCTATTCCTTGAATGTTTTTCTATAGATTGATTTGTTTCTGAATTTCTCTCTTCCAAAAATATCTTCCCCTCATTTGCCGCAATAAGGTGATTGTGTTCCCGAGGACCAGTGTTTTCTGGAACTATATATGAAATGTTATTGTTTTCTCGGATGCTGATTTCATTTCCTACATCACTCTGTTTAGAAGCAGGTTGGAAACCAGATGATTCCAAAGCACAATTATGGTCATCCTTTGAGTCCTCTTTCCAATCAGTCACAGTTGGTGTCGTGTTGCTTGGCTGGGGTGGTTTTGGTGGAAGTGGAGATGTACTAAAAATCGAACTCAAGGTGGATTTGGTAACAATATCTAAGCATTTGTGACCTAAATAATAGAAGCACATTTTGGAGTTCCTATCCCATAAAGAAGTCTTGCTTCTGGCAAGAACTGCATCATATTCCTCCACTTTATGGATATATTTCCTAGATTTTGATCTTCCAGCTGTCCTTATAAGTCTTGTCCCATCACCATTTTCTTTTGGTTTCTCATGAGTATGAGAAATCTTGCTTCTGGCAAGAACTTCACCATATTCCTCCAATGTATGGAAATATCCCATAGGTTTTGATCTTCCTGCTGTCCTTATAAGTCTTGTCCCATCACCATTGTCTGTTGGTTTCTCAGAAATATGAGAATTCCTTCTTCTCGCAAGAACTTCATCATATTCCTCCAGGGTATGGAAATATCCCATCGATTTTAATCTTTTGGCTGTTCTTATAAGTCTTGTGTCATCACCATTATCTGTTGGTTTCTCGGAAGTATGATCAGCTTCTCCATCTTCCAGGCCGTCCATAAGCTCCCATGTATAAATAATCTCTGCTTTGTCCTCCTCTGTGGCTCTGTTTTCTTCTGATCCATCCTCTGTGGCTCTGTGACTACGAAAGGTAAAACGCATGAATCCATTGATGGAGGAGTCTGCACGGCAAGTGTTTGTCGAAATGTGTCTGCACAAATTTACGGTTATCGATACTACTTCAGCATATGAATGTTTTTTGATGTCTACATCGCCGATGTATTAGTGCCCTCGTGGCTTTGGACACAGTTTTTCATTCAGTTTATTATTGTAACTTTACTTATATATTTTTCAATACTAGCAATTGCACATGAGGTATGTCAACGTTGAATTTATGGAATTTTTTCCATGTATTATATTTTTACCCTGTGTTACCTCATTTTGTCGAAAAATTCAGGAGTCCATGTGAATTTCCACATTTCACATACATGTCATCACCATATTCCATGAGATCATTAATACAATTTTACAAACAATTCATGTGCCTTGGGTATGCTTTCACATTTTGCATACACGTTTGTCATGTCATGCACAACTACGACATTTGACAAACAACCAATTTCAATTACATTTTGAAGGATGTCCATACCCTGTTCTAAAACTCCGGACTTTGTCACAAGTTGTAGGATGGTGGAAATATTAAACTACTTAGGTTAGACAATTGTTTTTTTGCTTTATGCTTTAAATACTCCAATATCTATTTCAGCAAGCCTATTTTGTGCATATCCAACCATCATTGTATGCCATGAGACTACATTTTGGCTAGACATTTTGTCAAACCATTCATGTGCCTTTTGTAATCTTCCATAATTTGTATACAAGGTTGTGAGGGATTTGGAAAGATAACATTCAACAAGAATCCAATTTGCCAATTGAATATTCGTAAAATTTACCAAGGCCTTTTCAACAAAACTATTTTTGCGCATACGATGTAATCATCACACTCTATGGGACCACATTTGATTTGTTTGCGGCATTGCTTGAAAAGTATTTTAATCTCGTCAAAAACACCATTTTTGTACATATCTTATAGTCATATCAGTACGTGAAACCACATTGTTTTGAGGTATTTTGTCAAACAATTCTTGTACCTTATATATGCTTGCACAATTAATATACAATCTTCATATATTGATGCATGTTCATACCTTGCTCTAAAAATTCAATTTAGGCACAAGCCGAGAGTATCTTGTAAGAAGTTGTGAGAGTGTAGCTTTACACCATCCTAATTCATTTACTTCAAAGTTTATAAGGCATTCTCAACTGAACCATTTTGTGCATACCCTGCCATCATAATAGTCTATGAGGCCACATTTTTTGAGTCATTTTGTCAAATATTTCCCCTACCCTGCATGTATGCTTTCATGTTTCGCAATCTTATCTACAAAAGCATTTCCAGCTGTATAAAATGTCAATAATCCCTTTTCCATAATTATGTGAGGGATGTTCATACCTAATTTTAAATCTCCCATTTTGGCCCAGTTAAGAGGATTTTGGAAAAAGGCTGTGATGCCCTGCTTTACACCTGCCAAATGCATGTGTTTAATAGTTTTCAGAGGTCTTTTCAACAAGCTAACCGACTCTTATTATCTATAAGTTATTCTAAAACTCTTTCTTTTCCATGCACTGGGAGAATGCTGGAAAAGGTGCTTCTTTATCACCATTTGCATTGTACCACTAGCTTTGGAGAGCAGTAAAGGGCAACGACAACATAAGCAACAACTCAACCCAAATTTGTCTCTAGTATAAATGAGTGTGGGGTATTCGAGATGAAACTTTGCTGGGGATAGCTACAACATGATAAAAAATTCCATTCCATGGTTGAAACCAATAGATTCAATCTCTAAATTTGGTGGATGTAAAAAGAAAAACTCTAATGGAGCACAAGTTTTAGAATCTAAAACTTTCCACAGCCCTTAATGGTGAACCTGAACCTACAGAGTTTTAATAATGCTCCTAACCACCATCAATATGAATCATTTAATAAGAATGTAAGGTAAGTGTGAGATTGCCACAAAAAAAACCTTAGGTAAATACAGTTAAAGGAGAAAGATGAAGCCACACATGATACCATGGCTTCAAAATATCCTAGTGGTATGGTTTTCTCTACCTCCTTGGCCCACTAATTCTCCTAGCTCGATTCCTAGCAGTGATGATACTTTTGAGGTGTCTTGTGATAATGAATTTGATGGAAAAATAAATGGGCAGTCACAACCTATAGAGGTTGATGTAGTACGAAAGGGTGCCACACAGAAAGGAGAATGTGAGAAGATGCCAAGTTGGGCTAGTGGGGAACTCTATTAATGCGTAGAAGGAAACAACGCTACTGATATTAGGCTTGCAGCAATTTCTGTAGGCATGGTTGTGCGAGGAGGATTGGGCAAGCTCAAAATTCGAGGAAACCATCCATTTGGAGGGTTGAGTGATCTGGGGCTTAATGATTTTGGCCTTGGTTGTCCAACACACAAAATTTAGTTAACCTTTATTGTAGGTCATTGGGCATTAGTGCAAGACTTTGATTGAGGTAATCCTTGTGAACCTTCAAAATGTTATAGAGAAATTTTCTATTCAATGGGAAATTCATCAAACATGTAAAACCTTAAATTTTATATCATTTACCTCTTGTTAACGATTTACAAACTCGAGTTTAATGGGAAGTGGACAATAAAAAATGATTTCACTATGCATTTGTGTTGCCTTGTTTTGTTTTCTATTTTCTACATGCGTTTAAACAACATATTTTTTTTCAACGCTTGGAGGAAAAACACAATCTCTTGTTTAAATTCTTGGAGGATTACTTTGGTAAGTGCATAATCCATATCCATGTAGGAACCAGGAGAAAATGGATATATTTTGAAATTTAAACATAATAGAACAAACTTGGTTATGGTGAACTCTACAAACCACCTTTCTTTCACGGTAACAACATTCTCTGGTGTTCTCCAGGACCCTTGACGGTAATGAACTGTTTGTAGTCTAACTCAGAACAAGTTGTTTTTGCCAAAACAAGCGCAGTGAAAGTGAAA
>CM034153.1:714334754-714387254 GCA_019776745.2 Taxus chinensis | reverse complement strand
TACATCTGCTCCACTACTGATTAGATCCTATCAACCCTTAAACCCCACATTTCAATAAAGCTGTCAAGGAGGAATTGTGTCAGATTTCCTTCATTACACTTGCATCAAGAACTGTAGCCTTCCACGTATTATTCCATGTTTTGTTTTGGTCTTAGCATTTCATGGTGTCTCCCTACCGCACCTCTTGGCATTCAAGCCTACACCAGTAATCATGAATCTATAATTCTGCTATCAACAATCCATATATCCAGTGAGCTACCAACAATTCATTATTAGATCTATTCATATCGCGCATGCAGCTGTGTAAGTGGGATTCGGTGGTCAAAGATCTGCTAACATTCTCTCCTATTTTCAAAGTAAATACCAAAGAGCTCCATTCGTTGCAATCTGGTCTGGTGAAGAAGAAAAGTGGGTTTATGTCACCAATGGTTTAAATTTCACATTTCAAAACTTATCAGGGGCCTGCTGGAGCTCTCTAAACATTTGGTTGTGATGGTCTTCTCCTTAAAACGTGGGCTCCCACAGCGCATATGCCTCTCACATGTTGCATTCACTAGTAAGCATGTTTTTCAAAAGGGTATTGTTTGTCTTTATTTATTATATAGAGTCGTTTTCTTTAAAAAGTAATCTCAGTTTAGTACTTTTTTAAAATTTTTAGTCTAGTTGTCATTTTTCGTTTTCGGACTCAATTTTTCGGTTAAAACCAAACCGTCTATTTTTTTAACAGGGCTAAGTTGAATCTGAATGGAAAAATTCGAATGTCAAAGATTTTTACAACATGGCAAGGTGAAACTTTAGTTTTATTAATCAACAAAGATTTTTTTCGTGATATGGCAAAGCAAAGAACCAAGTAATTGCAGATGAAGTGGCAATATTGGGCATCAAGATCGAAAAGCCATCACAATCATTGATTGGGATTATCTGATTGGCATATTTGCATCATTCAGATTTGTCACATCCTCAAATCAATTTGGACTACCACTAAATAATCTATTTTGGATCGCAAGCATGAGCGCCGTAAGTATTATCAAAAAACAACAACAGTTGTTGGAAACTCAAAATGGAGGAAGTGACAACATGGCTGATACATAATAAGTTTCATTTTGTATTAATCAATTAGTTGATCAAATTATATGTTCCACGTTCCCGACGAGGATGCAAGAGCCTTTTACTTATAGCATATGCCTCCCTAGCTATTCTAATATGTCTTCAACGTTAGCAAATCAATCAAGAAGTCTGAATACTGATTTCTTCTTTGATAGAGTACGGAATAGAAACAATAAATTGAACAGAAATAAAAAGCATTATATGGAACACATGGTAAAAGAGATACATCATTCTTTCAAGCAGGTTCAGTTCAACAACCTCCCAGGATCCATTAAAGGCTTATTTGTCACTATTGTAATGTGGTCTGACATGGAAGAATGTTCTGTAAACAACGAGCTAGGGATCTGTTGATGTTAAATTGAATAATAAAGCTTTTATTTCTGAAATGAGAAGAAGAAAAGTGATTTGGGAAAGCAGATCCCCTTCACATATAGAGAAGTTGCTGCTCCAGATAGTGAAGAAGACTTTCTCTTCTAAAAAAGAATGCATCACTGGAGGATTGAGCACAGGAGGCTGGAGGTCATTCAACGACCTCTCGTCATCACCACCACGACGGGGCGCACGAAGCTGTGGTGAGAGTGTTGTGGTTAGTTTTGCTTTGGTTTTCAGAGTTGCAGTTGATTTCATTGTGTCAACCTAATTCTTTTCTCAGTGTCTTGTTAAGGTCTTAATAAGTGAAATGTTCCCAATGGAGGGGGGGGGGGGGAACATGGGCTCAATGGGCTCAGTGAGGCGTTATTTCATACATAATTCCGCTAAAAGGAATGAGATTCTAATCGACCAGTGACCCAAATCCTTTGACTGCAAGGAGCTTGATGATTGTAGTGGAGTCAACTTTCAACTTGGAGGGGATCATCATACCAAATTGTGGATCGCACAGCGCAAGCCCTTGAGGACGGCCAAGGCTTTAAAAAAATGTCCGTCCGCATTTAAAGGGTGACCAAAGTAAGTTATAGATTATGAGAGCACACGAACAGCAACATAAAATATCCACAGGAAAACAACAAGAAGACGGAGTCACAAAATCCAAAAGAAAAAAATAATAAGTCCAGGTTCCTTTCGAGGCCCTCCTTATTCAATTTAAGGTGCCTTCAACGGTTGTTTTTTTTTTTTGTTGACGGTTAGAACATTCTGATCTTCAGTGGATATTTTTGTGGGGGACCACATCCCCCCTCTTAAAGCATGCTAATGCATGGGTTAACCTCGGCCTGGGCCCTCAGGAAATGTGGCTCGAGATGTGCAAAACATGACCCAAGGAATTTCTCCTTTTCCACTTCTCTGATCCATCACATGCTCGCAGAGAAACCATTTTGACCCCATTTGACCACTTGGGGGGGTAGTCCACAACTAGCTTTTGGTCCTTTTCTCACATGGGACCAAAGATTTTTTTGTGGTCTCTGATTATGCGGTGCTCAAGTATTGTTTTGAGTAGATTTTCCTTTCCTGGGCCTTCCCGTGCCATATGTTTCACTTTCCTGCATCAAATCCCTCTTCTTCTGTAGGGCGGTGGTTTGTAAGGAACTTAGAATTCTATCAGACCCCCAGCCACAGAAGCATGTTTTGTGTGAAGTGACCTCTCTCAAGAAAGAAAGAGTTTTAGGAGATTCAATTATAGACATCATTACTCCCAGTGTATCTTATACTCAGTTGAATAACACTTTCTTCTAGTGTCAGGCCTCTGGATCAAAAAGGATCAATGACTGGTCCTCTTTTGTCCCCACCGCAAAACCCGCCTAATCGCCTAAGGTTGTTTTAGAAGTGGAAAAACGTCCTCAAGATAGGGGTGAAAATAGTTTATATGATCAAAATAAGAACAAAAAATGCTACCCAGCCTTATTTCTGTGAGAAAATCAATCGTTTAGTGCTCCATTAATATTTATTCTATTTAATCTTTTACTTCAGGTCAATCCTAGATGTGTACTGTAACTGTTTTAATATGAGTGTTTATTAAACACGCATATAACAATATTAGTTTGGTGAGTTTCAATACATAGCTCCCGTAGTTAGGTGTTGCAAGAGAGATTTTTCGGGCTGTTTGTTGAACCACCTCCTTGGGTTTAGGACTGCATCATTCCTATATATAGGCAATCATGTGATATGAACTTTTTTATAACAGAGCATTATTGTTTGAACATATGTTTCAGAGTGATGTAATCGTGAGGCTTTAGTAGTGGGAAGATCATTCATTTTTGCCCCAGATAGGAGATATTATAATAGGAGATTTATAAGAGATTCTTCAGTGGGCACTCTTTCAAAATCATAACGAAGCCTTGAATAACTGACTGTCTCCTGACATCTAAGAGTGCCCTGATCGGCTTGGAGAAAATTGTCAAAAAGGGAACAACCACCCCTTTTTGTGGGGGGGCATATCTTAATAAGTTAGTTGATTTTAGCTTTTGTTTCTGAGGCCACGCTCCACATCTCTTACGTTGCCCCCTACTGATTAGATTCCCTATCGACCCCAACACCCCCAACTTAATAATGCGTAAAGGAGGATTGTTCAAATTCCTTCTTACACTTGCATCAGACTGTAGCCTTCCACGTATTATTCGCAAATTTTGTTTGGGGTCTTAACATTCATGGTGCTCCCTACCGCACCTCTTGCATTCCAGCCTACACCAGTAATCAAGAATCTATAATTCTGCTATCAACATCCATATACCATAGCTTAAACCAAAAATTCCATTATTAGCTCGTTCATACTCAACTCGCATGCATATGTGGTAGTGGGATTCTGTGGTCAAGTCTGCTAACATTCTATACTATTTTCAAAGAATATACCAAAGCCGCCATTCGGTGCAAGGCTGGTACGGGGGAAAAGAAAGTGTGGTTTATGTCACCAATGGTAAATTTCAACATTTCAAACTTGATCTAGGTGGGCCTGCGGAGCCGCTAAACATTTGGTTGTTATGGCTTCTTTAAAACGTGGGCTCCCCACACGCAGTAATTTGCCATCTCACATGTTTCATTCATATAAGCATGTGGATTTCAAAGGGGTATTGTTTGTCTTTATTTTAATTATCTGTCGTTTTCATTAAAAGTAAATCTTCTCAGTTTATACTTTTAAATTTTTAGTCTAGTTGTCATATTGTCCGTTCGACATCATTTTCGGTTAAAACCAACGTCTAATTTTTTTTAACATGCTCTTTGAATCGAATGGGAAAAAATTCGAAGGCAAAGACTTTACACAGAGCAGGTGAAAACTTAGTTGTTATTAATCAACAAAGATTTTTTTCGGTGGACAAAGCAAAGAAACCCGATATGCAAGATGAAGTGGCAATATGTGGCATCAAAGATCGAAAAGCCCTAACATCAGTGGATTGGGATATCTATGCATATTTGCATCCTATAATTTGTCAAAACCTCAAATACAATTGGACTAACCCTAAACTAAACTATTTGATCCAAGGCATGAAGCGCCGTAGTATTACTAAAACACAAGTTGTTCGGTACTCACATGGAGTAGGGCAACATGGTGATACGAAGTAAGTTTCATTTTGTATTAAATCAATTAGTTGGGAAGCAAATTATATGTTCCCGCCGATGAGCCAAAGCAATTTTACTTAATAGCATGCCGCCTAGCTATTCTAATATGGTCTTTCATTCACTTTGATCCAAAATCAATCCAAGTCTGAGACTGATTTCTTCTTTGTAATTACGAAAATAAAACAAATAATTTGAAACAGAATAAAAAGCATTATATAGAACACATTGGAAAAAGAGCTACAATATTCTGATTCCCCATTATTCACCCATTCATCATTTCTTCATCTCATCTCCATCCAAGTCAAGGTTCACCCCCAGGAACCAATGAAAAGGCTTATTTGTCACTTATGGTATGTGTCGGACCATGGAATAATGTTCTGTAAACACGATCTAGGATCTGGTGGATGGTATTGAATACTAAAGTTTTATTCTGAAAAATATAGAGAAGAAGTGTTGGGAAGCAGATCCACCATTTCACATGTAGAGAATTGCTGCTCAAAGATAGTGAATAAGCTTTCTCTTCTAAAAGAATGCATCACTGGAGATGAGCACAGGATGCGTAGGTCGTCAACACGACCTCTCGTCGTCATCCACGACGGTTCCGCACGAAGCGGTGGTGATAGTGTGTGGTTTTATTTTGCTTTGATTTTCAGAGTTGCAGTTGATTTCGTTGTGTTCAAACCTAATTCTTTCTCAGTGTTCTTGTTATGGCTGCTACGATGAAATGTGTCACATGAGGGGTGGGGGGGGAACATGGTCTCAATGGTCTCATGGAGCGTATTTCCTACAAATAATTCCCTAAGTGAACAAGCAATAGTGACACAAATCACAAAAGAAAAGCAAACATCATGATATTGAGGTTTGTTGGTTGTCTGTAAACCATCCCTGTTTGAGGTTTTTGCTGTCCTGTAAACCCATCCATGTTGAGTTATTGGGGCTGTCCTAATAACCAGAACATTATTGAGGTTTGTTGGCGGTCCTGTCAAACATCCAGATCATTAGCAGCATGGGCCGGCACATTGCAGAATGAAGTGAGCAATTACTCTTCCTATGTTTGCCTAAGGGGGGAATGTAGGATCAATCAGTTTAGTGCTCCCATTAATATTATGATAAATTTACTTAGAGGTCAATTCTTTGTAATGTCAATGTTAATATGAGGTTTGTTTATTAAACAACTCATATAACATATTCGTTTTGGTGAGTTTTAATAGCTCACGTATATATGTGTTGAGATGAGAGATTGTGGGAAAGTGTGTTGAAGCAACCCTCCTTGGTTTTAAGGAAATGCATATTCCCATATATATGTCAACCTGTGATATGAATTATAACAAGCATTATTGTTTTAATTAAGTAAATGGCTCGAGTGAGCTAGTTGTTAGGAGGCAACCCCCCCATGGCCAATGCCCCAATGAGCCGGTCAATTTTTGATGACCCACTTGTCCCATTACCGTTAAATTCTCACACGCCCAAGGCACCTCGACTCATACATGGACCATACGATTCCATACGTAGCTCCTCGAACCTTGCGCACGATCGTAGTTTTCTTAACAACGGGTTCACATGCCCCATCCAAAGGGCCTGAAGTCCTCTCGTCACTCCTGGGATCAATAGCCTGGCTCAAGTGCAGATTTTGCGAGGATGAATACACTATCGAATTAAGTTAGGCGAATGAAAATTGAGTGTTGCGGATTTTTTATGAAGAATAAACAAGGGTGCCGCGAGATTTCCCGCATTGAACCACGTTTATGGGATTAGGGAGGCTTTGGATGTAGTTGTTGAAGTGCGGGAGAGATGGCCCTGAGCAACCTGACCATGAATTGGCATGTCCAGATGAATGATGTGGTCTCAATAGAAGAACTTCAACTACAAGGGTATGCAGGGAGAATTATTAAAGATTTAAGACTTGGCAAAATTTGAAACCAATGTAGATGTCGGTTTTTGGAAATGAAGACATATACAAGGGTTTAGTTAATAGGGTTTGTAAAACCAGCGGGCCGAACGCCTTATGAACCTGTACATTTTGTAGTAATCATGATTGGGGCGCAATGGGGGGTGATTTCTATTTTAAATTAGCTCTAATGGGATCCTTTTTTTGAAGAATCTAGCGAACCGCCTTAAAGAAAGAGAGGAAAAAAGAGGGGGGGGGGAGGTGAGGGGGGGGGAAGGGGGGGGGAGAGGGGGAGAGGGGAGAAGAAAAGAGGGGGGAGCCATGGAAGAGGCCATATGGGTCGTATTTAATATTGAACAACCACCCTTTTAGGCGGAGTCATTAACAGTGTACACTTCATAATGATGAACGGTAAAAGGGTCTGATCATTTGTGGTGGATAGCTCAGTATGCTTTCGCTGAGCATAATTGTGTTATTGCGGGCAATTTTAATTGGTCAGCAAAACCCATGATAAGTCGAGCACCTAACCTATGCATGGAAGAGGCAAAAGGGAGGTGGGTTACTTTTGGACAATAAACGTGGTTTCTTACCGGAAGACCGCGCACGACGCCCACCTCTGAGGCTTGGTTCACATTGGTCCAATCTTAGAGGCAGGAATCGGATATTCCGCAAAGGGCTTGATAGAGCGATGCTGTCAAGCTCAAGAAGTTTTTGGGGGAGTGACAACAGGGAGTGGGGACATGGGAAGCTAGGCGAGATTTCCGTTCTATGACTCTTCCCTGTCCCGCCATGATAGATTGCACATCACGTACACAATAGGAGCGACCTGTTGTTGGTCATAAGGGGGTCCAGGTTTTGCGCAATACTTACCTTAGTGGAACCGGAGGACCAATCTCAAACCCCAACCGCAGATAAGTGGGTGTGGAACCGGTCTTCCTCCTCGGAAACCTTCAGTTCCCAGCGATCATCCACCCTGCGGGCCAGTGGACGAAGGGGGGGGAGGAGTGCTATGACGAGGATGATCAAATTCCTCATACTCTAGGGTCAACAACTGATAAATTTGCGAGGCTGATCCGCCCACACCGGGGGGGGGTCACAGCGGCCACCAAGTGGGTGTGGTGCACTAGAAGGAAACCCTGTCGCCTAAGACTCGACTACAACGTCCTGTAGAAGACTCTCGGTCTAAAATCCAATTGTGGATAATTACAATGCTTGGGACTCAAGTGGCCCACTGGCACTGGAAGAAAAGTAGGGATCAGGATCAAAGGATTGGTGCGTTCCTCTCAAATTCCAAACAACCTTTGCTCATAAATTTGGCATCATTCATAAAGAGTAGATCTTGGTTTGCAGATCCCTGCTCATGCTTCCACTTTGTCACGCCTTGAGAAAATTTTTTTCAATCTCAACCCCTCAGACGACGCCAGAAGCTCACTTGGACCAAGTTGGGCGGGTTCCGGGACAAGCGCGCACGGCGCAGAGGGTAGCCGCGACCTTTAGCACCATTCAAGCACCGCATTAGCATCCATTCAATGGGCTAAGGATAAGCTCTTGGGGGGGGATAGCCTTCCCAGGCACGGCGCATAAAACGGGAGTATTGGGTTGGGCTGGGACCCTTCAGCAAGTGATCGAAGGATTTGCAAACAGTCACTTGGACGTGCATCAATAAGCAGAATATAAAGTGTAGGCGGAACCAGGAGACCTCCGAAGCAATGATTAGCTTGCGTCTTAGCACCCAAAAGGCCTACGGACCTTGCCAATGTATCTGGATACAAGCGAGATTATTGGCCAAAACCCTCTGATCGGTGTGCAAATCATATTCTCTGTAATCTCCCTCTTTCTCATATAATTTGATCAAGAGACCCTTTGCCTATTTGTTTCTAAACCCACCCACCAAGTCCTAGGGTGAGCTCAAGGGTGACTTAAATCTTATTAATTTATTATATTGTGCTAAAATTAAATACAAAGTACTAACAGCACATAAAAAGGTTAAACAAACTTAATAGTAAAATAGGACTGAGGAAGGGCAAAAATAAAATAAAAACCGTAATACTGTCCTAGGGAAAAATGTGACTGAGCCGGTCTAGAAATAAAATAAAGAAGAAAATACAGCCAACTTGCCTAGGGAAAGGTAACTTGGATGTGGAGCTGTTCTCGTCTTTAAAAGAAAAGTTGACTTTGCCTAGGGATCATTCCGGGTTAAATTTGGACATTTTGATTTCTGTCATTGGAGCGCACAGTTTGTTTGAGCAGAAAAAATACCAGGAAAAACCCTTGGATCGCCCCTGCTGTGACGAACCCCAAGGAAAGTGAAAGAACTTCTACTCATGAAATCATTTCTATTCCACAAGTTTTTTAATTATCTCTAACTAGCAAGTTTGTAAGACATAAAATGGCAATAGCAATCCCAAGTTCCTTCTAGTGTGGATTACGCGCAATAGTTTGAAGACAATCTCTGCTCTTCGCAAGATATTGACGCCAGATGTGTGATTGCCATTTGGGCCAGTGACTAAGAGAAGTAGCGACTCAGATTGAATTAATTTCCTCCAGAAGGTTGGGGGCAAAGTTGCGTAAGTCTTTCCATATGTAGATGGCTTTTTTTGCAGTCATGTTTAAAGCATGAAAAAGCTGATTGGTAAGCAGGGTTGAGGAAAGAAATGAAATTTAGTTATGAAATATTTGGGAAGGGTTAGCCAATAAAACCCTCAAGTTTCAATTTCGTGGCGGTTATCCAGTTCTATGTATTGGTTGTTGTATTAATGGGTTGAGGAGTGGGGGAATGTTTGAGCTCAAAGTACAACCCTGGAATGATCATGAGGACTCATGAATTCTGAGCAACATGGGCTATCTCCGTGAGGTTGGGGACCTACAACTAGACAAACCTCCAAGAAAGTTACGGCATCTACCTAGTCCTAATAGCAAGGCATCAACAAAAAAACAAACCCTAACACGAAAGCAGTCAGGGTCCTAACCTAAACATGCCAGGGGACTCAAAGAGGTAGTGAAGGATGGATGTAGAAAGGGGAATCGAGCTAAGAGGTTTATAACACTGAGGGAATGGGTGTTCATAGCAACTCTCCACAATTAAGAAAGAAGAAAAACATGAGGGGAGAGGGCAAGGACACACGGCAGAGGGAAGAAACACGCAATCAAACCGTTGCTTGCTGAAAAACACACCATGAAAGCGGAGCCGGCAAATGAGGAAACAGACACATCAACATGCGAATAAAAAGAAAAAGAAAAGAAAAACACGACACGAGACCAGGGCAAAGATAGCACAAAACCCAATGTAATGACGCAACAGGGATGCACCAATCCGAAAGGTACATTCATGGAAGAAAGGGAAATACATTTTAGAAATCAAATACAAGGTCTAAAACCCATGGGAATTGACGCATCCTTGTTACACCAGTGCTGGTACACAACAGGAAAGATCCTTTTCAATCTAAGTCCGAGGCTCGTACAGTAGAGAAAATGAAGGAAAGAAGAAGGATAAGGAGAGGGAATTGGAGGGGGAGATTTCACATTCAGCGCAGAACCACAGGCAACGAAAAGAAAAAAAAAAGAGATGGCATCGACCACAGGAAATTGCTTGTGAAACAGAGGGGGCGAAGGATCATGTGTTAGCGCGTTTGCAGAAGGGGGACCACACCTTTTCCTTGGGGAGAAATAAATGAGACACCCACACATGCATTAAATGCTGGTAGTGAAAGGTGTGGGCCGCCTGAACGGAAGTTTATGGGTGGAGAAGTCTGCCGATGTTCCTCCACTTATGACATCGGTTGGTAACATTAAAGCAGACGAGCCCGTGATCCCTTAAGGGCGAAGAGGGGGGTTGGAGAACCGTTCGATCGAGATAATTGATCAAAGATCACATGCCTCTGAGTCAAAAGTAGAGAGTTTTTAGGTGCTCCGGCCCGAAAAAACGGTCATGGTTGGCGTCTGCAATAGACGGGCTTCTCCGTTCAAGTGTGGGGGCGGAGTTTAATTCCATGGTCTTCCTTGGTGTTGCGGCTTGTATGTACCATTTTTCCTCGAAGGTTTCAGGGCGCCACGAACTCTGTTAACGTGGACCGCACAACCTGGGGCTGGCGCATCTGGGTGCTGACGGGTATATTCCTTCAACCGTGACTTGAGCATGGATGCGGACTTATATTCCTGCAGCCGCAACGGTTGATTGCAGGGACCCGTACTGCGGCTGTAGGGGGAGGGGGGACTGCCGAAAAGATCGACGGCCCTTGTCCCTAACCTGGCAATGACACCAACGGAACCTTGGCCAGCCGTCGCCGGAGCCCACCCCACCGCGGCAGCAAAGAACGGCCGTCGGGGCGACCATTCCTGCCGATTTGGCAGACTCCAACGCGTGTGCACGCCTGTGGCCACAGCCAGGACAGTCCAGTTGGTGCTAGGTGTAGCAAGGGGGGGTCAAAAATCCAAGAAGGGATAGCAGTACGTCGGTTATTGGGAAAGCAAGGGGATCGAGCCAAAGAATTATATTTAAAAAAGGACAACATGGTTGGGATCTTTCATTCTTCTTGTTATCATTCAGCCCAAGCAAACCAGATTTATTCAAGGGCAATACATTCTTGACAATATAATTTCTTTCTAGGAGGGCATGGAATGGGCATGCAGATCGAACTAGTACGTTATGTTCATTAAAATTGACTTTGAGAAAGCATATGATAGGATAAAATGGATGTTCATTATTGCTATGCTTCAAGCCTTGGACTTTGGCCCTATCTTCATCCAATATGTCCAAATGGTTTTTGCTAATGCCTTGGCCCAGATAACCATTAATGGCCACATCTCAATTCCCTTCGGTCTTTTTCACTCCATTCACAAAGGTTTCCCTTTAAAGCCTACTCTTTATGTTCTTGCAGCCAAGGGTTTTGGGTATTTGCTTTCCCAAGCCAAATCCCAAGGACTTGTCAGGGGGATTGCATCACCTACTACGGATAGCTCCCAATTAATCAATGGCCACTTTATAGACAACTCCTTCCTTACCTTAATTGAGGAAGAAAATAATATTCGTAATGCCATGCATTGGCTTGATATTCTCTATTGGGATTCAGACTCCTCCATTCAACGGCAAAAAAACGTAGTGTTACCGATAATCCTTCCTCCTTGCGCTGACTTGGTTTGGTCAGCCTATGTGGAGCCTAACATTGCACATTTTTGTTGGTGTATTTTACATCAAGGTATCCTGATTGGCACCTAGCTAGTTCATATTGGTGTTCCAACTCCCAAATGTCCTTTCTGTTGTCACCTGGAAACCTAACCGCACATTTTTTGGTTTTACTCCCAAGCCCAACATGCCTAGAATTGGATCGATTCATTCTTTTCTCCCCTCCGTCCAGAGTGTTTCACTTGGTAACATATTATTTTAGGAGATAGCCCTAGATTACCTCACATTTTTTCCTAGATTTGGCATGCTTTCAGATGGAAAATTTTGTTCTAGTTATGTAAAGAAATGAATTCTTTTTTGTTTGCTAATACTAAATTTGATTAATGATTCTCCGTATATAATAAAATAGAATTAATTAAATGATTATTTTGGAGACGACATGGACGATAGTTAGAAAGAACATTCACTTATAAAAAGGCCTATCAGCCAGTTACAGTATGGAAGGATTAAACTAAACTCTCCATTGAATAGATATTATTGCATCAACTTGGTATAAGTGGCGTTGTCAGCAGACAAATCCTTGCGTGTTGTCTTACCCAATTCTTCATATGATCTGGCCACATCGCGTATGTCATCAACAACCTGAAACAGAAGACTCACATGATGAGCATACCTCCTAGTCCTCTCAATCCCCTCCTCAGATCCACCTCCAATAATTACTCCACACACAACAGAGCACTTTAACAGCATCGCAGTCTTATGAACATGAATCCATTAAAGGGATTTTAAATCAATCGAACCATTCCGTCTTCCACTCTTACCGCTTCCGTCCTCCCATCTTATCCTGTTGCCTTTGCACTACAAAGTTATGAACTTGAATGGTTTTATTTTAAAAATAAGATTAAAAATATTTGAGGGTGACAATGACAATGAAGATGGGAGTTACAAAGAAAATTGACTTTAGGAAGGCCTATCGGCCAATTAATAATTAAGATTTATATAAGTCTGCTAATTTTAATCCATGTTAAATTAATATTTAAGATTTATATAAGTCTATGCTACTTTAAATTAACATGAGATAATCAATTCCAAATCCGAGATTTAGATTATATGGGTTCAAAACAAATTTCAATGGAAGTTTGGATCATGGAAAAGAACTGAAGGATAACAGAACATATATACACCCTAAAGAATGCCTTGAAGACTAGCACAAATGCTATTATATATGACAAAAAGTTCAGATATTTGGAGAGAGTTGAGCTGTATTAAAACAGTTTGCTTGGAAGGTTCTAAAGAGAATCCAAAATCAATAGAGTGCCGAGAATCGAATTAGTACAGGAGTTGGGTGGATTAGTAAGTTTCGTTTGCTCTCAAGCTTTAATTATAATGTCCAGATCCAAAGGAATAACTTTGAGAAATATATAAATGAAAAGAAATCTCTAAAAAGAATAAATTTAAATGAGATACATGATAAATTGAAAAACTCCTAAAACAGGATGTATCAGAAATAAAAAAATTAAAAGTAAGCGTGAGTTTAAAGATCATCCAAGAAATTTAGTGGACGATCCTTTCCTCCAAATCCCACATTTCGAGCTCTGCTAATCATCTCAGACTTTCAGACTTGAGATCTTTTGTGCTGAAAGCGTCCTCAGGATATTAGTAGGAACATAAGTGAGATCAGCTTTGCAATGTAAATCTCAACAGCGAGTCAGAGATTAGTAGGAACAACCGTGAAAGTTTGAACATCAGGTGGTTGATATTGCTTCAAATTCTCATGCATTATTCACACATTTTTTTATCCAATCTTCTTGTTGCTCTTTTATAATAATATATGAAATTTGTTGTTTAGTTCAACCATGCTGGTTATACCAAACTGTGGTAAGGTTGTGTACAAGTTGAAATTGTGGATGCCCGTTGTGGCCATCTTTTCCATTCTGTTGCAGAACTTTTCAACAACCTTGTAGGTGTTTAATCTACATATTATTCAGGAGTGATGTAATTAATCCTCATATTTCCTCCACAGTGACTGTTTCTATATTTAAGTTGTATAGCCTAATCCATATCTTCTTTTCTCAGAGAAAAACTTGTAACCATAACTCAAACTCAAACTCTGGACCAAAACTAGGTTAGAGGGGTTGACCCATAATGTAGCATTACTCAAACATTAATGCTACAAACATGAATAGTCATGCTGAGATAACCCTTCAGGAGAGGAATCAAAGAACTATAAACTCGTGCTTTGCCTAGGGACCACAATTGTCATTTGTCTAAGGGAACAATCGTCCCCAACCACCTTAAAAGGACCAATACAAGATTTAAGGAACTCCGAAGAAGAATCGCCTAGGTAGGTTAAGGGGCCTAGGTTAGATAAACCCACTGGATTGTAGGGTACTTCTCCTAGAGCCTCTATTAGCATTCAACACCGATGAATGAAACAAGGTAGAAAGAAAAATAAGGACAATAAACAAACAATTACTCAATGAAGAGGCGCTAAGCCTCTTCATTGAGTAGTAGTGGTGGTGTGGTACTTGACACGGGGGCAAGAGGATTGAAAACTCATATAGCTGCACTCCTATGAAGATTCATGCACTGCTGCAGTCCTATGGAAATGTTGTAGTCCAGTGCCTATCTATCTATAATGATAGAAAACTGTTTATCCTTTAAAACAATTGGGTTTCTAAGAGGAACACATTGAGTTCTTGTGGCTTGTATTTGACAGATGTTTCAAATGACTCTGTTATTTGGCTCTATGTACATTGGCAGAGGCCGAAATCAGTGGCATTAGTTGACATCTGATGTTGACAGCACCATATGCTAATTATCACACGAGGCATGCCCATATAGGTTGAAAGGGCAATGCTGAAATAAGAAACCCATTGAAGTTCTAAGCATCTTAACATGTTCAGGATACGATCATAGAGGGCGCATTTCTATTACTGGGATGCAGTTACTAGAATTTGTTGTGAAGACACAAGTATGACAGTTTTTTCTTAAATTGGCATAGGTATCAACTTTTTGTGTTTTGTAGAAATTGGAGACAAAGTGAAGTTGACGGTGCAAACTTTTTGCATCTTGTAGAGAATGGAGACTAAGTGGAGTTCAGGGTGCAAACAAAGGTGAACACATAGTTGTGTGAGTCGACAGATCCCCATGACAGGCATCATTTGTTTTGATGGTAGCCAAATCTAGAAAAATGCAAGGCTTTTGATTGTAGTATACGACATGGTAAAAGTTTGATTTAAAAACATGGGAAACATGAGTTTTTACCCCAAAATCCCTATACTTGCTACTACATATCACAGCAACTGATAATGAAAACCTGTTTTAAGGGGGTTGAAAAAAGCTGTAATGCAGCTTTATAGTTGCCTTGTGGACTATGTTTCAAGGATAGTCATGACTTGTTTTGAATCTCACTACAGAAACTAGAGAATTATGACCTTCAAATTCTCGAATTGTTCAACTTGCAGGGCTTTTTGAGTGTTGGGTAAAACTTACATGAGATGCTTGTTGTATAAACGGCTCTGGATAACAGCAAAAATACTTTAGAGGATGCTCATTCTGAAATTTCGGCTTTTTGTAGTGCAATAACACTGAAAAAAAATACTATATGTTTCTCTTCTTGTTTGGACTAAAATAAAAAAAACATTAACATGGATCGATAGACAAGTCGACATAGAGACGAATAAGGAGACAGGTAGACAGACATACAGGTAAACAGACATACTAACTTATGGATAGATTGTGCTAATAGATGCCATGGAATTAAAATGAATCCTAACTCACCATGCAAATTTCAGTAAACCTTGCAAAGCTTGGAATTTTGATCTTTTTCCCAATATAGTGGCAAATCATTTATCTTAGTTTGAGATTAATAGTCCATTAAACCTGCATGTGAGTATCAGGGAGGAAGAACCGGATAATGGTCCATTAACCCTGCACATTCAAAAATTGTCAGCTAAGCGACAATATCAAATAAGGACCAACTCAGAGCAATGTGTCTCAAAATGATTTTTTTTTTCATAAAACTGTGCCAGCTCAGCATACTTACAATGGCAACCGGTCTTGAATTCTTTACATTTTGTACCACACCTTATTCTCTGTTATAGAATGACCTCTTGTCACAGGAAACATAAATAATGTTCAGAAATCAGATGACAATCAAAATGCCGCAAAAAATCTTGGGGGTTCTCAGAGATCTTTGGAATCTAAATTGAAAATTCTTCTTGATGGGAAGTGCAGTTACTCTGGATAGGGATGTCCCCCACTCTTCTGCTATCATGTAGATCAAATTCACCGTCTTCTAGGTGACAATCCCTAAAATGTGAATCGTCATCTAATTGTCTCAGCAAACATTTTTCCTCTTCTGCAAGCTGCTCAAGAGCCCTCTCAAATGAGGCTAATAGTTCTGGGTCGAATAGAGGACTGTCCCAATTTTCCTTCTCAATGGCAGTCAGTCTTCCATCAGAATAAATGCCCGAGTTTACAGTGATTGATGCCTCTTTGTCAAGTTCACGAGCAGAGGGAGAATGAATCTGAATTTCAGCTTCGTCAATCCCAAACTGCAGAGAGTTAACAGCAATGTTGGAAGTTGACCGTCCATCTCCATGGAAGTAACTGTTGTATATTTCTCCTCTCCCGACAGACGCACAGGGGAAATCGCGGGAACCACAGGGTGGAGGAATCGAAGATCCGGCGGAAACCAGAAGCGGAAAATCAGAGGGAAAGAACATGTCGGGGGGCATGGGGGGGGGAGAAAAATCCGACGCCAAAGGAGTATGTCGGGAGGCCTTCAAGACCCGACAGCAAAAGACATGTCGGGTGATCTTCGAAACCCGCCAATCAAAGAATATGTTTTCGGGTTTCCAAATCCCGACGCACCTAGCAAATCGGGTTTTCGGGTCGGAAATGCATGACGAAGAAGCATGTCGGGAGCCCACCAAAACCCGACACCAAAGGACATGCCGGAGGGGTTAAAAAATCCGACGCACAATGCAATTCGGGTTTCGGGGGCGGGAAAACACGCCGAGGAAACATGGCAGAGAAACAACAAAGAAAATATGTTTTCGGGTCGCCAAAACCCGACGCACAAAGGAAATCGGGTTTCATAGTCGGGTTAACAAGTCGGAAAAACACGGATCAGAGGCATGTCGAGCAGTCCTCTATACCCGATGCAAATGCACAAGGGAGTTCCGAACCCGACAGGCGTTGGGGATCTCACCTACCACCATGGTTGTTGAAGAATTAAGTGCAGTCTTGGAGGTGGTTGGGGCAGTTCGAATTCCTCTCTTCTCCCTCTCTTTTCTCCATATAAAATGTAAGGAAGGGGCTGTTTTTAAGAGGTTGGACATTTCTACTTTGCACCCTCCCTTCTCTCCTGTTCACAAGAAGATTTGTGGAGTTCCAAAACCTCCCATATGGACTGTAACGCTGTTTTTTGCCTCTTGGCCATTGCAATATATTGAATCGATCCTTGAGCAATATATGTGTGTCTGTGGTTGCTTCTAAACCCTCTTACATATTTATTACTGTCATTTTTGATCTTTTATTGCATTTTGGCTATCTGTGCATAGTGTGGCATTACATCTATGTGGTCTGTGTTTAATCTTGCAAAACGGGTGTTCTTCATTCCTCGGTGCATCACCTCCGTAGCTTAGGTTTATTTTTATGCATTTCCCTTTCCCTGTCTCCTTGGTAGTTAGATTAGGTTTTTTGGGGTAAACCTCTGCGTTTTATTGGTGCATCTGAACAGAGGAATAGGAGCCGGCCTTCATCCGGAGAGCTTTTCCGATTTCGTAAGGTCCCACACTTGGGAAAAGCTCCATGTTGTGCAATCGCACTGGGAGTCTCAAACGATCGCGTTGCGGAGTCCCAGGGGTGCTGTGATTCGTCAACAACAGTTTTGGCACGCCCGGTGGGACCAAGAGGTCATTCCATCAAAAAATTTGAAGGAGTTTTCATGAAATTTGCACTAAAAATTGTAGTTTTTTTTACAAATTTCAGATTTTGCATCTCCCAGCCTGAACCCCGAAATCAATTTTCAAGGGCTTAACTTGCTCAAAACGAGTCAAAATTTCACCAGTTGGTAGATCCGACTGTAATCTTCAAATGGGTATTCTTAGTTTTTTGAGATTTTGATTTCCAAAATTTCGGGTTTTTAGTGATTTCGGGATTTCGGGATCCGAGAGCATCAAAGCAAAAGCAGTAGTGTTTCGGGTTTCGGGGGATGCATTGCATGGTCCTACCCCGACAGCAGTGATTTCGGGATTTCGGGATCCGAAAACATCAAAACAGCCTTTCGGGTTTTGAGGGATGTCGGACATGTTCCAAGTTCCGACACATAGCAATTCGGGTTTTGTGAGTTGCATCGCGTGACCTGAGTTCCGACTGTGCTTTTCGGGAATCTGCAGCTGCACAGCAGGGTCTAAATTCCGAATTGAAGTCTGTCTCCTCTGGGTCCTTCAAGGCTTTAAACTCCATTTTTAATATTGTCAAGTTTGGTGTGTAACTTGGCAAAATCCAGCCTTTTAGAGGCTTGTTCTCCAACACATCTGGCGACTCCGAAGGGATTGAATTCAGCGGTGTAGCAGCACAAGTTGCCCAGGCACATGAGAAGGATTCGGACAAGGTCTCATACTCGAGAAGAGGGGCTATTAGTCCACTTGCAACTTTCACCAGGTTGGGGAAGGAGAGGAAGAAGATCACAAAGATCGCCATCCCCACCTAACAGGACTTTGTCTACACCTCCACCTGGTAGGCCTTTTCTTGCATCAACCAGGGTTCTTAGGCCAATCATAATGGCGCATCTACCACCGAATCCCTTTGTCAATTTCACGGGCAGTAGTCCACTTGCCCTAAATGCTCAGAATCAAATTCCAGTTGCAGCACTAAAGAATATCCCCTACTTCACGGGTGAGAATCATACTACTCCTATTGATCACATCCAGGATATTGCTAATGTATGTGCAATCCACGAAATAAATCAAATGGATGTTGCAGTCAAGCTGTTAGCTTCATCTTTCAAAGGCAAGGCCTTACAATGGTTTAGGAGCCTAACAGCAGGGTCTATTACAAATTGGAACCAACTTTGTTCAGCTCTTTGTAGCCAGTTTGGGGAAAGGGCAGATAATTTGTCTTTATTGGAACAGCTGACAACAATCAAAAGGGCTCCTAACGAGCAAATGGCAGATTTTAACTTCAGGTTCCAACGGACATGGGACAGAATTCCAATAGCTGTTAGGCCAACTGCCGAAGGAGCATTCCTTTATTTCTTAAAGGCTATAAATTCAGACATAGCCATGATGATCCAATCAATGGGAGGGACAACGCTGCCAGGAGCCTATGACACAGCGATCAGAGCAGAGAACTGTTTGATCCAAGCTGGTAAGCTCGCACCAAGGCCGCCAATGCCTCTCTATCCAGATATGGGAAATCCGACAACCAGTCAAGCACCAGAGTTGAATCCCATTCCAACTCCTAGAAATCAAAGCAATAATGAGGCATCCACATCTTCAAATACTTCAAAGGAATTGCAAGAGGTCATGAAACAGCTGCAGAACCTTGGAAATGAGCTAGTGACTATCAAAAGACAGCAGGCTCAAAGTGCTAGGCCGTATCAGCCTCAAGCGCAGTACCAGGCTAGGCCCCCGTACCAACAAAATAGGCCACCACCACCTCAGGTTGTGAATCAAAACCAAAGCCAAGGACAACCTCAGGCTGCCAGGCCATTTCGACCGTATGATCCAAATGCAACGACATCCTCAAGAGCCTTGGTTCCAACACAAAATAACATGGCACAGGAGTACAACTGGTGTTACCCTTGCAATCTACCTCACGATCAGTCAGCATGTTTCAATGGTGCACTGAATCAGGCCTTGATGGTGCAAACCATTGGTGTGCCTCAAGAACCAAGCCAAGAAGGGAATCAGCAGCAAGAAACACAACAAGAGAGACCTCCAACAGAAACCACATTGGCAAATTGGCAAACGGAAGACTTCTGTGGAGTTAACCAACAACCTTTTCAAGGCGTGGCTACCAAAACACGGTCATTGAAGAGAATCATGGAAGAGGGACAACCGTGTAATCCAGTTGTTTCTCAGACCACTCCTACACAACAAGGGGTCGGTAGACCAAACACAGCTCCAAATGTGCAAAATCAGCCCAAGGTACCTGTTGTAGCAACACACGCACCTGTTCAAGCTTCAGAAAAGGTTGCACCAAGTAAGGGGCAGCAAAGGGACAGTTCATCCCCTTTCAACATCATCGATCAAATGAAGAAGACACATGTGAACATTTCCATGTGGGAATCACTGGCGATCCCAGGGCAACGAGATTTATTGCAAGCTGCAATGGCTAATTGGTCTGCCTCAAATGTATCAAATCAGGGACATGAGAAAGTTCTCACTAATGCAGTGCAACAGGATGGGTGCCAGACAAGACAAAAATTTGAAGCCTCCACCGTTCTATGTGTCATTGGTTGTTGGAAACCACTTGGTACACAACTGCATGATAGATTCAGGGGCAAGTAGTTCAGTGATGCCGAAGCAAATAGCGGATCAACTGGGTTTGAAGTATGAGCCGGTGCTGAAGGGAGTAGTGCAACTAGATGGAACAGCAGTGGGAACTGTTGGAGTCATCAAGGGGTTAAGCCTAACACTACATTCCTGTCCTAATGTTACAGTTCTGCAAGATGTGTCTGTGATTGACCTCCCGCCACTCTTTGCGTTGTGTCTATCAAGAGACTTCACTGCAAAAATCGGTGGATATTTATCTGCAGATTGGTCACACATGATTTTTAGGACAAGGTATGGAGCCAAAGCAACAATCAGGTCAGAACCAATTGCCAATTTCCATATTGAGCCTCATGTACCAAATCCTATCAATGCAAATTGCTCAGTTTTTGATCAGGAGGAGTGTCCAAATGATCTAGAAACAGGTACTAAGGTCGAGGGAATTCCTGATTTAACTTTGGATGAATGGGCAAACAAGAGTCATGAATTTGACCCATACAAGGAAATTGAAGAATCTGAATTGGGCGTGTATTGTATACACGAAGAAAATTCACCCATTCCCAACATCATTCAGCCTGAACAAAAGGATGAAAACAAAGTTTGGCAACTATTTTTCGACGGTTCAAGAAGCAGACAAGGTGCTGGAGGTGGTGCAATGTTGATTTCGCCACAGGACATCAAATATTATTCAGCTTTTCGTTTCCAGTTTTCTTGTTCAAACAACATGGCTGAATACGAGGCATTAATTCATGGACTTCATTGGGCCAGGAAAAGGGGCATAAAGAACTTGCAGGTGTTTGGAGATAGCGAGCTAATCGTCAACCAAGTTAGAGGACAACATGCTACAAAGAATGACCTGTTGAAGAGCTACAAGAATAGGGTATGGGACCTCATCGAGGATTTCGAAGCTTTCAACATTATGTCCATACCCAGGAAGAAAAATGAAGCCGCAGATAGGCTCGCAGCAGTTGGCGCAACGTTTGATGTGGTTGAAAACATCAGAAGGGGAAAAACACAGCCACATATCCATGTGATTGTGAGGCCAGCAGTTCCAGATAATAACACAAGCTGGCAGGTGTTTGAGAACGATCAACAGATCGTCAATTTCTTGCAAGAAGAGGCTGAATTCTCAGCTAGGAATCAGGACAGACTAGAGCAGCAGTATGGGGATCAAGTAGTGCAACTGCGGACAAACAAGCTTCCTAAAGGTTTAGTAACGTTGGAGTCTATCTTCAACCCTAACGACCAGTTTCGTAAGGAAAAGGTGAATATACAGGTCAAGAGAGAAGATTCAGAGCCAATCCTGGTTGGGGAAAGCAAAACACTTCAAATTGGTAAAGTGGCCACTGAACAGGAGAAATCAGATTTCATACAACTTTGCCAAGAATTTCCAGATGTCTTCGCTTGGAGCTATGAAGACTTGAGAGGATTCGATCCGAAGCTGGCACAACATACCATAGAATTAGATCCAGATGCTAAGCCCATCAGGCAGAAGCAAAGACCTGTCAACCCTCACATTGAGCCTCTAATGAAGAAAGAGTTAAACAAGCTAATAGAGGCGAGCATTATATTCCCGATCAAGCATTCAAGCTGGGTTGCAAACTTAGTTCCGGTCAGGAAGAAGAGCGGAGAAATCAGGTTGTGTGTAGACTTCCGAGACCTCAATAGGGCCTCTCTCAAAGACCATTACCCACTTCCTTCAATGGAACAAATATTGCAAGTAGTATCCGGTTCAGAGAGATTCTCTCTCCTAGATGGCTACTCAGGGTATAATCAGGTGATGGTGAAAGAAGATGACCAATTCAAGACGGCTTTCACCACCAAATGGGGAACCTATGCCTACAAGAAAATGCCATTTGGGCTATCAAATGCTGGAGCCACTTTCCAAAGGGCAATGGATATGGCGTTTAGGGGGTTGATCAATAAAATAGTTCTGATATATCTTGACGACATCACTGTATTCTCAAAAAATGCAGTGGATCACCTCTGCCATTTGAGGCAAGTATTCCAGAGATGTAGAAGATTTGGGGTATCTTTGAATCCCAAAAAATGCATATTCTTGGCTCACGAGGGAAAACTTCTAGGCCATATTGTTTCAAAGGAAGGGTTGACGATTGACCCAGAGAGAGTCGAAGCAATTCGAGCATTGCCATTGCCAAGTCACAAGAAGGCTCTTCAAAGCTTCTTAGGAAGGATCAATTTTGTCCGCCGGTTTGTTCCAAACTTTGCAGCTCTCGTGAAACCGATAACGCTGATGTTAAAGAAGAGCATGGCATTTAAGTGGACATCTGAGGGCAAGGCGAGTTTTGAGGCAATAAAAGAGGCTATATCTCAAGCTCCAACCCTCGTCAATCCAGACTTCTCCAAGGACTTCGTGTTATATGCCTTCGGTGGCGGAGACACAATTTCTGCAATCTTGGTACAACAAAACAAAGAAGGGTTAGAGCAACCAGTTGCTTTCTTCAGTCAAGGCTTGGAGGGATTCGAAACTAGGTACTCTTTCATTGAAAAGCATGTACTTGCGGTGATCAGGAGTTTAAAGAAGTTCAAGCACCTAGTCTCGAACAACAAGATCCAATTGTTGGTCTCTCATGCGGGAGTTAAGGACTTCCTTCTGAACAGAGATCTGAATGAGAAGCGTGCAGGGTGGATAACTCGTGTCATGGAATATGACATCGAAATTAAGGTCACTAAGCTAGTACGTGGAAAGGGACTATGTGAACAACTAGCCTTGAGTCAACAAGTTGAAGCAGGTGATGAAAAAGAGACTGTCTTGGTACTACAGGATAGTCAGGAACAGGAAAATGATGATGTGCACACTCCTTGTTGGACTCAGAGTATGATACACTTCCTACAGACAGGACTATGCCCTCCAGGAATGAGCAAAGCAAAAAGGAGATACTTCAGATTACAAGCTATTCCATATATGCTTGTTGATGGTGTTCTGTTCAAAAAAGACATCAATGGAGTTTTACTGAGGTGCATTGGGATAAGTCAAATTGAGAGGGTGTTACGAGATTTTCACGATGGAGGTTCTGGAGGACATTTTGCCCCACGAGTAACGGCTCTCAAGATAATGAAGGCAGGGTATTATTGGCCCACAGTGTTCAGTGACTGTTATACATGGATAAGAAAGTGTAAGAGATGTGCACTCTTCACAGGCAAAGAAAGGCTAGCAGCACTTCCATTGCACCCGATTTTGGTTGACCAACCATTTATGCAATGGGGATTGGACTTCATTGGGGTCATAAATCCAAACTCAAGCCAAGGCCACAAGTGGATTCTCACGGCAACAGACTATTTCACCAAGTGGACCGAAGCAGTAGCGCTCAAAGAAGCAAATGAGTCTAACATACTAGACTTTTATGAAGGGATAGTAACCAGGTTCGGTGTGCCAGCCACTATCATATCAGACAATGCATTGGCATTCGTAGGTTCCAAGATCACAGAATGGGCTGTCAAAAATGGAATCTACTTGAGCACCTCTTCCAATTATTACCCACAGGGTAATGGGCAGGCAGAGTCCACGAACAAAAACTTGCTAAGAATCATCAGGAGGACTCTAGATGAAAATCAAAGAACATGGCATACCAAGCTAAAATCAGCATTATGGGCTGACAGAATAACACCAAAGAGGTCTACAGGGAATTCTCCCTACAAGCTGGTCTATGGGAAGGAGGGCAGTATTGCCCATATCATTAGAACTGCCTGCATTGGAGTTCATGAGGCAGTTGGAGTTAGCTGAGTTCGAACCAATGGAGGCCAGGTATGCAGAGTTGATGGAATTGGAAGAAATAAGAGAACTTGCAGTTCAAACAATTGAGAAAGATCAGGCCTTGGTGAAAAGATGGTTTGATAAGAAAGCAAGAGCAAGGACCTTCCAGGAAGGGGACCTAGTTCTGAAATGGGATGCAGATCGGGCAAAACCAGGAAGGCATTCCAAGTTTGATGCCATTTGGAGTGGCCCCTACATGGTCACGGGATGTAAGAGTAACAATGCCTTCCAATTATCTACATTGGATGGAGAAGAACTCCCGATTCCGGTTAACGGAATCTATCTTAAACATTGCTACTGAAAAGAAAGGGTTTACCTTTGTAAATATTAGCTTAGTTTTCATTTCCCCTAAGTGCGTATGCACATTGTCTTGTTGTAGTTAGGTTTCAGTTTCCCTAAGTGCTTTGGCACAGGTTTCGTTGCTCCTGGGTTGGTTTTCTACAGTGCAGCGTGTTCTCGGAGAAGGAGTTGCAGTTCAAATATCAGTTTAGTTCGGGTTATTGCTTATGACTCCATGCCCAATGGATTGCTGAAAGGCCACTGATCTTCTACCTAGCAGGCAGGTAATCCCGTTGAGTCGCCAGATTGTTGTATATTTCTCCTCTCCCGACAGACGCACAGGGGAAATCGCGGGAACCACAGGGTGGAGGAATCGCGAAAGATCACGGCGGGAGCCAGGAATCGGAAAACCAACAGGGAAAGAAGGGCATGTCGCGGGGGCATGACGGCAGGGTTAAAAACCCGACGCCAAAGGAAATGTCGGGAGGCAGTCGGAAACAGGGCGACAAGCAAGCGTAAACATGTCAGGCATCCTCACCAAAACCCGACGCATATGCAAAGCCATGCCCGAACCCGGGTTAAAAATCCGGCGACACACAAGCAAAATCAGGTTTCGGGGGCGGCAGAAAACATCTGACGAAAGAAGCATGTCGGGAGGCCTTCAAACCCGACACAAAGGACATGTCAGGTGATTTTCGGCCAAAAAGAATATGTTTTCGACGCACAATAGCAAATCGGGTTTTCGGGGTCGGGAAAACATGACGAGGAAGAGCATGGGGAGCCCACCAAAACAACATGTTGCAGCAAAATCCGATGCCAGATGCGGGTTACCTCCAAACCCGACGCACAAAGGAAATTCGGGTTTCATAGATCGGGTAAACACGTCGGGAAAGCACGAGCATCAGGAAGCATGTCGAGCCAGTCCTCCAAGCCCGATGCAAATGCACAAGGGAGTTCCGAACCCGACAGGCGTTGGGGATCTCACCTACCACCATGGTTGTTGAAGAATTAAGTGCAGTCTTGGAGGTGGTTGGGGCAGTTCGAATTCCTCTCTTCTCCCATCTCTTTTCTCCATATAAAATGTAAGGAAGGGGCTGTTTTTAAGAGGTTGGACATTTCTGCTTTGCACCCTCCCTTCTCTCCTGTTCACAAGAAGATTTGTGGAGTTCCAAAACCTCCCATATGGACTGTAACGCTGTTTTTTGCCTCTTGGCCATTGCAATATATTGAATCGATCCGTGAGCAATATATGTGTGTCTGTGGTTGCTTCTAAACCCTCTTACATATTTATTACTGTCATTTTTGATCTTTTATTGCATTTTGGCTATCTGTGCATAGTGTGGCATTACATCTATGTGGTCTGTGTTTAATCTTGCAAAACGGGTGTTCTTCATTCCTCGGTGCATCACCTCCGTAGCTTAGGTTTATTTTTATGCATTTCTCTTTCCCTGTCTCCTTGGTAGTTAGATTAGGTTTTTTGGGGTAAACCTCTGTGTTTTATTGGTGCATCTGAATAGAGGAATAGGAGCCGGCCTTCATCCGGAGAGCTTTTCTGATTTCGCGAGGTCCCACACTTGGGAAAAGCTCCATGTTGTGCAATCGCACTGGGAGTCTCAAACGATCGCGTTGCGGAGTCCCAGGGGTGCTGTGATTCGTCAACAACAGTAACTGCCAAAACTAGGAGTAGTACTTACACTTGGAGAATAGAGATGCCCTCCACCATTCAACCATTCTCTCAAACTTCCAACTGCAGAAAAGTCAGGAGTAGATGGGATACATGATGCCACCAAGATCATTGACTTTAGCTCTTTCATGCAAACTTCTATTCCTTGAATGTTTTTCTATAGATTGATTTGTTTCTAAATTTCTCTCTTCCAAATAAATCTTCCCCTCATTTGCCCCAATAAGGTGATTGTGTTCCCGAGGACCAGTGTTTTCTGGAACTATATATGAAATGTTATTGTTTTCTCGGATGCTGATTTCATTTCCTACATCACTCTGTTTAGAAGCAGGTTGGAAACCAGATGATTCCAAATCACAATTATGGTCATCCTTTGAGTCCTCTTTCCAATCAGTCACAGTTGGTGTCGTGTTGCTTGGCTGGGGTGGTTTTGGTGGAAGTGGAGATGTACTAAAAATCGAACTCAAGGTGGATTTGGTAACAATATCTAAGCATTTGTGACCTAAATAATAGAAGCACATTTTGGAGTTCCTATCCCATAAAGAAGTCTTGCTTCTGGCAAGAACTGCATCATATTCCTCCACTTTATGGATATATTCCATAGATTTTGATCTTCCGGCTGTCCTTACAAGTCTTGTCTCATCACCATTTTCTTTTGGTTTCTCATAAGTATGAGAAATCTTGCTTCTGGCAAGAACTTCATCATATTCCTCCAATGTATGGAAATATCCCATAGGTTTTGATCTTCCTGCTGTCCTTATAAGTCTTGTCCCATCACCATTGTCTGTTGGTTTCTCAGAAATATGAGAATTCCTTCTTCTCGCAAGAACTTCATCATATTCCTCCAGGGTATGGAAATATCCCATCGATTTTAATCTTTTGGCTGTTCTTATAAGTCTTGTGTCATCACCATTATCTGTTGGTTTCTCGGAAGTATGATCAGCTTCTTCATCTTCCAGACCGTCCATAAGCTCCCATGTATAAATAATCTCTGCTTTGTCCTCCTCTGTGGTTCTGTTTTCTTCTGATCCATCCTCTGTGGCTCTGTTTTCTTCTAATTCTTCCTTTGTGGGTGTGTGCTTTATCGATTCTTCCTCTCTTAAGGGACCCCCTGATTGCAAGTCCAACCACACCGTTTTCGGTGTGTGCTTTTCTGATTTTCCACTTATAAACCCTCTTCCTGCAAATGATTCTCTTATTTTGTGAGTACTACTTATTTTAGTTGCAAGCTTAAATTTTTATGATATTCTGATTCTACAATGCCAAAGTAATCTAGTCAAAGCCATCAAAAAATCCCGGCGCTGCGAGTGACGTGTTTGAGTTTTTTTCTCCGGCGTTTACAGTCAATTTCAGCATTTTTAACCGTTTCTTCTCCTTTTTGCTCTAAATCTGGTGATTTTTGACGAAATTTGGTTGCAGCAGGCAGATTACGAAAGGTAAAATGCATGAATCCATTGATGGAGGAGTTTGTAGTTATAATTGCGGTGATGCACGGCAAGTGTTTGTCGAAATGTGTCTGCACAAATTTACGGTTATCGATACTATTTCAGCATGTTTTTTGATAATTATGCTGGAAGGGATGTCAACGTTGAATTTATGGATTTTTTTCCATGTATTATATTTTTCCCGTGTGTTATGTCATTTTGTCGAAAAAATCAGGAGTCCATGTGTACTTTCACATTTCACATACATGTCATCACTGCATTCTATGAGATCATTAATACAATTTTACAAACAATTCATGTGCCTTGGGTATGCTTTCACATTTTGCATACACGTTTGTCATGTCATGCACAACTACGACATTTGACAAACAACCAATTTCAATTACATTTTGAAGGATGTCCATACCCTGTTCTAAAACTCCCAACTTTGTCACAAGTTGTAGGATGGTGGAAATATTAAACTACTTAGGTTAGACAATTGTTTTTTTGCTTTATGCTTTAAACACTCCAATATCTGTTTCAGTAGGCCTATTTTTTGCATATCCAACCATCATTGTATGCCATGAGACTACATTTTGGCTAGACATTTTCTCAAACCATTCATGTGCCTTTTGTAATCTTCCATAATTTGTATACAAGGTTGTGAGGGATTTGCAAAGATAACATTCAACAACAATCCAATTTGCCAATTGAATATACGTAAAATTTACCAAGGCCTTTTCAACAAAACTATTTTTGTGCATACCATGTAATCATCACAATCTATGGGACCACATTTGATTTGTTTGAGGCATTGCTTGAAAAGTATTATAATCTCGTCAAAAACACCATTTTTCTACATATCTTATAGTCATATTAGTACGTGAAACCACATTGTTTTGAGGTATTTTGTCAAACAATTCTTGTACCTTATATATGCTTGCACAATTACTATACAATCTTCGTATATTGATGCATGTTCATACCTTGCTCTAAAACTTCCATTTAGGAACAAGCCGAGAGTATGTTGCAAGAAGTTGTGAGAGTGTAGCTTTACACCATCCTAATTCATTTACTTCAAAGTTTATAAGGCCTTCTCAACTGAACCATTTTGTGCATACCTTGCCATCATAATAATCTATGAGGCCACATTTTTTGAGTCACTTTGTCAAATATTTCCCCTACCTTGCATGTATGCTTTCATGTTTTGGAATCATATCTACAAAAGCATTTCCAACTGTATAAAATGTCAATAATCCCTTTTCCATAATTATGTGAGGGATGTTCATACCTAATTTTAAATCTCCCATTTTAGCCCAGTTAAGAGGAGTTTCGAAAAGGTTGTGATGCCCTGCTTTACACTTGCCAAATGCATGTGTTTAATAGTTTTTTGAGGTCTTTTCAACAAGCCAACCTAGTTTTATTGTTTATAAGTTATTCTAAAACTCTTTCTTTTCCACGCACTAGGAGAATGCTGGAAAAGGTGCTTCTTTATCGCCATTTGCATTGTAACACTAGCTTTGGAGAGCAGTGAAGGGCAACGACAACATAAGCAACAACCTAACGCAAATTTGTCTCCAGTATAAATGAGTTTGGGGTATCCCAGATGAAACATTACAGGGGATAACTACAACATGATCAAAAATCTCATTCCATGGTTGAAACCAGCAGATTCAATCTCTAAATTTGGTGGATCTAAAAAGAAAAACTGCAATGGAGCGCAAGTTTTAGAATCTAAAACTTTCCATAGCCCTTAATGGTGAACATGAACCTGTAGAGTTTTAATAATGCTCCTAACCACCATCAGTATGAATCAATTAATAACAATGCAAGGTAAGTGTGAGATTGCCACAAAAAAAAACCTTAGCTAATTACGGTTAAAGGAGAAAGATGAAGCACACATGATACCATGGCTTCAAAATATCCTAGTGGCATGGTTTTCTCTACCTCCTTGGCCCACTAATTCTCCTAGCTCAATTCCTAGCAGTGATGATACTTTTGAAGTGTCTTGTGATTATGAATTTGATGGAAAAATAAATGGGCAGTCACAACATATAGATGTTGATGTAGTACGAAAGGGTGCCACACAAAAAGGAGAATGTGAGAAGATGCCAAGTTGGGCTAGTGGGGAACTCTCTCAATGCGTACAAGGAAACAATGCTACTGATATTAGGCTTGCAACAATTTCTATAGGCATGTTGTGTGAGGAGGATTGGGCAAGCTCAAAATTTGAGGAAACCATCCATTTTGAGGGTTGAGTGATCTGGGGCTTAATGATTTTGGCCTTGGTTGTCCAACACACAAAATTTAGTTAATCCTTATTGCAGGTCATTGGGCATTATTACAAGACTTTGATTGAGTTAATCCTTGTGAACCTTTAAAATGTTATAGAGAAAGTTTCTATTCTATGGGAAATGCATCAAACATGTAAAACCTTAAATCTTCTATCATTTACCTCTTGTTAACGATTTACAGACTCGAGTTTAGTGGGAATTGGACAATAAAAAATGATTTCACTATGCATTTGTGTTGCCTTGTTTTGTTTTCTATTTTCTACACGCGTTTAAACAACATATTTTTTTTCAACGCTTGGAGGAAAAACACAATCTCTTGTTTAAATTCTTGGAGGATTACTTTGGTAAGTGCATAATCCATAACCATGTAGGAACTGGGAGAAAATGGATATATTTTGAAATTTAAACATAATAAAACAAACTTGGTTATGGCGAACTCTATAAACCACCTTTCTTTCACGGTAATGGCATTCTCAGGCATTCTCCAACACCCTTGATGGTAATGAACTGTTCATAGTCTAACTCAGAACAAGTTGTTTTTGCCAAACCAAGCATATTGAAAGTGAAAAGTTTTGCAGATTGGTTTTAGTTTTAACAGGGGGAATGGAAAGCACCAAACCTCATTAATTAAAAAGAGGAGGGGGATTTTTGGTAGTGGTCTGTAACATTAATGTTTGCTTTTGATGGGATGTCCAAATTGGTCTGTAACATTACACTTGTTGGGACATGTCTCCCATACACAAGTAGATTTGACGATGACACGGTTGAAAAGTCTTTAAATTTCCGGTGCCGTGAAAATTGCACCACGTCACGCCTATTATGGTGAAAAACAGGGGCATGTGTTATGTTATTATGGTTGTTAATATTGGTCATACATCCATGGCGACACATTCTATCAAAAGAATAGCCTCCGCCCGTTCCATTGTGCTTTAACAGATGTCCATATCCCGAGGATACTAGCATAGGTTGTGGAGTCCAGGTTATATATATTTTAATATAATGTGGTGTTCCAATAGATTTCTCAAGGCTAAGTTTAATTTTATATGATTAGTACATTAATATAGTGGCCTTTTTGATAATAAAATGATCTTCTTATAAATGTTGAAAAGAAAATTATAAGTGCAAAATTAAAAACAATTTCACATAAATTGTATGTGAAATTGGTAGATGAATCATTAGAGAAAAAAGCTTTGACAAAAAATTATTTTTATATTTTTATATTTTTTTCGGTTTGAGTAACTTCGAAGGTGCTACTATTGGGGAGTCACGCCACAACTTAAATCCACTATAAAGGGAATTGGGCCATAACTCAAACAGGAGATAGACTAGGTAAGTTGTACAATGTTTCTTTATCCTAATGGAATTTCCTTTAATTATAGACATCTAAAATGGTCTACATGCATTTACTAGTTATTGAATTACACAATTTAACGTGTTTATGTATTTGTCTTTTGTTGGTCCAAATTAGGTGTTATTGGCATGTTTGTCAAAAAATTATGGCCCCTAACATAGTCCTAGCATTCTTTTAGGTGTCCAATCCCTTTTACCCCCTGATTATTGATGTTTGTTGATATATATATATAGGAGGTCTAATTGGATGATAATAAGGTCCTAATTTGGATTCAAATGATCTATAAGTACAAACGCATTCTAAGTCATTTAACACATAAAACAAAAACCTAACAATAAACTAGCATTTGTAAATACATTTTAGCACTAAAAAAGAATTCAATCATTTATAGAATAAAGCAAACACCTAATAATCAGCGAGTGTTTGAAAATGCATTCTAGCACTCAAGAAAAATTCAAGCATTTATTGGATAAAGCAAACACTTAATAATCATCTAGCAATAATAAATACAATCTAACACTCAAGAAGAATTCAAGCATTTATAGAGAAACAATCAACATATTAAGTGTTTTGTTGAAACATTATAGATCAAACAATTATTACAACATTTATTACAAAAGGTTAGGGTCATACACTACATTACATTAGCTTTCTTAGATGATGGAAAATGCAATGTTTAGTTTGATTTTTTTATATCATATAAACATCTAGGGGTTTGATAAAAATGAAGCTAAGAGTAGCACATGTTCCAAAACACACCATTTTCACTGTGGCCTTTTGAATAATTGCTTCCCAATCAGTGAAAGGTAGATTGATTTCTATTTTGCAGGGGATCTTTTTAAAACAAAAACATCCCAATCTAAGCAATGTTTTTGAAACCTCAAATTAGATGAACATAGTTGTCAAAGACAACATTTCATCTCCAAAATATTCTAATAACATCACTTGACAGTTTGGCTATGACCAGGTTTTGTAATTGACAATATAGACAAGCTTCTCTATTCATCCAAGTGTTATGTGTTCTTGTTATATTACCAAAAACTAGTAGTATTCAATGACATATTCAAATGAATGTTACCATATCTCAAGATATTCAAGATAGAAATTTAAACCTTCCACACCACCTTCTTTTGAATGGTTTTAGATTTATTAACTAAGTTCAATTTACTTGTTCTTCATATTTAGATCTAACTCAATAAAGTTAGGGTATTCATGGTGCAATTTGCTAAAAATACATTTACCCATATTACAAGGTGAACCCATAATGTCTTGAATATAAAATTTAGGGTTTCATATTTGGTGAGCTTATATTGTCTTGCACACAACCTTTATTGTTTCATTTTTTTGTAGGAATCATGCTCTCTTTATTGACCTGAGAAAAATTTCACTTACCCACAACTAAGGATTCTAACAACTGCATGAGTGAGGCATGTGTGTATACTAAGACATGTATAAGTGGACCTTGGAATAAATTGTGTATGAATATTAAAGGAATATACCTCACATATGGAGGAATGGACTACATGAAAAGTGAAATATTAGAAAGAAGGGAAATATGCCATGAATAACATAGGTTTTTTTTTTTTCCTGTGGTGCAATTCAAAACATCAATTCAAACAACATAGTTTCCTCCGTGCGTATATCATACCACAACCTCTTTGGGCTCTGCAAGATAATTCCTTTATTGGTTTTTTTAGGATTGCTCACCCTCTGGGCGCATCTATATAATGGCCTCTTCCACTTCAAGCTCAGTTGTTGAAATTATGGTTAGAGCTTGTGGAGTCTTAAACAATGGTACCACTATCGAAACTCCCCTGGAAGTTTGTCCCAAAGGTCTTCCACGAGGTGATGAATCTCCCCCTGATGTTATTTTATCTATTCTTCAGTTTAATGTTGCATATCAGTGGTTAGAGCAGTTCTGTCTCATTGGATATTTTTTGGGTCACATCCCCTCTTAAAGCATGCTAATATCATGGGTTAACTCGGCCTGGGTTGCTCACAACATCTGGCTCGAGAGTGTTCAAAACATGACCAAAGGATTTTTCCTTTTCCACTTCTCTGATCCATCACATGCCCCAACCATTTTGACCCATTTGACCACTTGGTATGTCCACAACCAGCTTTTGGTCCTTTCTCCATGGACCAAAGATTTTGTGGCTGATTATGCGGTGCTCAAAGTACTGGTTTGAGTAGAATTTCCTGGCCTTCACTTGCCATGTGTTCATTGTCTGCATCAAATCACCTCTTCTGTAGGGTAGGTGGTTTGTATGGAACCTTAGTAATCTATTAGACCCATCCACAGAAGTGTGTTTGTGTTGAAGTGGACCTCTCTCAAGAAATGAAAGAGTTTGTGGAGATTTAAATGGGAGACATTCATTAGTCCCAGTGTATCTTATACATCAATTTGAATAACACTTGCTTCCGGTGCCAGCCCTTTGATCACAAAATCAAGGGTTTTCCTCTTTATGTCCCACGCAATCGCCTAATGGCTAAGGTGGTTTAAGAAGTGGTAAAACGTCCTCAAGAGGAGGGGTGGAAAATAATTATAGGACACAAAATAAGAACAAAAAAATGCTACCCAAGGCCCTTAGTTCAAATGGCTCAAGTGAGCCAGTTGTTAAGGAGCAACCCCATGGCCAAAGCCCTAAGGAGCCGGTCATTTTTTATGACTCACTTGTCCCATTACCTTAATTTTCCAACATGCCCAAGGTAGCCTCGGCACTCATGGACCATACGAATTCCATAGGTAGCTCCTCGATCCTTTCGCAATTGTAGTTGTTCTTAACAACTGGTTCACATAGCCCATCCAAAAGGGCCTGAAGTCCTCCTCGTCACTCCTGGGATCATAGCCCGGCTCAAAGTGCAGATTTTGCTGACGAGGAATTCAATATAGAATATGTTAGGCGAAGGAAAATTGAGTTGCAGGATTTTTTTGAAGAATAACAATGCTCAATTCCCACATAACCATTTTGATGCCTTGGATGGTTTGGATGCGGATGATATGGCCCTTGACAATCGTTTACCATGAATTGCATATCATAGAATGTGCTGGGTCTTATAGACTTCAACCATAAGTATATTATTCAAGATTCTTGTCAAAAATTTACCTATTTAGATGTCTTGTTTTTGTAGGAAGTGAAAGTTACAGGTTTTTAGTTAGATATGGTTTGTAAAACCATCTAGCCTGATAACCTAACATTTTGTAGTAATCATGATGGGGGACATGGGGGTTTAATTTCCATTTTAGCTCCTAAATGGTGGCCTTTTTTAATGGATCATAGTGTCGAACCCATTAATCATGCCATATGTGTCTTATTTAATATTGACAACAGCCCTTTTGGTGTCATTAACATGTCAACCTCTAATGATGCAACTGAAAGGGATGACCGTTTTTGGTGGATAGCCAGTCCAATTCCTGATGCATAATGGGTTATATGTGGCAATTTTAATATGGTCAAGCTACCCACTGATAAGTGCGAGCACCTACCTATGCGATGGAAGGATGGAAAAAGGGATGTGTGGTTCTTTATGAGCAATAAATTTGAGTTTCATGACCCTGATACCTCTCACACTCCCACCTTTGAGGCTTTGTTCACTTGGTCCAATCTCAGAGGAGGATCGGATCGGGTCGTCAAAGGGCTTGACAGAGCTATGCTGTCATCTCAAGATTTTTTTGAGTTCGACAACATTTATTCCTTACATGTGGAAGTTATGTTAGATTTCATCCTTTCTGACCACTCCCCCATTTGATTTCACATCAATTAGCAAGATATGCAACCTTTTTGTCATAAAGGTTAGTTTTTTTCCCAATACTACCTTAATGGAACATGGGACCACTCTCAAACACATCAAGTGGGTGTGGAACCTAACCCCTCGACCACGTCATTTCTAGAGCTATCATCCACCTATGCGTGCCAGTTGGACCGAATGGTGGGAGGATGCTATGACTAGGATGACCAAATTCTTCATAATCTATGGTCAACAACTAGATAAAATTTGACGATGCTCATACTCCACTACCACCTCCACTCTTCGCCAAGTGGTGGTGGCGCTAGAAGGAAACCCTTTCTCCGAAACGCTACAACTTCATGTAGAAGAGCTTCGTTAGAAAATCCAAATTGTGGATAATTACAATACTCGGGGAGCTCAAATTCGTGCCCATCTGCACTGGTTGAAAGTGGGGGATCGAGTATCAAAAGATTTGTTTCTTTCTCTCAAATCCAAACAACCTTCTTAAAAAATTCGCACCATTCATGATGGCAGATATCGGTTTACAGATCCGTAGCTCATGCTTCACGCCTGACATTTACAGAGTTGGTTAGAAATCAAACTTCCACAACTGACGTTTCTGGAATCACTGGTGTCATCTCCGACCATCGACATTCCTAGTGGTGCCATCCATCTACGAGCATCAGTTTCACGGAACACAAATGGGAGGGCTTCAATTTGTTAGATAAGACAAAGACATGAATGGAAAGTTAGAGAAAAGGTTGGAATAAACTACGTACAAGCCTGAAATGTATTCCATGGGCGAAATCATTCTTACTGAGATACATTTTATTATATATTGCTAGTAGGATAATGATAAGGGTTTTTATCAACAACATTTCTATGAAACTATGAGTATTATCTGTTTCAATTTGATTCTCAACTAGGCATAAATGTAATACTCACCATTCTCTAATCAAGGATCATTTTTTTAAAAACTGATTTCAATTTAGTTCTTAATTAGGAAGAAATATAATAATCACCATTCTCTAATATAAGACCATTTTTTGGGCCTTATTACAAGCCTCTTTAGAACTCAATATATATCTAAGGTTCAATTGCAAATTCTAACTCCAATTGGATTCCAAGAACAAATAACTTTTACTTATTAAAACGGGATGACAAATTATTTGTGAATTTTTTTTATTGAGAGTGGTTTTATTAACTGGGACGTAGGAGTGATACAAAATAAAGAATTGTCAATAAAAGGTTCCTTGTAAAATATATCAAAATAACCATATTAAATTTTAGTTCATGGGGAAACAATCTAACCACTATGCGGAAGCCCTTGCAGCTCTCTAGGGAATCAAAACTGTTAGGGATCTCAACATCTACAACTTAATTATTGAAGGAGACTCCTTGAATGTCATTAATAACCTTATTAGTTCCCATGCCCCTAATTGGACCATTAAAGACCTCATTAGTGAATCTATGGTGATATGCAAAGGATTTTCAAACATAAAAAATTTTCATGTATATAGGGAAGGGAATCAAGGGACGGATTCACTTGCAAATGAAGGGGTCATCATGGGTAAATTCAAAAATTGGTATGATTTTGAGGAGATCCCCCCCGCACCCCAATCCATTATTACTAATGAAGCCAAAGACACTTGACGTTATAATCATGTTAAGGCGGATGACTAGGCATGTGTGGAGAAATGATTGTAGCTACTCTCGCCTTATGTGATTGTACTCTCCCAAACGGCTCATTTTGCATTGCCTTTTTAGCTCAAGCCTTTCCAGAAAGGTCTTCATTTGCATTCTTCATCCAAAAGGGTTGGGTCCAAAAGAAGTGCTATTTGTAGGTACCGAAAACTATGCGGTTTGGCTGTCTCATAACCGCGCTCGAGCAAATATTTTGTTTGGTTACTAAGTTCAATTGCATAATAGGGGGTCCGTCGTGCAAAGTGGAGCCCATCTGTGATCCCTCATGGCGGGATAATGCGGAACTTTGGAATATCTTGAGCTTCGAAGGTTTCACTGAATTTATGCAGAGGATTAAGGGCAACGATGTCCATATCTCCTTAGCTTTTGCAAGGAAATAGAATGACAGGGTCATCCATTTCAAGGAAAAGGAATTTACCATCACAGAAGAATTGATTTCTTTCATAACTGGCATGAGCATGGAGGGAGTGAAGTTTTTTAGGAATAAATTTGACAAAGATGCCGAAGAACAGAGATTCCTGATTGGAGACGAGACCCTGCAAATTGGCAAATCTGGAATCCTCTGTTCATCCATCCCTCAGCGATATAATGAAGTTGAGAAGATGGTGATTTGCTATGTCACCTTGGATGGAAGATTCTCAACCTTGCCCCTACATCATCTCGTCCCGCTGAATCATTTCCACCATGCATACAAGGTGAGCTTCCGCTTTTACATTATGCACTCTCTTGAAAAGTCTAGTAAGGAAGTTCAAGCCCATACTCGTGTCCTTCCCCTGCACCAAGGGGTTATTTTCTTGTTGCATCGCTATTTCCTTGATGTTGTTGCTGCTAACCCAGCTCCCTCACTGCCCCCCCTCCCCCTTAGTAACCGAGAATTAGGTCCAAGAACCTTAATGTCCATGAGCAAACGCATTCTTCGTAGTAGTGCCAAAGGAAAAGACAATATAGGTGCGGAGATCCTGCTAAAGTTTAGTCAAGACCCTCACCCCCTCCCCCTTCTAGCTCTGGTATGTTGGTGCAGGTCAAACACCATGCTGAGACTCTTAAAGAAATTGAAGAGAATGTGGACCGGTTGATTAAGGAAGGCCTTAAAACTAGTGTGGATGCTTCTATTCTCTCTAAGCTGGAGAAGAACATGGAAAATCTCTCCACTCGCTGGAACTGGAGGATAGAGTTGCTCACTTGGAAGAAACACAATCCAACCATCTTGCCATACACAAGGCAGTGCTGGATTATATTCAGGTCAATGTCAAATAGGTCTGTGATGCGAGTGGAATTCCAGAGACTGCTTGGAAGAAGGATAAGCTTAAGAAGAAGTCTCTCATGGAAGGCAACCAAGATCCTGTCATGTAAACTGCTACTAATCTCTACAAAAGTCTGAAGATTGCTCTCAAAGTTTATGACAAATCCCTGGGTTAGTCTAGTTTGTTGTTTGTGTTGTTGTTTGGTTGTTTTTATGTTCATGTTTTGTCGTTTTGTGTTGGTTCTGGGCTTCTTGTAGGTAGTGTGCCCCTGCCTTAGTTTACTATATGCGTATCTAGTTTTTTGGCTTTCTATTGGGGTGTGACCCCCATATTTAAAAAAAAATCACTTTGTTGTTATTGTTTCATCTGGGTTTTGAGCCCTTTTTGTACTACAAGGTATGGTCCCTCCATAACCATTTACCAATAGCAATTTTTTTTTAGTTTAATGCAAGGATAGATAACTTGGTGCAGTGTTTACACCCTTAAAAATGTGATCTAATCCAATTATCTCTATTTCTAAAACAATATCAACGCTTTGAATGAAACTCTTTTCATAGATAAATCAACACCTTAAGGATTTAGGGCTGTTGAGGCCAAACCAAAATATTCCCGGATATCTCATAGCATGACACACAAAAGAATAATACAATGATTTATTCACAAAAGACAAACAATTGAATATGAGGTTTTTGCATAATAAATTCCCCAAATGAAGTGGGCATTATCAATATGTCTTCACTGAAATAATCCAAAGGATAAGCTAATTGTCAAATGAAACAATCACTTCATTTGTTCATTATCGAATATAGGTTCAAGCATAAAATAATTTGATGTTTCTCATAATAAATAGGTTGAAATTCCCAGGGAAGGACAGAATGTTTTTCCTATAAAATTTCTGATATATGAATCACAAGCAAATTGTATATAGTACATAAAGATACATTATTATCAGTCCTAATATAAACAAGAAATGTTTCTGAACAGAACTTGTCAAGCCAATAAATATAAATACAAAGGTTCAATAACTTCGAAGAAAGTGGAATATTAATATAATTACAAAGGTAAAGGAAGCTTTAACAAAATCCTTCTGGGGAGCAACATGCAGGGCACTGTATGAACCCCATTCTCATTAAATTATAAACACATAACCATCATGAAATTCCCATGTTCCTTGAAAAACCTTGCAGCTTCCATCACGATCAATACAAGGAATATACCTCAAATCCCCACACCCATTAGATGGATGAAAAAAGTATCAAGAGTAAAGTCCTCCAAATACTTAGCCTATTAACCCACCTCATTCAGCTATTGGATTTTCTCCACTCCATCATACATATCCCTCAAATAAACAACGTAGGAACATTGCATGCTCCCCCATTGAATCTTACAACTCCTGCTGAAATAAGACATACATTGAAATTTCTTTCCCTCCACCCAAACACTAAAATCACTGAGAATCATTTTTAGCACGCATAAATACTCAAAAGTCCACCTGATTCCTTAGAGACCGGTGAAATGTGAAATCACCTTATCCTGACCTCCCGGTGGTGCTTGCTGCTTAGAGGTTTTGGCAGAATTTGAGCTGAGCTTTTTTGGTAGGAAAAGACCCTAAATGACTCATAAGTATCAACATCCAACCATTTGCAGGGACTCATAAGAATTAATTAAATGATTATTTTGGAGACGACATGGACGATAGTTAGAAAGAACATTCACTTATAAAAAGGCTTATCAGCCAGTTACAATATGAAAGGATTAAACTAAACCCTCCATTGAATATATATTATTGCATCAGCTTGGTATAAGTGGCGTTGTCAGCAGACAAATCCTTGCCTGCTGTCTTACCCAATTCTTCAGATGATCTGGCCACATCGCGTATGTCATCAACAACCTGAAACAGAAGACTCACATGATGAGCATACCTCCTAGTCCTCTCAATCCCCTCCTCAGATCCACCTCCAATAATTGCTCCACACACAACAGAGCACTTTAACAGCATCGCAGTCTTATGAACATGAATCCATTAAAGGGATTTTAAATCAATCGAACCATTCCGTCTTCCACTCTTACCGCTTCCGTCTTCCCATCTTACCCTGTTGCCTTTGCACTACAACGTTATGAATTTGAATGGTTTTATTTTAAAAATAAGATTAAAAATATTTGAGGGTGACAATGACAATGAAGATGGGAGTTACAAAGAAAATTGACTTTAGGAAGGCCTATCGGCCAATTAATAATTAAGATTTATATAAATTTGCTAATTTTAATCCGTGTTAAATTAATATTTAAGATTTATACAAGTCTATGCTACTTTAAATTAACATGAGATGATCAATTCCAAATCCGAGCTTTAGATTATATGGGTTCAAAACAAATTTCAGTGGAAGTTTGGATCATGGAAAAGAACTGAAGGATAACAGAACATATATACGCTCTAAAGAATGCCTTGAAGACTAGCACAAATGCAGTTATATATGACAAAAAGTTCAGATATTTGGAGAGAGTTGAGCTGTATTAAAACAGTTGGCTTGGAAGGTTCTGAAGAGAATCCAAAATCAATAGAGTGCCGAGAATCGAATTAGGACAGGAGTTGGGTGGATTAGTAAGTTTCGTTTGCTCTCAAGCTTTAATTATAATGTCCAGATCCAAAGGAATAACTTTGAGAAATATATAAATGAAAAGAAATCTCTAAAAAGAATAAATTTAAATGAGATACATGATAAATTGAAAAACTCCTAAAACAGGATGTATCAGAAATAAAAAAATTAAAAGTAAGCGTGAGTTTAAAGATCATCCAAGAAATTTAGTGGAAGATCCTTTCCTCCAAATCCCACATTTCCAGCTCTGCTAATCACCTCAGACTTTCAGACTCGAGATGTTTTGTGCTGAAAGCGCCCTCAGGAGCGAGCAACATAAGTGAGATCAGCTTTGCAATGTAAATCTCAACAGTGAGTCAGAGATTAGTAGGAACAACCGTGAAAGTTTGAACAGCAGGTGGTTGATATTGCTTCAAATTCTCATGCATTATTCACACATTTTTTTATGCAATCTTCTTGTTGCTCTTTTATAATAATATATGAAATTTGTTGTTTAGTTCAACCATGCTGGTTATACCAAACTGTGGTAAGGTTGTGTACAAGTTTAAATTGTGGATTCCCGTTGTGGCCGTCTTTTCCATTATGTTGCAGAACTTTTCAACAACTTTGTAGGTGTTTAATCTACATATTATTCATGAGTGATGTAATTAAACCTCATATTTCCTCCACAGTGACTGTTTCTATATTTAAGTTGTAGAGCCTATTCCATATCTTCTTTTCTCAGAGAAAAACTTGTAACCATAACTGAAACTCAAACTCTGGACCAAAACTAGGTTAGAGGGGTTGACCCTTAATGTAGCATTACTCAAACATTAATGCTACAAACATGAATAGTCATGCTGAGATAACCCTTCAAGAGAGGAATAAAAGAACTATAAACTTGTGCTTTGCCTAGGGACCACAATTGTTATTTGTCTAAGGGAACAATCGTCCCCAACCACCTTAAAAGGACCAATACAAGATTTAAGGAACTCCGAAGAAGAATCGCCTAGGTAGGTTAAGGGGCCTAGGTTAGATAAACCCACTGGATTGTAGGGTACTTCTCCTAGAGCCTCTATTAGCATTCAACACCGATGAATGAAACAAGGTAGAAAGAAAAATAAGGACAATAAACAAACAATTACTCAATGAAGAGGCGCTACGCCTCTTCATTGAGTAGTAGTGGTGGTGTGGTACTTGACACGGGGGCAAGAGGATTGAAAACTCGTATAGCTGCACTCCTATGAAGATTCATGCACTGCTGCAGTCCTATGGAAGTGTTGTAGTCCAGTGCCTATCTATCTATAATGATAGAAAACTGTTTATCCTTTAAAACAATTGGGTTTCTAGGAGGAACACATTGAGTTCTTGTGGCTTGTATTTGACAGATGTTTCAAATGACTCTGTTATTTGGCTATATGTACATTGGCAGAGGCCGAAATCAGTGGCATTAGTTGACATCTGATGTTGACAGCACCATATGCTAATTATCACACGAGGCATGCCCATATAGGTTGAAAGGGCAATGCTGCAATAAGAAACCCATTGAGGTTCTAAGAATCTTAACTTGTTCAGGATACGATCATAGAGGGCGCATTTCTATTACTGGGATGCAGTTACTAGAATTTGTTGTGAAGACACAAGTATGACTGTTTTTCTTAAATTGGCATAGGTATCAACTTTTTGTGTTTTGTAGAAATTGGAGACAAAGTGAAGTTGATGGTGCAAACTTTTTGCATCTTGTAGAGAATGGAGACTAAGTGGAGTTCAGGGTGCAAACAAAGGTGAACACATAGTTGTGTGAATCGACAGATCCCCATGACAGGCATCATTTGTTTTGATGGTAGCCAAATCTAGAAAAATGCAAGGCTTTTGATTGTAGTATACGACATGGTAAGAGTTTGATTTAAAAACATGGGAAACATGAGTTTTTACCCCCAAATCCCTATACTTGCTACTACATATCACAGCAACTGATAATGAAAACCTGTTTTAAGGGGGTTGAAAAAAGCTGTAATGCAGCTTTATAGTTGCCTTGTGGACTATGTTTCAAGGATAGTCATGACTAGTTTTGAATCTCACTACGAAAACTAGAGAATTATGACCTTCAAATTCTCGAATTGTTCAACTTGCAGGGCTTTTTGAGTGTTGGTAAAACTTACATGAGATGCTTGTTGTATAAACGGCTCTGGATAACAGCAAAAATACTTTAGAGGATGCTCATTCTGAAATTTCGGCTTTTTGTAGTGCAATAACACTGAATACTATATGTTTCTCTTCTTGTTTGGACTAAAATAAAAAAAACATTAACATGGATCGATAGACAAGTCGACATAGAGACGAATAAGGAGACAGGGAGACAGACATACAGGTAAACAGACATACTAACTGATGGATAGATTGTGCCTAGACAGTCTGGATACGGGTACTGGTACGGGTACCGGTACCGGTACGGTACGCCGATACGGCAAATTTTTAAAAATCTTGGGTACGGTACGCTTTTGGGTACGTTATATATATATATATATATATATATATATATATATATATATATATATATATATATATATATATAAATATATAAATATGTATATAAATTATAAATTTAAAGAAGCATTTGCATACTTATTGAAATTTAATTCTCATACATTGCATACTTATTGAAATTTATTATTTCTCTATCACAGTTATTTATCTTAGTGACTGTGATAAGATTCAAGGAGTTTTGATTGTTCATGGTGACCTTCGTTGATCCATTCAGCACGATAGTATTGTCTGACATATTTCCCGAAACATCATAACTAAGCAGGAAAAATATGGATCCAAGCTGGCAGGTGGGACGATTAGTCCGAGCAAGGGAGAATACTTGCTAAGTTTTGGAAAGCTATCCAGTATTTTTAATTACTAATCTGTCTACAGGCGATCAAAGCTCATGATTCTTTCAGAAGATTGCAAGAAGTTGCTTGGTCCAAAAAGGTGCAAAAATGGATTTTATTAAAATAAGAAAAATATTGCCATCAATGCGTAGAGCTCAAGAAAATATACACTTTTAGAGAAAACGACACTTGAAACGGAGTCACAGAATGAAAGTTATGGCACATGCAAGTTTTTACTGCTACATCTTCCCGGACCCTTTCCAAAAATGGCAAATTTTTTTCTGTCTTTGGCATGTTTTATTGGACGGGTACGCTTGGAAACGTACCCACAGGGGACAGGGTACGGTCTGGGTACGGCAAATACCCACAGCGTACCGTACCCCGTACCAGTACCTGGTACGTTTCCAGGCTGGTACAGGGGGGCCTTAGGCGTTTCCAGACAGTCTAGGATTGTGCTAATAGATGCCATGGAATTAAAAGGAATCCTAACTCACCATGCAAATTTCAGTAAACCTTGCAAAGCTTGGAATTTTGATCTTTTTCCCAATATAGTGGCAAATCTTTTATCTTAGTTTGAGATTAATAGTCCATTAAACCTGCACGTGAGTATCAGGGAGGAAGAACAGAATAATGGTCCATTAACCCTGCACATTCAAAAATTGTCAGCTAAGCGACAATATCAAATGAGGACCAACTCAGAGCAATGTGTCTCAAAATGAATTTTTTTTTCATAAATTGTGCCAGCTCAGCATACTTACAATGGCAACCGGTCTTGAATTCTTTACATTTTGTACCACACCTTATTCTCTGTTATAGAATCACCTCTTGTCACAGGAAACATAAACAATGTTCAGAATTCAGATTACAATCAAAATGCCGCAAAAATCTTGGGGGTTCTCAGAGATCTTTGGAATCTAAATTGAAAATTCTTCTTGATGGGAAGTGCAGTTACTCTGGATAGGGATGTCCCAATTTTCCTTCTCAATGGCAGTCAGTCTTCCATCAGAATAAACGCCCGAGTTTACAGTGATTGATGCCTCTTTGTCAAGTTCACGAGCAGAGGGAGAATGAATCTGAATTTCAGCTTCGTCAATCCCAAACTGCAGAGAGTTAACAGCAATGTTGGAAGTTGACCGTCGATCTCCATGGAAGTAACTGCCAAAACTAGGAGTAGTACTTACACTTGGAGAATAGAGATGCCCTCCACCATTCAACCATTCCCTCAAACTTCCAACTGCAGAAAAGTCAGGAGTAGATGGGATACTGATGCCACCAAGATCATTGACTTCAGCTCTTTCATGCAAACTTCTATTCCTTGAATGTTTTTCTATAGATTGATTTGCTTCTGAATTTCTCTCTTCCAAATAAATCTTCCCCTCATTTGCCGCAATAAGGTGATTGTGTTCCCGAGGACCAGTGTTTTCTGGAACTATATATGAAATGTTATTGTTTTCTCGGATGCTGATTTCATTTCCTACATCACTCTGTTTAGAAGCAGGTTGGAAACCAGATGATTCCAAAGCACAATTATGGTCATCCTTTGAGTCCTCTTTCCAATCAGTCACAGTTGGTGTCGTGTTGCTTGGCTGGGGTGGTTTTGGTGGAAGTGGAGATGTACTAAAAATCGAAATCAAGGTGGATTTGGTAACAATATCTAAGCATTTGTGACCTAAATAATAGAAGCACATTTTGGAGTTCCTATCCCATAAAGAAGTCTTGCTTCTGGCAAGAACTGCATCATATTCCTCCACTTTATGGATATATTCCCTAGATTTTGATCTTCCGGCTGTCCTTATAAGTCTTGTCCCATCACCATTTTCTTTTGGTTTCTCATAAGTATGAGAAATCTTGCTTCTGGCAAGAACTTCATCATATTCCTCCAATGTATGGAAATATCCCATAGGTTTTGATCTTCCTGCTGTCCTTATAAGTCTTGTCCCATCACCATTGTCTGTTGGTTTCTTAGAAATATGAGAATTCTTTCTTCTCGAAAGAACTTCATCATATTCCTCCAGGGTATGGAAATATCCCATCGATTTTAATCTTTTGGCTGTTCTTATAAGTCTTGTGTCATCACCATTATCTGTTGGTTTCTCGGAAGTATGATCAGCTTCTCCATCTTCCAGACCGTCCATAAGCTCCCATGTATAAATAATCTCTGCTTTGTCCTCCTCTGTGGCTCTGTTTTCTTCTGATCCATCCTCTGTGGCTCTGTTTTCTTTTGATTCTTCCTTTGCGGGTGTGTGCTTTACCGATTCTTCCTCTCTTAAGAGATCCCCTGATTGCAAGTCCAACCACACCGTTTTCGGTGTGTGCTTTTCTGATTTTCCACTTATAAACCCTTTTCCTGCAAATGATTCTCTTATTTTGTGAGTACTACTTATTTTAGTTGCAAGCTCAAATTTTTATGATATTCTGATTCTACAATGCCAAAGTAATCTAGTCAAAGCCATCAAAAAATCAATGGTGCTAAGCTATATATAAACTTCAATTCGGAGGACAATAAACATAGTAATGTATAACAGTAAGACTGACCTTCGTTATCCTTGCTGATGGAAGAGGGCAAAGTCTCCTGTTTTGTAATACTGTCGTTCTTGCAAATCAGAGCCAAAAACTGCTTGTTACTGTTTGCAAGGAGGAAATCTTCTCTTATAGGTATCGCTGCAACTCGTGAAAAAGGCTGGCGGAAATTCGGTTTGAAGCTCTTCGTTCTCAAAAGCTTTTTAGATGATGTGCAACCCATGCTTTCAAGACCTTACAAACTATTTTTTTACTCGTGCCTTTCACAAGGCGAGGATCATCAAACAAGCAAATAAAGCCAAAATAATGGTCTACAAAAATCCTGGCAATTTTAAAAATCTGGATAAAATATTCCAAAAACCGCTATATTTTCTGCTAAACCAAGTGCATACATGGAAGCAAAATGCTCTTCCCAGATATCTTACAAGCCAGGCAGCTGCACGACTCAGAAATTCCCTAAACAAGTTTACCGGGCAAAAAGCATCACCCAAACATAAAGATTTATGAGTTCACAAAATCCAAAAAAACATAATTAAAAGGCAAAAATTATCACCCAAACATAAAGATTTATCAGATATGCACGAATATTTTGTTAAATTTAAAGCCGTAGCTACACATTTTGGCAATTTCTCAACTTCGTTCAAAGTTCTACTAATTTTTATAAAATTTCTAAATAAACACACAGTCGACATACAAAAAGCAATACTTCACACTATAAGGAAAATCCTATTGACCGCAGTAAAGCCATCTGAACCGCAGTAATAGACATATTTACAGCATTTTCCGGCAGTCGTTTTAGGATTTAAAGCCTCCGGCTTTTCTGCAGGTCAATAATACCGCCGCAGGCTAGGTATCCAACGCTCGATATAACGGTTTCGCCTTATATTTTTCTGTGTAAATTTAACGTCATTTTGCAGTGATAAATGAAAATATTCCGAACTTCTGATAAAGAAATCACGCAACTTCTTTTCATACACCTCAATTTAATACACTTAACTTTATGTCGTGATTGCAAAAATACTTAATTTTATTGTTGAATTTTAGTTTGAAAGTGTCAACTATGCCGGAAGAGAAGCGAAAAGACTGTCTTTCAGCTAACGAATACATCTAAACACAATTTGTTTTGAAGAAAACTAATTTTGATAAGAAATGCGTGAAGTTTTGTACCAAATTTGAGTCAAATTTAATGCAAAAGCCCGGCGCTGCGAGTGACGTGTTTGAGTTTTTTTCTCCGGCGTTTACAGTCAATTTCAGCATTTTTAACCCTTTCTTCTCCTTTTTGCTCTGAATCTGGTGATTTTTGACGGAATTTGGTTGCAGGAGGCAGATTACGAAAGGTAAAACGCATGAATCCATTGATGCACGGCAAGTGTTTGTCGAAATGTGTCTGCACAAATTTACGGTTATCGATACTATTTCAGCATATGAATGTTTTTTGATGTCTATATCGCCGATGTATTAGTGCCCTCGTGGCTTTGGACACAGTTTTTCATTCAGCGTATTATTGTAACTTTACTTATATATTTACGCCGAAGGCGTTCCCCCTATGGTAAAAGACCTCCGGACGTTTCTGCGACTGTATTAAAATTAACGTTTTGACGGCCGTCTGGACGTTTTCGCATTTTTAACAATTTTTTTGACCAGCAGGGCATCGTGTCAATCCGGGGGCCTTCCCTCAGGGTTCCAATCCACCCCTCCTTGCCTTCCTCTGCATCCATTATGTACTGTTTTTTGTGCCCGGATCGTTCCGATCTGAACACTAATTGTTTCCCATCTTCGCCCCTAAATCTGTGGAACCCCACCCTGAGCGAATTGGGCGAGACGAAAGGGTTGTAGTGATGAATTTGGGGATTAATGCAGGCCGTCACGGGTATAAAGGACCTGGACTGCAGGTCGAAGATTTCGATGTGCTTGAATTTGGACTCCGGTCTGCGAGTGGCCACGGCTATCCAATTCCCCGTAGCGGAAGCGCAGGGAGTGAAAGCTTCTACGAAGGGTGGAGTTATCTGCTCTGGTGGCACCGATTTGTCCAGGTTCAATCTGTAGATGCTCCACCACCCATCCTCCGCTCTTCTGTGAAAATACGCGGTGCTCTCATCGACCCAGCTCTGCAACCATCCGCCTACTGAATCCGTCCTCCACCCTAAAAATGTACAAACATGTCTGAAGCTCGTGAATATGGTCCTGCCACCATTTCCCTGCTCCGTAGGAAGCCACCATAATTCCCAAGGAAGAATGATGTCTTACCGACTGTATCTTTGCCTGAAATGGGTCCTTAATGCCTCCAATGCCTAAAATGGGTTCCAATTTGGTAATTAGCTTGGTGGTCCAAGGGGTCCTTTAAAGTCCTACCAATCAATGTGGCAATCTCTCTTAAAAGAAGGGCCACGCGTTTCTGATCCAAATAGAAAAGGAAGGTGGATGGAGTCCATTAAAGTCCTACCGATCAACATGGCAACCTCTCTCAAAAGGACCAGATATGTCTGATCTGGATAGAAAAGGAAGGTGGATAGAGAACCGCCTTGAGTCTTCATACATGCAACGATATCTCCACCAAATCTCATTGTAGGTTAGACAACGCAAAATAAAATGCTACTCATTTTCCACTTCATAGAGAGAACATAGGTGACAAATCCTATCGCCAAATGCATATTGTGGTTTTTATTAACTCACAACTTGCGGCACTGTACCCTCAGCTGGCCAAGGAGAGTCTTAAGACCATGTGACCAGTGATGCTGGAGAGAAACAAGCTGAATGATTGTGCTATCGATTATCTTGATGAAATGCTCATTATAAGAACCATCTTGAGGCAGAGAGGCTGTAGGGGAGAAGTCCGGTGATCTGACAACTCTGTTGATTGGCTCCTTAGGGAGAGAATTCGAAAGGAGGCATTCATGTAGTCTCTAGGTGGAGAACACTGATCAATAGAGATGCCCAAAGTTTCGTTTTAGTTAAAGAGGCATTGTAAAGAGCGGGAATGCTCACTATTGCTATTGAATATGCAAATTGTATAGTAAAATTCACTCTTAAGGTTTGTATACCAAAGTTTAACATTTTATTCACACAATTGTCAAGTAATATTCATTTGAATTAACTTCATTCCAAGGGAGAATGGCATCCTGAATAAGCTCAACTTTTATTTGTATATTTAATCTGATACACAATAAATTCATTACCATTTCTCACCTCTATCATACTTTTTGGATGCTTACTCATGAAACATGAAGTTCGTTCTTACCTTATAGTGGGAAAGGTTAATAATATGCCTTTAGTTGATTTCAAATGGTCATCATATCTTATACATAATTGTCATTTATGGTTAATTGACATATCTGATGTTGTGTATTGGCCTATTTGTCTTATTACATATGTATGCATGTATTCTTGTAAAATGTTAGTATTTGTGCGGTCTTGCCAAACATAAATTGCATTAGTTAGGGATTGATAGACAACAAAAATGAGTTTATGAGGTTATGACATGTATTTGCATTTTATACCTTGTGAAATATTAAAGATTATTAATTTCTCAAAAAATGACAATTGTTTAATAGGTTAAGCAACCACGTGACAATTAACTGTTCAATAATTTTAGTGAATGATTTTTCTAAATTTTTAGTTGACAAGGCATAGGGTATACGATCCACATTTGGAACACCTAGATCAGGGGATTAATACAATTAATTCAAGTAGTAATAATCTCTAACCCAGTAAATGGACGAATCTCAATGGTCAAAATAAAAAAAACTTATATCGTTTGGCGTTCACATTGCATTGTACACATGCGATTACTAGTTTTAAATACTAGCAATTGCACATGAGTTGCAAATTATGCTGGAAGGGATGTCATAACATTGAATTTATGGAATTTTTTCCATGTATTATATTTTCCCCGTGTGTTACGTCATTTTGTCGAAAAAATCAGGAGTCAATGTGTACTTTCAAATTTCACATACATGTCATCACTGCATTCTACGAGATCATTAATACAATTTTACAAACAATTCACGTGCCTTGGGTATGCTTTCACATTTTGCATACACGTTTGTCATGTCATGCACAACTACGACATTTGACAAACAACCAATTTCAATTACATTTTGAAGGATGTCCATACCTTGTTCTAAAACTCCGGACTTTGTCACAAGTTGTAGGATGGTGGAAATATTAAACTACTTAGGTTAGACAATTGTTTTTTTGCTTTATGCTTTAAACACTCCAATATTTGTTTCAGTAGGCCTATTTTGTGCATATCCAACCATCATTGTATGCCATGAGACTACATTTTGGCTAGAGATTTTCTCAAACCATTCATGTGCCTTTTGTAATCTTCCATAATTTGTATACAAGGTTGTGAGGGATTTACAAAGATAACATTCAACAACAATCCAATTTGCCAATTGAATATACGTAAAATTTACCAAGGCCTTTTCAACAAAACTATTTTTGTGCATACCATGTAATCATCACAGTCTATGGGACCACATTTGATTTGTTTGAGGCATTGCTTGAAAAGTATTATAATCTCATCAAAAACACCATTTTTGTACATATCTTAGAGTCATATCAGTACGTGAAACCACATTGTTTTGAGGTATTTTGTCAAACAATTCATGTACCTTATATATGCTTGCACAATTAATATACAATCTTCGTATATTGATGCATGTTCATACCCTGCTCTAAAACTTCCATTTAGGCACAGGCCGAGAGTATGTTGCAAGAAGTTGTGAGAGTGTAGCTTTACACCATCCTAATTCATTTACTTCAAAGTTTATAAGGCCTTCTCAACTGAACCATTTTGTGCATACCTTGCCATCATAATAATCTATGAGGCCACATTTTTTGAGTCACTTTGTCAAATATTTCCCCTACCTTGCATGTATGCTTTCATGTTTCGCAATCATATCTACAAAAGCATTTCCAGCTGTATAAAATGTCAATAATCCCTTTTCCTTAATTATGTGAGGGATGTTCATACCTAATTTTAAATCTCCCATTATGGCCTAGTTAAGAGGATTTTGGAAAAAGGTTGTGATGCCCTGCTTTATACCTGCCAAATGCATGTGTTTAATAGTTTTCAGAGGTCTTTTCAACAAGCTAACCCAGTTTTATTGTCTATAAATTATTCTAAAACTCTTTCTTTTCCACGCACTAGGAGAATGCTGGAAAAGGTGCTTCTTCATCGCCATTTGCATTGTACCACTAGCTTTGGAGAGCAGTAAAGGGCAACAACAACATAAGCAACAACCCAACCCAAATTTGTCTCTAGTATAAATGAGTGTTGGGTATCCCAGATGAAACATTACAGGGGTTAGCTACAACATGATCAAAAATTCCATTCCATGGTTGAAACCAACAGATTCAATCTCGAAATAAAAATCGAGAGTAGAATATATAATAAGATGATTAATTAGATGCAGAAAAAGAATATATAATGTATTCTGAGAATAGGTAGTGAGAAACACCCTCTAGAAACATGTGATTGAGAAATCCATCTAATCAACCTAGCTCGATTCCTAGCAGTAAGGATGCTTTTGAAGAGTCTTTTTGATAATGAATTTGATGTACAAAATAAATGGGCAGCCACAAACCTATGGATGTTAATGTAGTACAAAAGGGTTCCAAAAATAAAGGAGAATGTGAGAAGTTGCCAAGCTAGGCTAGTGGGGAACTCTCTCTCAATGCGTAGAAGGAAAAAAGGATACTGATATTAGGCTTACAACAATTTTTTTAGGCATGGTTGTGCAAGGAGGATTGGGAAAGCTCAAAATTCAAGGAAATGATCCATTCAAGGGCTGAGTGATCTGGAGCTTAATATTTTTGGCCTTGGTTGTTTCAACACACAAAATTTAGTTTAATCCTTATTGTAGGTCATCAGGCATTATTGTAAGTCTTTGATTGAGTTAATCCTTGTGAACCTTCAAAATGTTTATAGAGAAAGGTTTATAGTCTATGGGAAAATGCATCAGACATGCAAAACCTTAAATTTTCTATCATTTACCTCTTTTCAACGATTTACAGACTCTAAGTTTAGTGGTAATTGGATAATAAAAAATGATTTCACTATGCATTTGTGGTTTCCCTATTTTGTTTTTCTATTTTATACAAGCATTGAAACAACATGAAGTGTGTTTTTCAATGCATTAAAAAACACACTCTATTTTTCAATGCTAGGAGGAAAAATACAATCTTTTGTTTGAAATGCTTAGAAAATTACTTTGGTAAGTGCATAATCCATATCCACATAGGAATTGGGAGAAAATGGATATATTTTGAAATTGTAGACATAATAATAACAAATTTGTTTGTGGCCGAACATCTGCAAACCACCTTTCTTTCATGGTAATGGCAATCTCTGACATTCTCCAGTACCTTTGATGGAAATGAACTGTACTCATAGTCTTACTCATAATAAGTGGTTTTAGGGCATAACAAGCATAGTGAAAGTGAAAAAGTTTTGCAAACGGATTGGTTTTAGTTTTAACAGGAGGAATGGAAAGCACCAAACCTCATTAATTAAAAACACGAGGGAGATTTTGATAGTGGTTTGTAACATTAATGTTTGCTTTTGATGGGATGTCCAAATTGGTCTGTAACATTAAACTTGTTGGGACACGTCTCCCGTACACAAGTAGATTTGACGATGACATGGTTAAAAAAGTCTTTAAATTTACACTACCGTGAAAATTGCACCACGTCACGCCTATTATGGTGAAAAAAAGGGGCATGTGTTATGTTATTATGGTTGCTAATTTTGGTCATACATCCATAGCGGCACATTCTATCAGGAGAATAGCCTCCGCCCGTTCCATTGTGCTTTAACAAATGTCCATATCCCAAGGATACTAGCATAGGTTGTGGAGTCCAACTTATTTATATTTTAATATAATGTAGTGTTCCAATAGGTTTTTCAAGGCTAAGTTTAATTTTATATGAT
>CM034153.1:714239754-714329754 GCA_019776745.2 Taxus chinensis | reverse complement strand
TTTCAATAGCTCACGTATTTAGGTGTTGAGAGAGAGATTTGTGGGAGTGTTGTTGAACAACCTCCTTGTTTTTAGGAATGCATATTCCTATATATATGCAATCCTGTGATATGAATTATAACAGAGCATTATTGTTTTATCATATGGTTTCAGAGCGATGTAATCGTGAGGATTAGTAGGGGAGATCATTCATTTTTTGCCCCAGGATATGAGATATTATAATTAGGAGATTTATAAGAGATTCTTTCAGTGGGAAATCTTGCAAAATCATACGAAGCTCGAATAAACTGACTGTGCCTGGCATCTAAGAAGCGCCCTGATCGGCTTGGGAGAAAATTGCAGGACTGTGCGTATTCTATAATTTATTGGATTTTGAGGCTTGTGTTTCTGAGGCCAAGCTCCCACTCTCTTTACGTCTGCTCCACTACTGATCAGATCCTATCGACCCTCAAACCCCACGTTTCAATAAAGCTGTCAAGGAGGAATTGTGTCAGATTTCCTTCATTACACTTGCATCAAGAACTGTAGCCTTCCACGTATTATTCCAAGTTTTGTTTTGGTCTTAGCATTTCATGGTGTCTCCCTACCACACCTCTTGGCATTCAAGGCTACACCAGTAATCAAGAATCTATAATTCTGCTATAAACAATCCATATATCCAGTGAGCTACCAACAATTCATTATTAGATCTATTTATAATCGTGCATGCAGCTATGTAAGTGGGATTCGGTGGTCAAAGATCTGCTAACATTCTATATTATTTTCAAAGAATATACCAAAGCCTCCATTCGGTGCAAGTCTGGTCGGGTGAAGAAGAAAAGTGCGGTTTATCTCACCAATGGTAAAATTTCACATTTCAAAACTGATCAGGAGCCTGCGGGAGCTCTCTAAACATTTGGTTGTGATGGTCTTCTCTTAAAACGTGGGCTCCCCACACGCATACGCCTCTCACATGTTGCAGTCAATAGTAAGCATGATGTTTCAAAAGGGGTATTGTTTGTCTTTATTTATTATATAGTCGTTTTCATTTAAAAAGTAATCTCAGTTTATTACTTTTTAAATTTTTTAGTCTAGTTGTCATATTGTCTTCAGACGCATTTTCGGTTGAAACTGACGTCTATTTTTTTAACATGGCTAAGTTGAATCGAATGGAAAAATTCGAAGGCAAATATTTTTACACATGGTAGGTGAAAACTCAGTTGTTATTAATCAACAAAGATTTGTGGGAGATTGTGGATGGCAAAGCAAAGAAACCAAGAGATGTAGATGAAGCGGCAATATGGGACATCAAAGATCGAAAAGCCATAGCAATCATTGGATTGGGATTATCTGATGCATATTTGCATCATATAGATTTGTCAAAATCCTCAAATACAATTTGGACTACACTAAACAAACTATTTGGATCGCAAGCAGGAAGCGCAATAGTATCACTAAAACAAAAGTTGTTCAGACTCAAAATGGAGGAAGGTGACAACATGGTGGAACACATAAGTAAGTTTCGTTCTGTATTAAATCAATTAGCTAGAATCAAAGTAGATGTTCCCGACGATGATGCAAAAGAAGTTTTACTTAATAGCATGCCTCCTAGCTATTCTAATATGGTCTTCACTTTGAGCAAAATCAATCCAAGTCTGGAAGACTTGATTTCTTCTTTGATAGAGGACGAAAATAGAACAAATAAAATTGAAACAGAAGAAAAAGCATTATATGGAACACATGGTAAAAAGAGATACAATCATTCTTTCAAGCAAGGTTCAACCTCCCAGGATCCAAAGAAAAGGCTTATTTGTCACTATTGTAATGTGTCTGGACATGGAATAATGTTCTGTAAACAACGAGCTAGGGATCTATTGGATGGTAAATTGAATAATAAAGCTTTTATTTCTGAAAATAGAGAAGAAGAAAGTGATTGGGAAGCAGGATCCAACCATTCACATGATAGAGAAGTTGCTGCTCAAGATAGTGAAGAAGACTTTCTCTTCTAAAAAGAATGCATCAACTGGAGGATGGAGGCACAGGAGGCTGGAGGTCATTCAACGACCTCTCGTCAGTCACCAACAACGGGGCCGCACGAAGCTGTGGTGATAGTGTGTGTGTGTGAGTTTTCTTTCTTTTCAGAGTTGCAGTTGATTTCAGTTGTGTGCAGCGTAATTCTTTCTCAGTGTTCCTGTTATGGCTTGAATAAGTGAAATGTTCACATTGAGGGGGGGAACATGGTCTCAATGTTCCATTTTCTCTTTTCATATTTGTAATCAGTGAGCGGTATTTCCTACATAATTCCCTAAAGGAAAAGCATAGTGGATAGATGAAAGCACAAAAGAAAAGCAGCATCATGATATTGAGGTTGTTGGTTGTCCTGTAAAACCATCCCTGTTGAGGTTGTTGGCTGTCTTGTAAAACCATCCATGTTGAGGTTGTTGGTTGTCCTGTAAAACCATCCATGTTGAGGTTGTTGGATATGTCCTATAAAACCATCCATATTGAGGTTGTTGGCTGTCCTGTAAAACCATCCAGATCATGAGCACGCACGGGGCGGCACGCTGCAGAAGGAAGTGCAATTACTCTTCCCATGTTCGCACTAAGGGGGGGGGGGGAATGTTAGGAAATCAATCATTTAGTGCTCCATTAATATTTATGATTTAATATTTACTTAGAGGTAAATATATGTGTGTAATGTAAATGTTAATATGAGTTGTTTATTAAACAACTCATATAACAATATTAGTTTTGGTGAGTTTCAATAGCTCACGTATTTAGGTGTTGAGAGAGAGATTTGTGGGAGTGTTGTTGAACAACCTCCTTGTTTTTAGGAATGCATATTCCTATATATATGCAATCTTGTGATATGAATTATAACAGAGCATTATTGTTTTATCAAGTTCAAATGGCTCGAGTAAGCCAGTTGTTAAGGAGCAACCCCATGGCCAATGCCCCAAGGAGCCAGTCATTTTTGATGACTCACTTGTCCCATTACCTTAATTCTCCAGCACGCCCAAGGCAGCCTCGGCTCTCATGGACCATATGAATTCCATACGTAGCTCCTCGACCCTTTCGAAATCGTAGTTGTTCTTAACAATTGGTTCACATAACCCATCCAAAAGGGCCTGAAGTCCTCGTCACTCCCTGGGATCATAGCCTGGCTCAAAGTGCAGATTTTGTTGAGGAGGAATACAATATAGAATATGTTAGGCGAAGGAAAATTGAGTTGCAGGATTTTTTTGAAGAATAACAATGCTCAATTCCCGCATAACCATTTTGATGCCTTGGATGGTTTGGATGCGGATGATATGGCCCTTGACAACCATTTACCACGAATTGCATGTCATGGAATGTGTGGGGTCTTATAGACTTCCACTACAAGTATATTATTAAAGATTCTTGTCAAAAATTTACCAAATTAGATGTCTTGTTTTTGTAGGAAGTGAAAATTACAGGTTTTTAGTTAGATATGGTTTGTAAAACCATCTGGCCTGATAACCTAACATTTTGTAGTAATCATGATGGGGGACATGGGGGTTTAATTTCTATTTTACCTCCTAAATGGTAGCCTTTTTTAATGGATCATAGTGTCGAACCCATTAATCATGCCATATGGGTCTTATTTAATATTGACGACCACCCTTTTGGTGTCATTAACATGTACACTTCTAATGATGAAACTAAAAGGGCTGATCATTTGTTGTGGACAGCCAATGCAATTCCTGATGCATAATGGGTTATATGCGGCAATTTTAATATGGTCAAGCTACCCACTGATAAGTGCGAGCACCTACCTATGCGATGGAAAGATGGCAAAAGGGATGTGTGGTTCTTTATGAGCAATAAATTTTGGTTTCATGACCCTAATACCTCTCACACTCCCACCTCTGAGGCTTGGTTCACTTGGTCCAATCTTAGAGGAGGATCGGATCAGGTCCTCAAAGGGCTTGACAGAGCTATGCTGTCAACTCAAGAATTTTTTGAGTTTGACAACATTTATTTTTTACATGTGGAAGCTATGCTAGATTTCATCCTTTCTGACCACTCCCCCATTTGATTTCGCATCACTTAGCAAGATATGCGACCTTTTTGTCATAAAGGTCAGTTTTTTTCTCAATACTACCTTGATGGAACATGGGACCAATCTCAACCACATCAAGTGGGTGTGGAACCTGTCCCCTCGAACATGTCATTTCCAGAGCTATCATCCACCCATGCGTGCCAGTTGGACCGAATGGTGGGAGGATGCTATGACTAGGATGACCAGATTCCTCATAATCTATGGTCAACAACTGGATAAAATTTGACGATGCTCATACTCCGCTACCACCTTCACTCTTCACCAAGTGGTGGTGGCGCTAGAAGGAAACCCTTTCGCCGATACTCTACAACTTCATGTAGAAGAGCTTCGTCTAGAAAATCCAAATTGTGGATAATTACAATGCTCAGGGGAGCTCAAATTTGTGCCCATCTGCACTGGATGAAAGTGGGGGATCGAGTATCAAAGGATTTGTTTCTTTCTCTCAAATCCAAACAACCTTCTCAAAAAATTTGCATCATTCATGAAGGTAGATATTGGTTTGCAGATCCCTTGCTCATGCTTCACACCTTTGTCACGCATTAGAAACTAGTTTTTCAAGCTCAAGCTCCCTCAGACGAGCGACAAGAAGCTCTTGACCAATTTTTGGCTGTTGTTCCTTGCAATCTCTCACTAGCTCAGAAGGTATCCTTCGACCATATGATCACCATTCATGACCTGCATTAAGCATCCATTCAAATGGCTAATGATAAGGCTCTCAGGTGTGATAGCTTCCCATGCACATTCTATAAAACGTTGAGGGATATTGTTGGCTTGGACCTTCATCAGGTCTATCTTGAAGGATTGCAGAACTAGTCACTTGGCGCGTGCATCAATAAGCAGAATATAAATTTCATTCATGAACCAGGAGACCCAGAGCAAATTATTAGCTTGCGTCTTATCACCTTGCTCAATGTCTCTTACAAGATTATTTCCAAAACCCTTCTGATTCGGTTGCATCATATTCTCTGTAATCTCCCTCTTTCTCAGATAATTTTATCGAAGACCTTTAGCCTATTTTTTCTACCCGATTTCCAAAGGGTGAGCTCAAGGGTGACTTAAGTCTTATTAATTTTATTATATTGTGCTAAAATTAAAATAAAACATTACTAAAGCACATATAATAAATTAACAAACTTAATATTAAAATAGACTTAGGAAAGTGCAAAAAAATAAAATAAAAAAACACTTAATGTACTTCCTAAGGGAAAAATGTGACTAGCTCTAGAAATAAAATAAAGAAGAAGAAAATACATCCAACTTGCCTAGGGAAATGCAACTTGGATTTTTGGGTCTTTTTCTCTCTTTAAAAGAGAAAGTTGACTTTCCTAGGGATCATTCAGGGTTATTTTGATATTTTATTTCTGGCATTGGAGCTCAGAGTTTTTTGCAGAAAAAATACAAGGAAAAAACCCTCTGGATTCCCCTCTTGTGGACGAAAACCCTAGGAGAAGTGAGAGGAATTTCTACTCAGGAAAATCCATTGCTATTCACAAGTTTTTATTATTCCAGCAATGTTTGTAGAAGAAATAAAATTGCAGTAGTAGATTCCAGATTTCTTCTAGTGTGGGATGACCCAATTTGTGAAGATTCTATGCTATTCCAAAGGTATTTACATTCAGATTTGTATTTCCATTTTTCCAGTTACTAATATAGAGTAAGTCGACTCAGATTTAATTAATTTCCAGAAGGGTTTTGGCAATATTTTCTAGTCTTTCCATATGTAGATTTCTGGTTATTTTTCAGTCAATGTTTATCATTAAGAATCCGATTTTTAATCATGGTTGAGAAAGAAATGAAATTATTTATGAAATATTTGTGAAGGGTTATCCAATAAAACCCTAGTTGCATTTCCTTTTTAGCTATCCAGTTCTACATGTATTGTTTTTTATTAAATTGTGTGAAGTGAGTGGATGGTATTTGTTGGAGCTCAAAATTACACCCTGGATATGATCGATGAGGACCATGAATTCTGAGGCAACATGGGACTATCTCTCAGTTGTGGGACCTACAAACTAAGACAAACCTCTGAGAAGGATGACTTCATCTACCTATCCTAATGCTAACACTACTCCTAAAACTGAAAGCAAATCCTAACCTAAACATGCCAAGGGACCAGGGATTGAAGGAGATGTAGAAAAGGGGAAATCCTAAGCTAAAGAAGGTTATAACACTAGGGAAAGGGTCAATCACTCTCCACAGATGTGAAAGAAAGAAGGAAAACATAGGTGAGAGGGCAAATGAACACACCATAGGAAAGAAACACGCAGATCCAACTTTCTTCGCATGAAAACACATGAAATGGAGCCTGCAAATGAAGGAAACATACAACATGCTAGAAATGCGAATAGAGAGGAAAAGAAAAAAAAACACGAGACCAGGGCAGAGAGATAGCCACAAAACCCAATTTTAATGATCAAAGGATGCACAATCGATTACATTCATGGAAGAAGGTGAAATACATTTTAGAAATCAAATACAAGGTCTAAAACCCATGGGAAGTCGACCATCATTTTGACATGGTTCCGTTACAACAAAGAGAGATCCTTTTATATGAGTCGAGCTCTTACATTTATAGAAAATGAAGGAAAGAAGAAGAGGATAAAGGAGAGGGAATTGGATTTCAAATTCAACTACCAACATTAAATTCTCTGAGAAAGATGGGTGCCTCTAGTTATCCATTGCAACACACCATTTTCCTTGTTGGAGAAAATATGGACACCCACACTGCATTAAATGCTGGTAGTTGTGCCGCCTGGAACTGAAATTTTATGTGTTGGAGAAGTCTTCCTATTTTCCACTTATTAATCCTTGGTAAAATTAAGAAATCCAGTTTCCATTACAAAGAGGGTGTTGAGACCTTTCCATCGATATAAAGTTTTCAAAGATCAAATCATCTGATCAAAAGTTAAGGCGTTTTTAGTCTCCCGCAAAAAAACTTTCATTTTTCTTCAATACACGGCTTCTCCTTTCAGTTTTGCGCGGATTTTAAATTCCGTGGTTCTTCCTTGTGTATAGCGGCTTGTATTTACGCGGATTTTTCCTCTATGTTTCATGGCTCCACTAACTCTTTACTTGACCCACAGCGTTTGTTCTTTTCATGCGGCTTTATCAATGTATGCTGACTTATATTCCTTCAATCCGTGACTTTTGATTTCATTTTACCCGTGACTTTCTGCTTTAGTGTATTGTGGCTTGCTAAAATATCTGTGGCCCTTTCTAACCTTGCGTGACACAAACTAAACCCTGGCAATCCTTCTCCTTAGCCCACCGCTTCATCAAATAACTTCCTTTGCTCCGCGACAATTCCTTCCTAGTTGTGGCATACTCCAACTCTTCGCAGACTTTGTTCCACGTCCACGACAGTCCAAGTTGTTCTATTTTATCAAGGGGTGCAAAAATAGACAACAATATTATATCATTATCTTCTAACATTGAAAGCAAGGATCGGAGCCAAAGAATTATATTTAAAAAAGGACAACATGGTTGGGATCTTTCATTCTTCTTGTTATCATTCAGCCCAAGCAAACCAGATTTATTCAAGGGCAATACATTCTTGACAATATAATTTCTTTCTAGGAGGGCATGGAATGGGCACGCAGATCCAACTAGTATGTTATGTTCATTAAAATTGACTTTGAGAAAGCGTATGATAGGATAAAATGGATGTTCATTATTGCTATGCTTCAAGCCTTGGACTTTGGCCCTATCTTCATCCAATATGTCCAAATGGTTTTTGCTAATGCCTTGGCCCAGATAACCATTAATGGCCACATCTCAATTCCCTTCGGTCTTTTTCACTCCATTCACAAAGGTTTCCCTTTAAAGCCTACTCTTTATGTTCTTGCAGCCAAGGGTTTTGGGTATTTGCTTTCCCAAGCCAAATCCCAAGGACTTGTCAGGGGGATTGCATCACCTACTACGGATAGCTCCCAATTAATCAATGGCCACTTTATAGACAACTCCTTCCTTACCTTAATTGAGGAAGAAAATAATATTCGTAATGCCATGCATTGGCTTGATATTTTCTATTGGGATTCAGACTCCTCCATTCAATGGCAAAAAACGTAGTGTTACCGATAATCCTTCCTCCTTGCGCTAACTTGGTTGGATTCTTATGATTGGAAAATGTTAGGCGATGGTGATATGTTTAACTTTATTAGCATCCCCTTTGCATTTCAAGCTTGCATGCGGAGCTTTGGTATGTGGTTCAACAGGTGGCCAAAAACCTGGAATATTAGATCACCAAACCATTGTCGTTAGCGGGGAAATTCCATATTTGTTGTGAAGTCCTTAAGACCACTCATGTCTATTATTCATCTTGTTGGGTGTCATCCAAAACCTATGTACATAAACTGGAAAAACTCCTCAAAGATTTTCTCTGGGCCAATGCCTCTTCTGACAAAAGGTTTCACAGAGTTATATGGGAGACCTATTGCCTTCCTCGTGAATCTAAAGGAATGGGTCTTTTTGATATTTTGTGATAAGGGGAGGCACTTTGTGCCAAATGGATTATCCATTGCATTGAAGGTCAAGAAGCTTGGAAAATATTTATGTGCCATGACATTGAGCAAGGTTCCCATTATGGCCACCCATCCTATAAAGGTTTAGGGTTTGCCAATCTTCTCATTGCTCTGGTGCCTATCAAAGTTTTCGGCACTTTCGTGCTTAAAAACATTTGGAAAGAATGGGAATGAATCAAACCATGGCTTTAATGGAAAGGAAACAAATTTCACGATGACCTTTCTATAAACGAAAAATATTTGTGGTGGTCGCCTATCATTCAATTCCAGGATAAGTGTCTTACATAAGTCCCTGGAATTCTTGCGCTCAAGATTTTCAAGCGCGTAATTTGTTCCATTCAAGATCTATATTGTAAGCACACAAAATCTTGGTGTCCTTGGAATGAGCTAAAATATTGATACAAGCTTACCACCCATGATCGTACTAGTATCATTGAAATCATAGATTGAGTTCCTGATCACATGCTGCATAAGATCTCTGTGCATCCCTCCCGTCCTTGGTGGAATGGATGGAAGTGGTTCGTGGATACCCCATTCTGGAATTATTTGACCAGTAAGTGATATCGCTAGATTTCACCACATTTTCCCATGGTCGAAAAACTCAACACTCGTTGGGGGCTCCATTCTTCTCCTTCATATTGGAGGAGGTTTGACACAGTTTGGTCAGCCTATGTGGAGCCTAACATTGCACATTTTTTTTGGTGTATTTTACATCAAGGTATCCTGATTGGCACCTAGCTAGTTCATATTGGTGTTCCAACTCCCAAATGTCCTTTCTGTTGTCACCTGGAAACCTAACCGCACATTTTTTGGTTTTACTCCAAAGCCCAACATGCTTAGAATTGGATCCATTCATTCTTTTCTCCCCTTCGTCCAGAGTGTTTCACCTGGTAACATATTATTTTAGGAGATAGCCCTAGATTACCTCACATTTTTTCCTAGATTTGGCATGCTTTCAGATGGAAAATTTTGTTCTAGTTATGTAAAGAAATGAATTCTTTTTTGTTTGCTAATACTAAATTTGATTAATGATTCTCCGTATATAATAAAATAGAATTAATTAAATGATTATTTTGGAGACGACATGGACGATAGTTAGAAAGAACATTCACTTATAAAAAGGCCTATCAGCCAGTTACAGTATGGAAGGATTAAACTAAACTCTCCATTGAATAGATATTATTGCATCAGCTTGGTATAAGTGGCGTTGTCAGCAGACAAATCCTTGCGTGCTGTCTTACCCAATTCTTCAGATGATCTGGCCACATCGCGTATGTCATCAACAACCTGAAACAGAAGACTCACATGATGAGCATACCTCCTAGTCCTCTCAATCCCCTCCTCATATCCACCTCCAATAATTGCTCCACACACAACAGAGCACTTTAACAGCATCGCAGTCTTATGAACATGAATCCATTAAAGGGATTTTAAATCAATCGAACCATTCCGTCTTCCACTCTTACCGCTTCCGTCCTCCCATCTTATCCTGTTGCCTTTGCACTACAAAGTTATGAATTTGAATGGTTTTATTTTAAAAATAAGATTAAAAATATTTGAGGGTGACAATGACAATGAAGATGGGAGTTACAAAGAAAATTGACTTTAGGAAGGCCTATCGGCCAATTAATAATTAAGATTTATATAAGTCTGCTAATTTTAATCCATGTTAAATTAATATTTAAGATTTATATAAGTATATGCTACTTTAAATTAACATGAGATAATCAATTCCAAATCCGAGATTTAGATTATATGGGTTCAAAACAAATTTCAGTGGAAGTTTGGATCATGGAAAAGAACTGAAGGATAACAGAACATATATACACCCTAAAGAATGCCTTGAAGACTAGCACAAATGCTGTTATATATGACAAAAAGTTATTTGGAGAGAGTTGAGCTATTAAAACAGTTTGCTTGGAAGGTTCTAAAGAGAATCCAAAATCAATAGAGTGCCGAGAATCGAAGAAGGACAGGAGGCGGGTGGATTAGTAAGTTTCGTTTGCTCTCAAGCTTTAATTATAATGTCCAGATCTAAAGGAATAACTTAGAGAAATATATAAATGAAAAGAAATCTCTAAAAAGAATAAATTTAAATGAGATACATGATAAATTGAAAAATTCCTAAAACAGGATGTATCAGAAATAAAAAAATTAAAAGTAAGCGTGAGTTTAAAGATCATCCAAGAAATTTAGTGGAAGATCCTTTCCTCCAAATCCCACATTTCCAGCTCTGCTAATCACCTCAGACTTTCAGACTTGAGATGTTTTGTGCTGAAAGTGCCCTCAGGATATTAGTAGCAACATAAGTGAGATCAGCTTTGCAATGTAAATCTCAACAGCGAGTCAGAGATTAGTAGGAACAACCGTGAAAGTTTGAACAGCAGGTGGTTGATATTGCTTCAAATTCTCATGCATTATTCACACATTTTTTTATCCAATCTTCTTGTTGCTCTTTTATAATAATATATGAAATTTGTTGTTTAGTTCAACCATGCTGGTTATACCAAACTGTGGTAAGGTTGTGTACAAGTTGAAATTGTGGAATCCCGTTGTGGCCGTCTTTTCCGTTCTGTTGCAGAAATTTTCAACAACCTTGTAGGTGTTTAATCTACATCTTATTCACGAGTGATGTAATTAATCCTCATATTTCCTCCACAGTGACTGTTTCTATATTTAAGTTGTAGAGCCTAATCCATATCTTCTTTTCTCAAAGAAAAACTTGTAACCATAACTCAAACTCAAACTCTGGACCAAAACTAGGTTAGAGGGGTTGACCCATAATGTAGCATTACTCAAACATTAATGCTACAAACATGAATAGTCATGCTGAGATAACCCTTCAAGAGAGGAATCAAAGAACTATAAACTCGTGCTTTGCCTAGGGACCACAATTGTTATTTGTCTAAGGGAACAATCGTCCCCAACCACCTTAAAAGGACCAATACAAGATTTAAGGAACTCCGCAGAAGAATCGCCTAGGTAGGTTAAGGGACCTAGGTTAGATAAACCCACTGGATTGTAGGGTACTTCTCCTAGAGCCTCTATTAGCATTCAACACCGATGAATGAAACAAGGTAGAAAGAAAAATAAGGACAATAAACAAACAATTATTCAATGAAGAGGCGCTAAGCCTCTTCATTGAGTAGTAGTGGTGGTGTGGTACTTGACACGGGGGCAAGAGGATTGAAAACTCGTATAGCTGCACTCCTATGAAGATTCATGCACTGCTGCAGTCCTATGGAAGTGTTGTAGTCCAGTGCCTATCTATCTATAATGATAGAAAACTGTTTATCCTTTAAAACAATTGGGTTTCTAGGAGGAACACATTGAGTTCTTGTGGCTTGTATTTGACAGATGTTTCAAATGACTCTGTTATTTGGCTATATGTACATTGGCAGAGGCCGAAATCAGTGGCATTAGTTGACATCTGATGTTGACAGCACCATATGCTAATTATCACACGAGGCATGCCCATATAGGTTGAAAGGGCAATGCTGCAATAAGAAACCCATTGAAGTTCTAAGAATCTTAACATGTTCAGGATACGATCATAGAGGGCGCATTTCTATTACTGGGATGCAGTTACTAGAATTTGTTGTGAAGACACAAATATGGCAGTTTTTCTTAAATTGGCATAGGTATCAACTTTTTGTGTTTTGTAGAAATTGGAGACAAAGTGAAGTTGACGGTGCAAACTTTTTGCATCTTGTAGAGAATGGAGACTAAGTGGAGTTCAGGGTGCAAACAAAGGTGAACACATAGTTGTGTGAATCGACAGACCCCCATGACAGGCATCATTTGTTTTGATGGTAGCCAAATCTAGAAAAATGCAAGGCTTTTGATTGTAGTATACGACATGGTAAAAGTTTGATTTAAAAACATGGGAAACATGAGTTTTTTACCCCAAAATCCCTATACTTGCTACTACAGATCACAGCAAATGATAACGAAAACCTGTTTTAAGGGGGTTGAAAAAAGCTGTAATGCAGCTTTATAGTTGCCTTGTGGACTATGTTTCAAGGATAGTCATGACTTGTTTTGAATCTCACTACAGAAACTAGAGAATTATGACGTTCAAATTCTCGAATTGTTCAACTTGCATGGCTTTTTGAGTGTTGGTAAAACTTACATGAGATGCTTGTTGTATAAACGGCTCTGGATAACAGCAAAAATACTTTAGAGGATGCTCATTCTGAAATTTCGGCTTTTTGTAGTGCAATAACACTGAATACTATATCTTTCTCTTCTTGTTTGGACTAAAATAAAAAAAACATTAACATGGATCGATAGACAAGTCGACATAGAGACGAATAAGGAGACAGGTAGACAGACATACAGGTAAACAGACATACTAACTGATGGATAGATTGTGCTAATAGATGTCATGGAATTAAAAGGAATCCTAACTCACCATGCAAAATTCAGTAAACCTTGCAAAGCTTGGAATTTTGATCTTTTTCCCAAAATAGTGGCAAATCTTTTATCTTAGTTTGAGATTAATAGTCCATTAAACCTGCACGTGAGTATCAGGGAGGACGAACAGAATAATGGTCCATTAACCCTGCACATTCAAAAATTGTCAGCTAAGCGACAATATCAAATAAGGACCAACTCAGAGCAATGTGTCTCAAAATGAATTTTTTTTTTCATAAAATTGTGCCAGCTCAGCATACTTACAATGGCAAGCGGTCTTGAATTCTTTACATTTTGTACCACACCTTATTCTCTGTTATAGAATGACCTCTTGTCACAGGAAACATAAATAATGTTCAGAATTCAGATGACAATCAAAATGCCGCAAAAAATCTTGGGGGTTCTCAGAGACCTTTGGAATCTAAATTGAAAGTTCTTTTTGATGGGAAGTGCAGTTACTGTGGATAGGGATGTCCCCTCTACTCTTCTGCTATCATGTAGATCATCTTCACCGTCTTCTCCCTGGCAGGTGAGAATCCCTAAAATGTGAATCGTCATCTAATTGTCTCAGCAAACATTTTTCCTCTTCCGCAAGCTGCTCAAGAGCCCTCTCAAATGAGGCTAATAGTTCTGGGTCGAATAGAGGACTGTCCCAATTTTCCTTCTCAGTGGCAGTCAGTCTTCCATCAGAATAAACGCCCGAGTTTACAGTGATTGACGCCTCTTTGTCAAGTTCACGAGCAGAGGGAGAATGAATCTGAATTTCAGCTTCGTCAATCCCAAACTGCAGAGAGTTAACAGCAATGTTGGAAGTTGACCATCGATCTCCATGGAAGTAACTGCCAAAACTAGGATTAGTACTTACACTTGGAGAATAGAGATGCCCTCCACCATTCAACCATTCTCTCAAACTTCCAACTGCAGAAAAGTCAGGAGTAGATGGGATACTGATGCCACCAAGATCATTGACTTTAGCTCTTTCATGCAAACTTCTATTCCTTGAATGTTTTTCTATAGATTGATTTGTTTCTGAATTTCTCTCTTCCAAATAAATCTTCCCCTCATTTGCCGCAATAAGGTGATTGTGTTCCCGAGGACCAGTGTTTTCTGGAACTATATATGAAATGTTATTGTTTTCTCGGATGCTGATTTCATTTCCTACATCACTCTGTTTAGAAGCAGCTTGGAAACCAGATGATTCCAAAGCACAATTATGGTCATCCTTTGAGTCCTCTTTCCAATCAGTCACAGTTGGTGTCGTGTTGCTTGGCTGGGGTGGTTTTGGTGGAAGTGGAGATGTACTAAAAATCGAACTCAAGGTGGATTTGGTAACAATATCTAAGCATTTGTGACCTAAATAATAGAAGCACATTTTGGAGTTCCTATCCCATAAAGAAGTCTTGCTTCTGGCAACAACTGCATCATATTCCTCCACTTTATGGATATATTCCATAGATTTTGATCTTCCGGCTGTCCTTATAAGTCTTGTCCCATCACCATTTTCTTTTGGTTTCTCATAAGTATGAGAAATCTTGCTTCTGGCAAGAACTTCATCATATTCCTCCAATGTATGGAAATATCCCATAGGTTTTGATCTTCCTGCTGTCCTTATAAGTCTTGTCCCATCACCATTGTCTGTTGGTTTCTCAGAAATATGAGAACTCTTTCTTCTCGCAAGAACTTCATCTGATATTCCTCCAGGGTATGGAAATATCCCATCGATTTTAATCTTTTGGCTGTTCTTATAAGTCTTGTGTCATCACCATTATCTGTTGGTTTCTCGGAAGTATGATCAGCTTCTCCATCTTCCAGACCGTCCATAAGCTCCCATGTATAAATAATCTCTGCTTTGTCCTCCTCTGTGGCTCTGTTTTCTTCTGATCCATCCTCTGTGGCTCTGTTTTCTTCCTTTGCGGGTGTGTGCTTTACCGATTCTTCCTCTCTTAAGAGACCCCCTGATTGCAAGTCCAACCACACCGTTTTCGGTGTGTGCTTTTCTGATTTTCCACTTATAAACCCTTTTCCTGCAAATGATTCTCTTATTTTGTGAGTACTACTTATTTTAGTTGCAAGCTTAAATTTTTATGATATTCTGATTCTACAATGCCAAAGTAATCTAGTCAAATGCCATAAAAAAATCAATGGTGCTAAGCTATATATAAACTTCAATTCGGAGGACAATAAACATAGTAATGTATAAAGGTAAGACTGACCTTCATTATCCTTGCTGATGGAAGAGGGAAAAGTCTCCTGTTTTGCTACAGCAGGAACTTCCTTTGTAATACTGTCGGTTTTGCAAATCAGAGCCACAAACTGCTTGTTACTGTTTGCAAGGAGGAAATCTTCTCTTATAGGTATCGCTGCAACTCGTGAAAAAGGCTGGCGCAAATCCGGTTTGAAGCTCTTCGTTCTCAAAAGCTTTTTAGATGATGTGCAACTGGCGCAAATGCGGTTTCAAGACCTCACAAACTATTTTTTTACTTGTGCCTTTTACAAGGCGAGGATCATCAAACAAGCAAATAAAGCCAAAATAATGGTCTACAAAAATTCTGGCAATTTTAAAAATCTGGATAAAATATTCCAAAAACCGCTATATTTTCTGCTAAACCAAGTGCATACATGGAAGCAAAATGCTCTTCCCAGATATCTTACAAGCCAGGCAGCTGCACGACTCAGAAATTCCCTAAACAAGTTTACCGGGCAAAAAGCATCACCCAAACATAAAGATTTATGAGCTCACAAAATCCAAAAAAACATAATTAAAAGGCAAAAATTATCACCCAAACATAAAGATTTATCAGATATGCACGAATATTTTGTTAAATTTAAAGCCGTAGCTACACATTTTGGCAATTTCTCAACTTCGTTCAAAGTTCTACTAATTTTTATAAAATTTCTAAATAAACACACAGTCGACATACAAAAAGCAATACTTCACAGCATAAGGAAAATCCTTTTGACCGCAGTAAAGCCATCTGAACCGCAATAATAGACATATTTACAGCATTTTTCGGCAGTCGTTTTAGGATTTAAAGCCTCCGGCTTTTCTGCAGGTCAATAATACCGCCGCAGGCTAGGTATCCAACGCTCGATATAACGGTTTCGCCTTATATTTTTCTGTGTAAATTTAACGTCATTTTGCAGTGATAAATGAAAATATTCCGAACTTCTGATAAAGAAATCACGCAACTTCTTTTCATACACCTCAATTTAATACACTTAACTTTATGTCGTGATTGCAAAAATACTTAATTTTATGGTTGAATTTTAGTTTGAAAGTGTCAACTGTGCCGGAAGAGAAGCCAAAAGACTCTGTCTTTCAGCTAACGAATACATCTAAACACAATTTGTTTTAAAGAAAACTAATTTTGATAAGAAATGCGTGAAGTTTTGTACCAAATTTGAGTCAAATTAATGCAAAAGCCCGGCGCTGGGAGTGACGTGTTTGAGTGTTTTTCTCCGGCGTTTACAGTCAATTTCAGCATTTTTAACCCTTTCTTCTCCTTTTTGCTCTAAATCTGGTGATTTTTGACGGAATTTGGTTGCAGGAGGCAGATTACGAAAGGTAAAACATTGCGGTGATGAATTTGGTTGATGGAGGAGTCTGTAGTTATCATTGCGGTGATGCACGGCAAGTGTTTGTCGAAATGTGTCTGCACAAATTTCAGCATATGAATGTTTTTTGATGTCTATATCGCCGATGTATTAGTGCCCTCGTGGCTTTGGACACAGTTTTTCATTCAGCTTATTATTGTAACTTAAATATTTTTTAATACTGGCAATTGCACATGAGTTGCAAATTATGCTGGAAGGGATGTCAACGTTGAATTTATGGAATTTTTTCCATGTATTATATTTTTCCCGTGTGTTACGTCATTTTGTGGAAAAAAATCAGGAGTCCATGTGTACTTTCACATTTCACATACATGTCATCACCGCATTCTACAAGATCATTAATACAATTTTACAAACAATTCACGTGCCTTGGGTATGCTTTCACATTTTGCATACACGTTTGTCATGTCATGCACAACTACGACATTTGACAGACAACCAATTTCAATTACATTTTGAAGGATGTCTATACCTTGTTCTAAAACTCCGGACTTTGTCACAAGTTGTAGGATGGTGGAAATATTAAACTACTTAGGTTAGACAATTGTTTTTTTGCTTTATGCTTTAAATACTCCAATATCTGTTTCAGCAAGCCTATTTTCTGCATATCCAACCATCATTGTATGCCATGAGACTACATTTTGGCTAGACATTTTGTCAAACCATTCATGTGCCTTTTGTAATCTTCCATAATTTGTATACAAGGTTGTGAGGGATTTGCAAAGATAACATTCAACAACAATCCAATTTGCCAATTGAATATACGTAAAATTTACCAAGGCCTTTTCAACAAAACTATTTTTGTGCATACCATGTAATCATCACAGTGTATGGGACCACATTTGATTTGTTTGAGGCATTGCTTGAAAAGTATTATAATCTCGTCAAAAACACCATTTTTGTACATATCTTATAGTCATATCAGTACGTGAAACCACATTGTTTTGAGGTATTTTGTCAAACAATTCTTGTACCTTATATATGCTTGCACAATTAATATACAATCTTCGTATATTGATGCATGTTCATACCTCTGCTCTAAAACTTCCATTTAGGTACAGGTCGAGAGTATGTTGCAAGAAGTTGTGAGAGTGTAGCTTTACACCATCCTAATTCATTTACTTCAAAGTTTATAAGGCCTTCTCAACTGAACCATTTTGTGCATACCCTGCCATCATAATAGTCTATGAGGCCATATTTTTTGAGTCATTTTGTCAAATATTTCCCCTACCCTGCGTGTATGCTTTCATGTTTTGCAATCATATCTACAAAAGCATTTCCAGCTATATAAAATGTCAATAATCCCTTTTCCATAATTATGTGAGGGATGTTCATACCTAATTTTAAATCTCCCATTTTGGCCTAGTTAAGAGGATTTTGGAAAAGGTTGTGATGCCCTGCTTTACACCTGCGAAATGCATGTGTTTAATAGTTTTCAGAGGTCTTTTCAACAAGCTAACCCAGTTTTATTGTCTATAAGTTATTCTAAAACTCTTTCTTTTCCACGCACTGGGAGAATGTTGGAAAAGGTGCTTCTTTATCGCCATTTGCATTGTACCACTAGCTTTGGAGAGCAGTGAAGGGCAATGACAACATAAGCAACAACCCAACCCAAATTTGTCTCTAGTATAAATGAGTGTGGGGTATCTGACATGAAACATTGCAGGGGATAGCTACAACATGATAAAAAAATCTCCATTCCATGGTTGAAACCAACATATTCAATCTCTAAATTTGGTGGATCTAAAAAGAAAAACTGCTAATGGAGCACAAGTTTTAGAATCTAAAACTTTCCACAGCCCTCAATGGTGAACATGAACCTGTAGAGTTTTAATAATGCTCTTAACTACCATCAGTATGAATCATTTAATAACAATGTAAGGTAAGTGTGAGACTGCCACAAAAAAAAAAACCTTAGCTAAATACGGTTAAAGGAGAAAGATGAAGCACACATGATACCACGGCTTCAAAATATCCTAGTGGCATGGTTTTCTCTACCTCCTTGGCCCACTAATTCTCCTAGCTCGATTCCTAGCACTGATGATACTTTTGAAGTGTCTTGTGATAATGAATTTGATGGAAAAATAAATGGGCAGTCACAACCTATAGATGTTGATGTAGTACGAAAGGGTGCCACACAGAAAGGAGAATGTGAGAAGATGCCAAGTTGGGCTAGTGGGGAACTCTCTCAATGCGTAGAAGGAAACAACGCTACTGATATTAGGCTTGCAGCAATTTCTGTAGGCATGGTTGTGCGAGGAGGATTGGGCAAGCTCAAAATTCGAGGAAACCATCCATTTTGAAGGTTCAGTGATCTGGGGCTTAATGATTTTGGCCTTGGTTGTCCAACACAAAAAATTTAGTTAATCTTTATTGTAGGTCATTGGGCATTAGTGCAAGACTTTGATTGAGTTAATCCTTGTGAACCTTCAAAATGTTATAGAGAAAGTTTCTATTCTATGGGAAATGCATCAGACATGTAAAACCTTAAATTTTCTATCATTTACCTCTTGTTAATGATTTACAGACACGAGTTTAGTGGGAAGTGGACAATAAAAAATGATTTCACTATGCATTTGTGTTGCCTAGTTTTGTTTTCTATTTTCTACATGCGTTTAAACAACATATTTTTTTTCAACGCTTAGAGGAAAAACACAATCTCTTGTTTAAATTCTTGGAGGATTACTTTGGTAAGTGCATAATCCATATCCATGTAGGAACTAGGAGAAAATGGATATATTTTGAAATTTAAACATAATAAAACAAACCTGGTTATGGTGAACTCTACAAACCACCTTTCTTTCACGGTAATGGCATTCTCTGGCGTTCTCCAGGACCCTTGACGGTAATGACCTATTCGTAGTCTAACTCAAAACATGTTGTTTTTGCCAAAACAAGCGCAGTGAAAGTGAAAAGTTTTGCAAATTGGTTTTAGTTTTAACAGGAGGAATGGAAAGCACCAAACCTCATTAATTAAAAAGAGGAGGGGGATTTTTGATAGTGGTCTGTAACATTAATGTTTGCTTTTGATGGGATGTCCAAATTGGTCTGTAACATTAAACTTGTTGGGACACGTCTCCCGTACACAAGTAGATTTGACGATGACACGGTTAAAAAGTCTTTAAATTTACACGGGTGCCGTGAAAATTGCACCACATCACGCCTATTATGGTGAAAAAAATGGGCATGTGTTATGTTATTATGGTTGCTAATTTTGGTCATACATCCATAGCGACACATTCTATCGGGAGAGTAGCCTCCGCCCGTTCCATTGTGCTTTAACAAATGTCCATATCCCGAGGATACTAGCATAGGTTGTGGAGTCCAACTTATTTATATTTTAATATAATGTTATGTTCCAATAGGTTTCTCAAGGCTAAGTTTAATTTTATATGATTAGTACATTAATAAAGTGGCCTTTTTGATAATAAAATGGTCTTCTTATAAATGTTGAAAAGAAAATTATAAGTGTAAAATTAAAAACAATTTCACATAAATTGTATGTGAAAGTGGTAGATGAATCATTAGAGAAAAAAGCTTTGACAAAAAATAATATTTATATTTTTATATTTTTTTTCGGTTTGAGTAACTTCGAGTGTGCTACTATTGGAGAGTTACGCCACAACCTAAATCCATTATTAAGGGAATTGGGCCATAACTCAAACAGGAGATAGACTAGGTAAGTTGTACAATGTTTGTTTAGCCTAATGGAATTTCCTTTAATTATAGACATCTAAAACTGTCTACATGCATTTATTAGTTATTGAATTACACAATTTAATGTGTTTATGTATTTGTCTATTGTTGGTCCAAATTAGGTGTTATTGACATGTTTGTCAAAAAATTATGGCCCCTAACATAGTCCTAGCAATCTTTTAGGTGTCCAATCCCTTTTACCCCCCTAATTATTGATGTTTGTTGATATATATATATATATATATATATATATATATATATATATATATATATAGAGAGGAGGTCTAATTGGATGATAATAAGGTCCTAATTTGGATTCAAATGATCTATAAGTACAAACGCATTCTAAGTCATTTAACACATAAAACAAAAACCTAACAATAAACTAGCATTTGTAAATACATTTTAGCACTAAAAAAGAATTCAATCATTTATAGAATAAAGCAAACACCTAATAATCAGCTAGTGTTTGAAAATGCATTCTAGCACTCAAGAAAAATTCAAGCATTTATTGGATAAAGCAAACACTTAATAATCATCTAGCAATAATAAATACAATCTAACACTCAAGAAGAATTCAAGCATTTATAGAGAAACAATCAACATATTAAGTGTTTTGTTGAAACATTATAGATCAAACAATTATTACAACGATTTATTACAAAAGGTTAGGGTCATACACTACATTACATTAGCTTTCTTAGATGATGGAAAAATGCAATGTTTAGTTTGATTTTTTTATATCATATAAACATCTAGGGGTTTGATAAAAATGAAGCTAAGAGTAGCACATGTTCCAAAACACACCATTTTCACTGTGGGCTTTTGAATAATTGCTTCCCAATCAGTGAAAGGTAGATTGATTTCTATTTTGCAGGGGATCTTTTTAAAACAAAAACATCCCAATCTAAGCAATGTTTTTGAAACCTCAAATTAGATGAACATAGTTGTCAAACACAACATTTCATCTCCAAAATATTCTAATAACATCACTTGACAGTTTGGCTATGACCAGGTTTTTGTAATTGACAATATAGACAAGCTTCTCTATTCATCCAAGTGTTATGTGTTCTTGTTATATTACCAAAAACTACTAGTATTCAATGACATATTCAAATGAATGTTACCATATCTCGAGATATTCAAGATAGAAATTTAAACCTTCCACACCACCTTCTTTTCAATGGTTTTAGATTTATTAACTAAGTTCAATTTACTTGTTCTTCATATTTAGATCTAACTCAATAAAGTTAGGGTATTCATGGTGCAATTTGCTAAAAAATACATTTACCCATATTACAAGGTGAACCCATAATGTCTTGAATATAAAATTTAGGGTTTCATATTTGGTGAGCTTATATTGTCTTGCACACAACCTTTATTGTTTCATTTTTTTGTAGGAATCATGCTCTCTTTATTGACCTGAGAAAAATTTCACTTACCCACAACTAAGGATTCTAACAACTACATGAGTGAGGGCATGTGTGTATACTAAGACATGTATAAGTGGACCTTGGAATAAATTGTGTATGAATATTAAAGGAATATACCTCACATATGGAGGAATGGACTACATGAAAAGTGAAATATTAGAAAGAAGGGAAATATGCCATGAATAACATAGGTTTTTTTTTTTTTTTTTCCTGTGGTGCAATTCAAAACATCAATTCAAACAACATAGTTTCCTCCGTGCGTATATCATACCACAACCTCTTTGGGCTCTGCAAGATAATTCCTTTATTGGTTTTTTTTAGGATTGCTCACCCTCTGGGTGCATCTATATAATGGCCTCTTCCACTTCAAGCTCAGTTGTTGAAATTATGGTTAGAGCTTGTGGAGTCTTAAACAATGGTACCACTATCGAAACTCCCCTGGAAGTTTGTCCCAAAGGTCTTCCACGAGGTGATGAATCTCCCCCTGATGTTATTTTATCTATTCTTCAGTTTAATGTTGCATATCAGTGGTTAGAGAAGTTCTGTCTCATTGGATATTTTTTGGGTCACATCACCTCTTAAAGCATGCTAATATCATGGGTTAACTCGGCCTGGGTTGCTCACAACATCTGGCTTGAGAGTGTTCAAAACATGACCAAAGGATTTTTCCTTTTCCACTTCTCTGATCCATCACATGCCCCAACCATTTTGACCCATTTGACCACTTGGTATGTCCACAACCAGCTTTTGGTCCTTTCTCCATGGACCAAAGATTTTGTGGCTGATTATGCGGTGCTCAAAGTACTGGTTTGAGTAGAATTTCCTGGCCTTCACTTGCCATGTGTTCATTGTCTGCATCAAATCACCTCTTCTGTAGGGTAGGTGGTTTGTATGGAACCTTAGTAATTCTATTAGACCCATCCACAGAAGTGTGTTTGTGTTGAAGTGGACCTCTCTCAAGAAATGAAAGAGTTTGTGGAGATTTAAATGGGAGACATTCATTAGTCCCAGTGTATCTTATACATCAATTTGAATAACACTTGCTTCCGGTGCCAGGCCTTTGATCACAAGATTCAAGGACTGTCCTCTTTATGTCCCACGCAATCGCCTAATGGCTAAGGTGGTTTAAGAAGTGGTAAAACGTCCTCAAGAGGAGGGGTGGAAAATAATTATAGGACACAAAATAAGAACAAAAAAATGCTACCCAAGGCCCTTAGTTCAAATGGCTCAAGTGAGCCAGTTGTTAAGGAGCAACCACATGGCCAAAAGCCCTAAGGAGCCGGTCATTTTTTATGACTCACTTGTCCCATTACCTTAATTCTCCAGCATGCCCACGGCAGCATCGGCACTCATGGACCATACGAATTCCATACGTAGCTCCTCGACCCTTTCGCAATCGTAGTTGTTCTTAACAACTGGTTCACATAGCCCATCCAAAAGGGCCTGAAGTCCTCCTCGTCACTCCTGGGATCATAGCCCGGCTCAAAGTGCAGATTTTGCTGAGGAGGAATTCAATATAGAATATGTTAGGTGAAGGAAAATTGAGTTGCAGGATTTTTTTGAAGAATAACAATGCTCAATTCCCACATAACCATTTTGATGCCTTGGATGGTTTGGATGCGGATGATAAGGCCCTTGACAATCGTTTACCATGAATTACATATCATAGAATGTGCTGGGTCTTATAGACTTCAACCATAAGTATATTATTCAAGATTCTTGTCAAAAATTTACCTATTTAGATGTCTTGTTTTTGTAGGAAGTGAAAGTTACAGGGTTTTAGTTAGATATGGTTTGTAAAACCATCTAGCCTGATAACCTAACATTTTGTAGTAATCATGATGGGGGACATGGGGGTTTAATTTCCATTTTAGCTCCTAAATGGTGGCCTTTTTTAATGGATCATAGTGTCGAACCCATTAATCATGCCATATGTGTCTTATTTAATATTGACAACCGCCCTTTTGGTGTCATTAACATGTCAACCTCTAATGATGCAACTGAAAGGGATGACCGTTTTTGGTGGATAGCCAGTCCAATTCTTGATGCATAATGGGTTATATGCGGCAATTTTAATATGGTCAAGCTACCCACTGATAAGTGCGAGCACCTACCTATGCGATGGAAGGATGGAAAAAGGGATGTGTGGTTCTTTATGAGCAATAAATTTGAGTTTCATGACCCTGATACCTCTCACACTCCCACCTTTGAGGCTTTGTTCACTTGGTCCAATCTCAGAGGAGGATCGGATCGGCTCGTCAAAGGGCTTGACAGAGCTATGCTGTCAACTCAAGATTTTTTTGAGTTCGACAACATTTATTCCTTACATGTGGAAGTTATGTTAGATTTCATCCTTTCTGACCACTCCCCCCATTTGATTTCACATCAATTAGCAAGATATGCAACCTTTTTGTCATAAAGGTTAGTTTTTTTTCCCAATACTACCTTAATGGAACATGGGACCACTCTCAAACACATCAAGTGGGTGTGGAACCTAACCCCTCGACCACGTCATTTCTAGAGCTATCATCCACCTATGCGTGCCAGTTGGACCGAATGGTGGGAGGATGCTATGACTAGGGATGACCAAATTCTTCATAATCTATGGTCAACAACTAGATAAAATTTGACGGTGCTCATACTCCACTACCACCTCCACTCTTCGCCAAGTGGTGGTGGCGCTAGAAGGAAACCCTTTCTCTGAAACGCTACAACTTCATGTAGAAGAGCTTCGTTAGAAAATCCAAATTGTGGATAACTACAATACTCGGGGAGCTCAAATTCGTGCCCATCTGCACTGGTTGAAAGTGGGGGGATCGAGTATCAAAAGATTTGTTTCTTTCTCTCAAATCCAAACAACCTTCTTAAAAAATTCGCACCATTCATGATGGCAGATATCGGTTTACAGATCCGTAGCTCATGCTTCACGCCTGACGTTTACAGAGTTGCTTAGAAATCAAACTTCCACAACTGACGTTTCTGGAATCACTGGTGTCATCTCCGACCATCGACATTCCTAGTGGTGCCATCCATCTACGAGCATCAGTTTCACGGAACACAAATGGGAGGGCTTCAATTTGTTAGATAAGACAAAGACATGAATGGAAAGTTAGAGAAAAAGTTGGAATAAACTACATACAAGCCTGAAATGCATTCCATGGGCGAAATTGTTCTTACTGAGATACATTTTATTATATATTGCTAGTAGGATAATGATAAGGGTTTTTATCAACAACATTTCTATGAAACTATGAGTATTATCTGTTTCAATTTGGTTCTCAATTAGGCATAAATGTAATACTCACCATTCTCTAATCAAGGATCATTTTTTGAAAAATTGATTTCAATTTAGTTCTTAATTAGGAAGAAATATAATAATCACCATTCTCTAATATAAGACCATTTTTTGGGCCTTATTACAAGCCTCTTTAGAACTCAATATATATCTAAGGTTGAATTGCAAATTCTAACTCCAATTGGATTCCAAGAACAAATAACTTTTGCTTATTAAAACGGGATAACAAATTATTTGTGATTTTTTATTATTGAGAGTGGTTTTATTAACTGCGACGTAGGAGTGATACAAAATAAAGAATTGTCAATAAAAGGTTCCTTGTAAAATATATCAAAATAACCATATTAAATTTTAGTTCAATGGGGAAACAATCTAACCACTATGCGGAAGCCCTTGCAGCTCTCTAGGGAATCAAAACTGTCAGGGATCTCAACATCTGCAACTTAATTATTGAAGGGGACTCCTTGGATGTCATTAATAACCTTATTAGTTCCCATCCCCCTAGTTGGACCATTAAAGACTTCATTAGTGAATCTATGGTGATATGCAAAGGATTTTCAAACATAAAAAAATTTCATGTATATAGGGAAGGGAATCGAGCGATGGATTCACTTGCAAATGAAGGGGTCATCATGGATAAATTCAAAAATTGGTATGATTTTGAGGAGATCCCCCCCACACCCCAATCCATTATTACTAATGAAGCCAAAGACACTTGACGTTATAATCATGTTAAGGCGGATGACTAGGCATGTGTGGAGAAATGATTGTAGCTACTCTCGCCTTATGTGATTGTACTCTCCCAAACGTCTCATTTTGCATTGCCTTTTCATCTCAAGCCTTTCCAGAAAGGTCTTCATTTGCATTCTTCATCCAAAAGGGTTGGGTCCAAAAGAAGTGCTATTTGCAGGTACCGAAAACTATGCGGTTTGGCTGTCTCATAACCGCGCTCGAGCAAATATTTCTTTGGTTACTAAGTTCAATTGCATAATAGGGGGTCCGTCGTGCAAAGTGGAGCCCATCTGTGATCCCTCATGGCGGGATAATGCGGAACTTTGGAATATCTTGAGCTTCGAAGGTTTCACTGAATTTATGCAGAGGATTAAGGGCAACGATGTCCATATCTCCTTAGCTTTTGCAAGGAAATAGAATGACAGGGTCATCCATTTCAAGGAAAAGGAATTTACCATCACAGAAGAATTGATTTCTTTCATAACTGGCATGAGCATGGAGGGAGTGAAGTTTTTTTAGGAATAAATTTGACAAAGATGCCGAAGAACAGAGATTCCTGATTGGAGACGAGACCCTGCAAATTGGCAAATCTGGAATCCTCTGTTCATCCATCCCTCAGCGATATAATGAAGTTGAGAAGATGGTGATTTGCTATGTCACCTTGGATGGAAGATTCTCAACCTCCCTACATCATCTCGTCCCGCTGAATCATTTCCACCATGCATACAAGGTGAGCTTCCGCTTTTACATTATGCACTCTCTTGAAAAGTCTAGTAAGGAAGTTCAAGCCCATACTCGTGTCCTTCCCCTGCACCAAGGGGTTATTTTCTTGTTGCATCGCTATTTCCTTGATGTTGTTGCTGCTAACCCAGCTCCCTCACTGCCCCCCCCTCCCCCTTAGTAACCGAGAATTAGGTCCAAGAACCTTAATGTCCATGAGCAAACGCATTCTTCGTAGTAGTGCCAAAGGAAAAGACAATATAGGTGCGGAGATCCTACTAAAGTTTAGTCAAGACCCTCACCCCCTCCCCCTTCTAGCTCTGGTATGTTGGTGCAAGTCAAACACCATGCTGAGACTCTTACAGAAATTGAAGAGAATGTGGACCTGTTGATTAAGAAAGGCCTTAAAACCAGTGTGGATCCTTCTATTCTCTCTAAGCTGGAGAAGAACATGGAAAATCTCTTCACTCGCTGGAACTGAAGGGTAGAGTTGCTCACTTGGAAGAAACACAATCCAACCATCTTGCCATACACAAGGCAGTGCTGGATTATATTCAGGTCAATGTCAAATAGGTCTGTGATGCGAGTGGAGTTCCAGAGACTGCTTGGAAGAAGGATAAGCTTAAGAAGAAGGCTATCATGGAAGGCAACCAAGATCCTGTCATGCAAACTGCTACTAATCTCTACAAAATTCTGAAGATTGCTCTCAAAGTTTATGACAAATCCCTGGGTTAGTCTAGTTTGTTGTTTGTGTTGTTGTTTGGTTGTTTTTATGTTCATGTTTTGTCGTTTTGTGTTGGTTCTGGGCTTCTTGTAGGCAGTGTGCCCCTGCCTTAGTTTACTATATGCTTATCTAGTTTTTTGGCTTTCTGTTGGGGTGTGACCCCCATGTTTAAAAAAAACCACTTTGTTGTTATTGTTTCATCTGGGTTTTGAGCCCTTTTTGTACTACAAGGTATGGTCCCTCCATAACCATTTACCAATAGCAATTTTTTTTTAGTTCAATGCAATGATAGATAACTTGGTGCAGTGTTTACACCCTTAAAAATGTGATCTAATCCAATTATCTCTATTTCTAAAACAATATCAACGCTTTGAATGAAACTCTTTTCGTAGATAAATCAACACCTTAAGGATTTAGGGCTGTTGAGGCCAAACCAAAATATTCCCGGATATCTCATAGCATGACACACAAAAGAATAATACAATGATTTATTCACAAAAGACAAACAATTGAATATGAGGTTTTTGCATAATAAATTCCCCAAATGAAGTGGGCATTATCAATATGTCTTCACTGAAATAATCCAAAGGATAAGCTAATTGTCAAATGAAACAATCACTTCATTTGTTCATTATCGAATATAGGTTCAAGCATAAAATAATTTGATGTTTCTCATAATAAATAGGTTGAAATTCCCAGGGAAGGACACAATGTTTTTCCTATAAAATTTCTGATATATGAATCACAAGCAAATTGTATATAGTATATAAAGATACATTATTATCAGTCCTAAGATAAACGAGAAATGTTTCTGAACAGAACTTGTCAAGCCAATAAATATAAATACAAAGGTTCAATAACTTCGAAGAAAGTGGAATATTAATATAATTACAAAGGTAAAGGAAGCTTTAACAAAATCCTTCTGGGGAGCAACATGCAGGGCACTGTATGAACCCCATTCTCATTAAATTATAAACACATAACCATCATGAAATTCCCATGTTCCTTGAAAAACCTTGCAGCTTCCATCACGATCAATACAAGGAATATACCTCAAATCCCCGCACCCATTAGATGGATGAAAAAAGTATCAAGAGTAAAGTCCTCCAAATACTTAGCCTATTAACCCACCTCATTCAGCTATTGGATTTTCTCCACTCCATCATACATATCCCTCAAATAAACAACGTAGGAACATTGCATGCTCCCCCATTGAATCTTACAACTCCTGCTGAAATAAGACATACATTGAAATTTCTTTCCCTCCACCCAAACACTAAAATCACTGAGAATCATTTTTAGCACGCATAAATACTCAAAAGTCCTCCTGATTCCTTAGAGACCGGTGAAATGTGAAATCACCTTATCCTGACCTCCCGGTGGTGCTTGCTGCTTAGAGGTTTTGGCAGAATTTGAGCTGAGCTTTTTTGGTAGGAAAAGACCCTAAATGACTCATAAGTATCAACATCCAACCATTTGCATGGACATATAAGGCGTGTTTCCCTTCTCGGCCAAGGTCACCTAGATACTCAAACAACAAAGCATTTCACTTAGGACCATGGCCTTTTGCAAACACAAACTGAGAACTAGCGAAAGCTCGGCTATAGAAGATCGAATGGCTAGTTAAATTTTGTTTCTCCGAGGGGGAACCAAACACAAAAGCATTGAATAAAAGAATAGGAGCCTCTTTCAATGCACAAAAAAATCAACCATTATAACTACCAAACCTTATTCACCCACCAAAACATGTATTGAGATCTACATAATAGGAGTCTGATCAATAGCCTTCAATTGAGTCACACTTTAAGTAAGTTGGAGTCTAAGAGCCTATGATTCATGTAGCCTTGTAAAGTGCTCATTATACCTGATCTAAATTTTCATGACGCACATCTATATTAAGTCATCAAACTTCTACTTATCTTTGAGCCTATTCATTAGTCAAATTATCTTGAATTGGAAGTGGGATATTAGCCCAAAGCAAGCTACACATCTTTGGCAAAGAACACATCTCTTTTCCTGTGTATTTGTCAAATGCAAGAGATGCTAAGATAGCAAGCCAACCTTTTGTAAAGAATCTCTCTTTACCTACGACTTTATCAGTGCAGAGGATGCCTGAAATAGGCTTATTTCGTAAGCTTTCAGAGACCAGCAAAGCACCGAGATTTCAGAGACTAGCAAAGCACCGAGATCCCTATCAAGAAAAAAAACTAAACTCATACCACTTGGTACAAAGAGATATATCTAACCCGAGTGTCTAAGCATTCAACAATATTAGAGAATTCCCTTTTTCTAACATCCAACAATCTTCCTTCTCAATGTAAAATTTGATCACGAAACAGGGTAATGCTTGAACTGGTCTCAAAAACAACATTAAATTTGTTAACCTCAGCTCCAGAGTTTATGGCGTTCTCATTGGAGTGAACATATTTTGTTTATCATTCATATTCTTATTTTTATAATTATGGCCTTTGAGTACAAGGATATGAAAGAGGCGTAGAATCCAATTTTAGATATGGCCTTTTACTTAAACAGAAACTCATCCCTGAGAGCATAGTAACCCAGCTCCAGCATCACATTCAACCCGGGAGGAGAAACTTCAACAGAATCATTAGGATGCATAACACTCTGCTGAGCAATACTTTATACCAGAAATGTTATCTATTAGTAAATTATATGCTTCACCGTATCTCCATGAGTAAGAGCTTCACCACTACGTTCAGAGTTGGCCATAAAGGTATAACTTCTTCTGCCCATGTTCTATTTTACACTTCTAATGCGCCTACAAATACATAAAAATCCAAGAATTCCTATATCATGGAAATCTATTCTGATCTGGTATTAGATATTAGCAAATATAATGTCGGAATCTGCAAAGAGAAGATTAGTTTCAGTGGCAAAACCCAACAAATTGTATCCAGATTCTGAGATAACTACTCTTCTCACAGAAAAACTGATAACCTCAGGCGAAGTAATTCGACATTGACACAAACATTGGCCGCTGCGGCCAATGTAGCGAACCACCCTCCTTTTTCAAGTGCTCTGCTCGCTGCTCTCCAACCACGGCCATTGCGACCCCACCCACTGTCACATGACGGAAATTCTCCGCGCTTGTTGCAGGCTTTCGGGCTTCCTGGCATCTTTTACGGACAGTTTCAGGGGATCTGACAGGAAGATTTATGATTTATACTTTTGAGTATGTGAGCACGGGCAACAGAGTGCCAGAACCGGCAAAATACAGGCTGCAGGCGGTGGATTTCGTGCACGGGTTTCTGTCTATGCTGGTGTTTGCGGACATTCCTCTATATGACAAGAACGTGTTGGGGTTACTGAAACATTATAGTTTTAGTCCCGGGGGAATAGAGTTTCAGTCTTAGAAGAGTGTTTTGATGGTTATAGAAAGTAAAGAATTCGATTTGGTTGTCCCTTGTTAAGTATGGTTTCCAAATTATTGCAAAAAACATATATTCTTCGTAAACCCTCTAAAATTGACTATTCTTACATTGAAAATTATTTATACAATTAAATCTGATTTTACTCTTTCAGATCTGATTAGATTTAAATGCAATGTTGGATGGAAGCAGAGGCTCTTTTTCCTTGAGCTTTCCATCCTGAGCAAAAATTACATTGTTCATCCTTCACGAGGGTCCTCTGCTTTATTCATCAAAACTTCTATAATCTCTGCACAAGTCATCTGAGCCCCACACCCCATCTTCTCTTCCACAGGATAACAATGGATGATCCTCAATCTGCAAATAGTTGAAGGCGGGAGATTTGAATTGGTGGAAAGTGCGGAGATATAGAATAGGAATTTAAAACAGAATTAAATAAATGAAACCAAAGGAAGTCGCTGATTATTTCACTTCCGAAAACTAGAGACGAGAGATAGAATAAGAATTTAAAATAGAATTAATTAAATGATTATTTTGGAGACTACATGGACGATAGTTCGAAAAAACATTCACTTATAAAAAGGCCTATCAACCAGTTTACAGTATGGAAGGATTAAACTAAACTCTCCATTGAATAGATATTATTGCATCAGCTTGGTATAAAGTGGCGTTGTCAGCAGACAAATCCTTGCGTGCTGTCTTACCCCAATTCTTCAGATGATCTGGCCACATTGCGTATTGTCATCAACAACCTGAAACAGAAGACTCACATGATGAGCATACCTCCTAGTCCCTTCTCAATCCGCCTCCTTAGATCCACCTCCAATAATTGCTCGACCACACAACAGAGCACTTTAACAGCATCGAAGTCTTATGAACATGAATCCAATAAAGGGATTTTAAATCAATCGAACCATTCCATATTCCACTCTGACCGCTTCCGTCCTCCCCATCTTATCCTGTTTCCTTTGCACTACAAAGTTATGAATTTGAATGGTTTTATTTTAAAAATAAGATTAAAAATATTTGAGGGTGACAATGACAATGAAGATGGGAGTTACAAAGAAAATTGACTTTAGGAAGGCCTATCGGCCAATTAATAATTAAGATTTATATAAGTCTGCTAATTTTAATCCATGTTAAATTAATATTTAAGATTTATATAAGTCTATGCTACTTTAAATTAACATGAGATAATCAATTCCAAATCCGAGATTTAGATTATATGGGTTCAAAACAAATTTCAGTGGAAGTTTGGATCATGGAAAAGAACTGAAGGATAACAGAACATATATATACACCCTAAAGAATGCCTTGAAGACTAGCACAAATGCTGTTATATATGACAAAAAAGTTCAGATATTTGGAGAGAGATTGAGCTGTATTAAAACAGTTTGCTTGGAAGGTTCTAAAGAGAATCCAAAATCAATAGAGTGCCGAGAATCGAATCCAGGACAGGAGGCGGGTGGATTAGTAAGTTTCGTTTGCTCTCAAGCTTTAATTATAATGTCCAGATCCAAAGGAATAACTTTGAGAAATATATAAATGAAAAGAAATCTCTAAAAAGAATAAATTTAAATGAGATACATGATAAATTGAAAAACTCCTAAAACAGGATGTATCAGAAATAAAAAAATTAAAAGTAAGCGTGAGTTTAAAGATCATCCAAGAAATTTAGTGGAAGATCCTTTCCTCCAAATCCCACATTTCCAGCTCTGCTAATCACCTCAGACTTTCAGACTTGAGATGTTTTGTGCTGAAAGCGCCCTCAGGAGCGAGCAACATAAGTGAGATCAGCTTTGCAATGTAAATCTCAACAGCGAGTCAGAGATTAGTAGGAACAACCGTGAAAGTTTGAACAGCAGGTGGTTGATATTGCTTCAAATTCTCATGCATTATTCACACAATTTTTTTATCCAATCTTCTTGTTGCTCTTTTATAATAATATATGAAATTTGTTGTTTAGTTCAACCATGCTGGTTATACCAAACTGTGGTAAGGTTGTGTACAAGTTGAAATTGTGGAATCCCGTTGTGGCCAGTCTTTTCCATTCTGTTGCAGAACTTTTCAACAACCTTGTAGGTGTTTAATCTACATATTATTCACGAGTGATGTAATTAATCCTCATATTTCCTCCACAGTGACTGTTTCTATATTTAAGTTGTATAGCCTAATCCATATCTTCTTTTCTCAGAGAAAAACTTGTAACCATAACTCAAACTCAAACTCTGGACCAAAACTAGGTTAGAGGGGTTGACCCATAATGTAGCATTACTCAAACATTAATGCTACAAACATGAATAGTCATGCTGAGATAACCCTTCAAGAGAGGAATCAAAGAACTATAAACTCGTGCTTTGCCTAGGGACCACAATTGTTATTTGTCTAAGGGAACAATCGTCCCCAACCACCTTAAAAGGACCAATACAAGATTTAAGGAACTCCGCAGAAGAATCGCCTAGGTAGGTTAAGGGGCCTAGGTTAGATAAACCCACTGGATTGTAGGGTACTTCTCCTAGAGCCTCTATTAGCATTCAACACCGATGAATGAAACAAGGTAGAAAGAAAAATAAGGACAATAAACAAACAATTACTCAATGAAGAGGCGCTAAGCCTCTTCATTGAGTAGTAGTGGTGGTGTGGTACTTGACACGGGGGCAAGAGGATTGAAAACTCGTATAGCTGCACTCCTATGAAGATTCATGCACTGCTGCAGTCCTATGGAAGTGTTGTAGTCCAGTGCCTATCTATCTATAATGATAGAAAACTGTTTATCCTTTAAAACAATTGGGTTTCTAAGAGGAACACATTGAGTTCTTGTGGCTTGTATTTGACAGATGTTTCAAATGACTCTGTTATTTGGCTATATGTACATTGGCAGAGGCCGAAATCAGTGGCATTAGTTGACATCTGATGTTGACAGCACCATATGCTAATTATCACACGAGGCATGCCCATATAGGTTGAAAGGGCAATGCTGCAATAAGAAACCCATTGAAGTTCTAAGAATCTTAACATGTTCAGGATACGATCATAGAGGGCGCATTTCTATTACTGGGATGCAGTTACTAGAATTTGTTGTGAAGACACAAGTATGGCAGTTTTTCTTAAATTGGCATAGGTATCAACTTTTTGTGTTTTGTAGAAATTGGAGACAAAGTGAAGTTGACGGTGCAAACTTTTTGCATCTTGTAGAGAATGGAGACTAAGTGGAGTTCAGGGTGCAAACAAAGGTGAACACATAGTTGTGTGAATCGACAGACCCCCATGACAGGCATCATTTGTTTTGATGGTAGCCAAATCTAGAAAAATGCAAGGCTTTTGATTGTAGTATACGACATGGTAAAAGTTTGATTTAAAAACATGGGAAACATGAGTTTTTTACCCCAAAATCCCTATACTTGCTACTACAGATCACAGCAAATGATAATGAAAACCTGTTTTAAGGGGGTTGAAAAAAGCTGTAATGCAGCTTTATAGTTGCCTTGTGGACTATGTTTCAAGGATAGTCATGACTTGTTTTGAATCTCACTACAGAAACTAGAGAATTATGACCTTCAAATTCTCGAATTGTTCAACTTGCATGGCTTTTTGAGTGTTGGTAAAACTTACATGAGATGCTTGTTGTATAAACGGCTCTGGATAACAGCAAAAATACTTTAGAGGATGCTCATTCTGAAATTTCGGCTTTTTGTAGTGCAATAACACTGAATACTATATGTTTCTCTTCTTGTTTGGACTAAAATAAAAAAAACATTAACATGGATCGATAGACAAGTCGACATAGAGACGAATAAGGAGACAGGTAGACAGACATACAGGTAAACAGACATACTAACTGATGGATAGATTGTGCTAATAGATGCCATGGAATTAAAAGGAATCCTAACTCACCATGCAAATTTCAGTAAACCTTGCAAAGCTTGGAATTTTGATCTTTTTCCCAAAATAGTGGCAAATCTTTTATCTTAGTTTGAGATTAATAGTCCATTAAACCTGCACGTGAGTATCAGGGAGGAAGAACAGAATAATGGTCCATTAACCCTGCACATTCAAAAATTGTCAGCTAAGCGACAATATCAAATAAGGACCAACTCAGAGCAATGTGTCTCAAAATGAATTTTTTTTTCATAAAATTGTGCCAGCTCAGCATACTTACAATGGCAACCGGTCTTGAATTCTTTACATTTTGTACCACACCTTATTCTCTGTTATAGAATGACCTCTTGTCACAGGAAACATAAATAATGTTCAGAATTCAGATGACAATCAAAATGCCGCAAAAAATCTTGGGGGTTCTCAGAGATCTTTGGAATCTAAATTGAAAGTTCTTCTTGATGGGAAGTGCAGTTACTCTGGATAGGGATGTCCCCCACTCTTCTGCTATCATGTAGATCATCTTCACCGTCTTCTAGGTGACAATCCCTAAAATGTGAATCGTCATCTAATTGTCTCAGCAAACATTTTTCCTCTTCCGCAAGCTGCTCAAGAGCCCTCTCAAATGAGGCTAATAGTTCTGGGTCGAATAGAGGACTGTCCCAATTTTCCTTCTCAATGGCAGTCAGTCTTCCATCAGAATAAACGCCCGAGTTTACAGTGATTGACGCCTCTTTGTCAAGTTCACGAGCAGAGGGAGAATGAATCTGAATTTCAGCTTCGTCAATCCCAAACTGCAGAGAGTTAACAGCAATGTTGGAAGTTGACCGTCGATCTCCATGGAAGTAACTGCCAAAACTAGGAGTAGTACTTACACTTGGAGAATAGAGATGCCCTCCACCATTCAACCATTCTCTCAAACTTCCAACTGCAGAAAAGTCAGGAGTAGATGGGATACTGATGCCACCAAGATCATTGACTTTAGCTCTTTCATGCAAACTTCTATTCCTTGAATGTTTTTCTATAGATTGATTTGTTTCTGAATTTCTCTCTTCCAAATAAATCTTCCCCTCATTTGCCGCAATAAGGTGATTGTGTTCCCGAGGACCAGTGTTTTCTGGAACTATATATGAAATGTTATTGTTTTCTCGGATGCTGATTTCATTTCCTACATCACTCTGTTTAGAAGCAGCTTGGAAACCAGATGATTCCAAAGCACAATTATGGTCATCCTTTGAGTCCTCTTTCCAATCAGTCACAGTTGGTGTCGTGTTGCTTGGCTGGGGTGGTTTTGGTGGAAGTGGAGATGTACTAAAAATCGAACTCAAGGTGGATTTGGTAACAATATCTAAGCATTTGTGACCTAAATAATAGAAGCACATTTTGGAGTTCCTATCCCATAAAGAAGTCTTGCTTCTGGCAACAACTGCATCATATTCCTCCACTTTATGGATATATTCCCTAGATTTTGATCTTCCGGCTGTCCTTATAAGTCTTGTCCCATCACCATTTTCTTTTGGTTTCTCATAAGTATGAGAAATCTTGCTTCTGGCAAGAACTTCATCATATTCCTCCAATGTATGGAAATATCCCATAGGTTTTGATCTTCCTGCTGTCCTTATAAGTCTTGTCCCATCACCATTGTCTGTTGGTTTCTCAGAAATATGAGAATTCTTTCTTCTCGCAAGAACTTCATCATATTCCTCCAGGGTATGGAAATATCCCATCGATTTTAATCTTTTGGCTGTTCTTATAAGTCTTGTGTCATCACCATTATCTGTTGGTTTCTCGGAAGTATGATCAGCTTCTCCATCTTCCAGACCGTCCATAAGCTCCCATGTATAAATAATCTCTGCTTTGTCCTCCTCTGTGGCTCTGTTTTCTTCTGATCCATCCTCTGTGGCTCTGTTTTCTTCCTTTGCGGGTGTGTGCTTTACCGATTCTTCCTCTCTTAAGAGACCCCCTGATTGCAAGTCCAACCACACCGTTTTCGGTGTGTGCTTTTCTGATTTTCCACTTATAAACCCTTTTCCTGCAAATGATTCTCTTATTTTGTGAGTACTACTTATTTTAGTTGCAAGCTCAAATTTTTATGATATTCTGATTCTACAATGCCAAAGTAATCTAGTCAAAGCCATCAAAAAATCAATGGTGCTAAGCTATATATAAACTTCAATTCGGAGGACAATAAACATAGTAATGTATAACAGTAAGACTGACCTTCATTATCCTTGCTGATGGAAGAGGGAAAAGTCTCCTGTTTTGCTACAGCAGGAACTTCCTTTGTAATACTGTCGGTTTTGCAAATCAGAGCCACAAACTGCTTGTTACTGTTTGCAAGGAGGAAATCTTCTCTTATAGGTATCGCTGCAACTCGTGAAAAAGGCTGGCGCAAATCCGGTTTGAAGCTCTTCGTTCTCAAAAGCTTTTTAGATGATGTGCAACCCATGCTTTCAAGACCTCACAAACTATTTTTTTACTTGTGCCTTTTACAAGGCGAGGATCATCAAACAAGCAAATAAAGCCAAAATAATGGTCTACAAAAATCCTGGCAATTTTAAAAATCTGGATAAAATATTCCAAAAACCGCTATATTTTCTGCTAAACCAAGTGCATACATGGAAGCAAAATGCTCTTCCCAGATATCTTACAAGCCAGGCAGCTGCACGACTCAGAAATTCCCTAAACAAGTTTACCGGGCAAAAAGCATCACCCAAACATAAAGATTTATGAGCTCACAAAATCCAAAAAAACATAATTAAAAGGCAAAAATTATCACCCAAACATAAAGATTTATCAGATATGCACGAATATTTTGTTAAATTTAAAGCCGTAGCTACACATTTTGGCAATTTCTCAACTTCGTTCAAAGTTCTACTAATTTTTATAAAATTTCTAAATAAACACGCAGTCGACATACAAAAAGCAATACTTCACAGCATAAGGAAAATCCTTTTGACCGCAGTAAAGCCATCTGAACCGCAATAATAGACATATTTACAGCATTTTTCGGCAGTCGTTTTAGGATTTAAAGCCTCCGGCTTTTCTGCAGGTCAATAATACCGCCGCAGGCTAGGTATCCAACGCTCGATATAACGGTTTCGCCTTATATTTTTCTGTGTAAATTTAACGTCATTTTGCAGTGATAAATGAAAATATTCCGAACTTCTGATAAAGAAATCACGCAACTTCTTTTCATACACCTCAATTTAATACACTTAACTTTATGTCGTGATTGCAAAAATACTTAATTTTATGGTTGAATTTTAGTTTGAAAGTGTCAACTATGCCGGAAGAGAAGCGAAAAGACTCTGTCTTTCAGCTAACGAATACATCTAAACACAATTTGTTTTAAAGAAAACTAATTTTGATAAGAAATGCGTGAAGTTTTGTACCAAATTTGAGTCAAATTAATGCAAAAGCCCGGCGCTGCGAGTGACGTGTTTGAGTTTTTTTCTCCGGCGTTTACAGTCAATTTCAGCATTTTTAACCCTTTCTTCTCCTTTTTGCTCTAAATCTGGTGATTTTTGACGGAATTTGGTTGCAGGAGGGCAGATTACGAAAGGTAAAACGCATGAATCCATTGATACTATTTCAGCATGAATGTTTGCTTGATGGAGGAGTCTGTAGTTATCATTGCGGTGATGCACGGCAAGTGTTTGTCGAAATGTGTCTGCACAAATTTACGGTTATCGATACTATTTCAGCATATGAATGTTTTTTGATGTCTATATCGCCGATGTATTAGTGCCCTCGTGGCTTTGGACACAGTTTTTCATTCAGCTTATTATTGTAACTTAAATATTTTTTAATACTGGCAATTGCACATGAGTTGCAAATTATGCTGGAAGGGATGTCAACGTTGAATTTATGGAATTTTTTCCATGTATTATATTTTTCCCGTGTGTTACGTCATTTTGTCGAAAAAAATCAGGAGTCCATGTGTACTTTCACATTTCACATACATGTCATCACCGCATTCTACAAGATCATTAATACAATTTTACAAACAATTCACGTGCCTTGGGTATGCTTTCACATTTTGCATACACGTTTGTCATGTCATGCACAACTACGACATTTGACAGACAACCAATTTCAATTACATTTTGAAGGATGTCTATACCTTGTTCTAAAACTCCGGACTTTGTCACAAGTTGTAGGATGGTGGAAATATTAAACTACTTAGGTTAGACAATTGTTTTTTTGCTTTATGCTTTAAATACTCCAATATCTGTTTCAGCAAGCCTATTTTGTGCATATCCAACCATCATTGTATGCCATGAGACTACATTTTGGCTAGACATTTTGTCAAACCATTCATGTGCCTTTTGTAATCTTCCATAATTTGTATACAAGGTTGTGAGGGATTTGCAAAGATAACATTCAACAACAATCCAATTTGCCAATTGAATATACGTAAAATTTACCAAGGCCTTTTCAACAAAACTATTTTTGTGCATACCATGTAATCATCACAGTGTATGGGACCACATTTGATTTGTTTGAGGCATTGCTTGAAAAGTATTATAATCTCGTCAAAAACACCATTTTTGTACATATCTTATAGTCATATCAGTACGTGAAACCACATTGTTTTGAGGTATTTTGTCAAACAATTCTTGTACCTTATATATGCTTGCACAATTAATATACAATCTTCGTATATTGATGCATGTTCATACCCTGCTCTAAAACTTCCATTTAGGTACAGGTCGAGAGTATGTTGCAAGAAGTTGTGAGAGTGTAGCTTTACACCATCCTAATTCATTTACTTCAAAGTTTATAAGGCCTTCTCAACTGAACCATTTTGTGCATACCCTGCCATCATAATAGTCTATGAGGCCATATTTTTTGAGTCATTTTGTCAAATATTTCCCCTACCCTGCGTGTATGCTTTCATGTTTTGCAATCATATCTACAAAAGCATTTCCAGCTATATAAAATGTCAATAATCCCTTTTCCATAATTATGTGAGGGATGTTCATACCTAATTTTAAATCTCCCATTTTGGCCCAGTTAAGAGGATTTTGGAAAAGGTTGTGATGCCCTGCTTTACACCTGCCAAATGCATGTGTTTAATAGTTTTCAGAGGTCTTTTCAACAAGCTAACCCACTTTTATTGTCTATAAGTTATTCTAAAACTCTTTCTTTTCCACGCACTGGGAGAATGCTGGAAAAGGTGCTTCTTTATCGCCATTTGCATTGTACCACTAGCTTTGGAGAGCAGTGAAGGGCAACGACAACATAAGCAACAACCCAACCCAAATTTGTCTCTAGTATAAATGAGTGTGGGGTATCCGAGATGAAACATTGCAGGGGATAGCTACAACATGATAAAAAATTCCATTCCATGGTTGAAACCAACAGATTCAATCTCTAAATTTGGTGGATCTAAAAAGAAAAACTCTAATGGAGCACAAGTTTTAGAATCTAAAACTTTCCACAGCCCTTAATGGTGAACATGAACCTGCAGAGTTTTAATAATGCTCCTAACCACCATCAGTATGAATCATTTAATAACAATGTAAGGTAAGTGTGAGATTGCCACAAAAAAAAACCTTAGCTAAATACGGTTAAAGGAGAAAGATGAAGCACACATGATACCATGGCTTCAAAATATCCTAGTGGCATGGTTTTCTCTACCTCCTTGGCCCACTAATTCTCCTAGCTCGATTCCTAGCAGTGATGATACTTTTGAAGTGTCTTGTGATAATGAATTTGATGGAAAAATAAATGGGCAGTCACAACCTATAGATGTTGATGTAGTACGAAAGGGTGCCACACAGAAAGGAGAATGTGAGAAGATGCCAAGTTGGGCTAGTGGGGAACTCTCTCAATGCGTAGAAGGAAACAACGCTACTGATATTAGGCTTGCAGCAATTTCTGTAGGCATGGTTGTGCGAGGAGGATTGGGCAAGCTCAAAATTCGAGGAAACCATCCATTTTGAGGGTTGAGTGATCTGGGGCTTAATGATTTTGGCCTTGGTTGTCCAACACACAAAATTTAGTTAATCTTTATTGTAGGTCATTGGGCATTAGTGCAAGACTTTGATTGAGGTAATCCTTGTGAACCTTCAAAATGTTATGTTTTGTTTGATCTATTTTCTACATGCGTTTAAACAACATATTTTTTTCAACGCTTGGAGGAAAAACACAATCTCTTGTTTAAATTCTTGGAGGATTACTTTGGTAAGTGCATAATGCATATCCATGTAGGAACTAGGGGAAAATGGATATATTTTGAAATTTAAACATAATAGAAGAAACCTGGTTATGGTGAACTCTACAAACCACCTTTCTTTCACGGTAATGGCATTCTCTGGCGTTCTCCAGGACCCTTGACAGTAATGAACTGTTCGTAGTCTAGCTCAAAACAAGCTGTTTTTGCCAAAACAAGTGCAGTGAAAGTGAAAAGTTTTGCAAATTGGTTTTAGTTTTAACAGGAGGAATGGAAAGATATTCAAACCTAGATCTAACTTAAAAAGAGGAGGGGTGTTCATGATAGTGGTTTGTAACAATACATGTTACCTTATTACATGTTGATGTCCATAATTGGTCTTGTAATTATAAAAGGAGGGGTTTTTGATAGGGTTTGTAACATTAATGTTTGCTTTTGATATGTCCAAATTGGTCTGTAACATTAAACTTGTTGGGACACGTATCCCGTACACAAGTAGATTTGACGATGACACGGTTAAAAAGTCTTTTAATTTACACTGACGTGAAAATTGCACCACATCACGCCTATTATGGTGAAAAAAATGGGCATGTGTTATGTTATTATGGTTGCTAATTTTGGTCATACATCCATAGCGACACATTCTATCAGGAGAATAGCCTCCGCCCATTCCATTGTGCTTTATCAAATGTCCATATCCCGAGGATACTAGCATAGGTTGTGGAGTCCAACTTATTTATATTTTAATATAATGTAGTGTTCCAATAGGTTTCTCAAGGCTAAGTTTAATTTTATATGATTAGTACATTAATGTAATATATATATAGGATTTCTCATCCTTTGGATGCATAATAATGGTCCTAATTTGGACTTCAAATGATCTATAAGTTGAAACTATGGTTGGAGCTTCTGGATGATAATAAGGTCCTAGTCAAATTCTATAACATTCTTATCATTTAACACATAAAACAAAACCTAACAATAAAGTAGCATTTGTAAATATATTTTAGCACTAAAAAAGAATTCAATCATTTATAGAATAAAGCAAACACCTAATAATCAGCGAGTGTTTGAAAATGCATTCTAGCACTTGAGAAGAATTTAAGCATTTATTGAATACAAACACCTAATAATCATCTAGTGTTTGAAAATGCATTCTAGCACTCGAGAAGAATTCAAGCATTTGTTGGATAAAGCAAACACTTAATAATCATCTAGCAATAATAAATACAATCTAACACTCAAGAAGAATTCAAGCATTTGACCACTTGAGAATATCAATCAACATAGCTTAAGTGTCCTTTGTCCATGGACCCAAGATTATGTGATCTCTGAACAATGCATGCTACAACATTGGTATTGACAAGAAGGTTCCTGGTCTTAAACATGCCATAGTGTTGATTTTCTGCATCAAATCGCAATGTTTAGTGGGGTAGGTGAGTTTGTATGGAACATTATAGATCGAATCATTACAACATTTATAAAAAGGTTACCATAAACATCTTGATAAAAATGCAAAATGCAATGTTTAGTTTGAGTTTGGGGCTTGATAAAAATGAAGCTAAGAGTAGCACATGTTCCAAAACACACCATTTTCACTGTGGGTTTTTGAATAATTGCTTCCCAATCAGTGAAAGGTAGATTTATTTCTATTTTGCAGGGGATCTTTTTAAAACAAAAACACCCCAATCTAAGTAATGTTTTTGAAGCCTCAAATTAGATGAACATAGTTGTCAAACACAACATTTCATCTCCACAATATTCTAATAACATCACTTGACTATTTGTATATGACCAGGTTTTGTATTTGACAATATAGACAAGCTTCTCTATTCATCCAAGTGTTATGTGTTCTTGTTATTATTACCAAAACTCGATGTCTATTGTGGACCTTGATGGTAATTCAATGACATGATGATCAAATCTAGAATGTTACCATGTCTACAGACTGATTGTTCAAGTCATTACTATATTACCAAAAACTTAGTATTCAATGACATATTCAAATGAATGTTACCATATCTCAAGATATTCAAGATACACATTTAAACCTTCTTTTTTCAATGGTTTTAGAATTATTAACTAAGTTCAATTTACTTGTTATTCATATTTAGATCTAACTCAATAAAGTTAGGGTATTCATGGTACAATTTTCTAAAAATACATTTACGCATATTACAAGGTGAACCCATAATGTCTTGAATATAAAAATTTAGGGTTTCATATTTCGTGAGGCTTATATTGTCTTGCACACACCCTTTATTGTTTCATTTTTTTGTAGGAATCATGCTCTCTTTATTGACTTGAGAAAAATTTCACTTACCCACGACTAAGGATTCTAACAACTGCATGAGTGAGGCATGTGTGTATACTAAGACATGTATAAGTGGACATTGGAATAAATTGTGTATGAATATTAAAGGAATATACCTGGGCACATAAGGACGATGGACTACTTGAAAAGTTTGCATGAGTGAGGCATGTGTGTAGACATGTATAAGTGGACATTGGAATAAATTGTGTATGAATATTAAAGGAATATACCTCACATATGGAGGAATGGACTACATGAAAAGTGAAACATTAGAAAGCCCATGAATAACATAGGTTTTTTTTTTCCTGTGGTGCGATTCAAAACATCAATTCATACAACATAGTTTCCTTTACGTGTATATCATACCACAACCTCTTTGGGCTCTACAGGATAATTCCTTTATCGGGGTTTTTAGGATTTCTCACCCTTTGGGTGCATCTATATAATGGCCTCTTCCACTTCAAGCTCAGTTGTTGAAACTATGGTTGGAGCTTGTGGAGTCTTAAACAATGGTACCACTACCAAAACTCCCCTGGAAGTTTGTCCCAAAGGTCTTCCATGAGGTGATGAATCTCCCCCTGATGTTATTTTATCTATTATTCAGTTTAAAAAGCTTAGCAAAAGTCAACGGTTAGAGCAGTTCTGTCTCAATGGCCTCCATAGTTTTGTGGGCCTTCATCCTCCTTCCTTAACCTGCAAAACAAAATATCAGAAATGGGTTAACTCTAAGAAAGCAGTGTCTCATTGGATATTTTGTGGGCCACATCCCCTCTTAAAGCATGCTAATATCCTCGGCCTGGGCCGCTCACGACATTTGGCTCGAGAGTGTTTAAAACATGACCAAAGGATTTTTCCTTTTCCACTTCTCTGATCCATCACATGCCGCAACCATTTTGACCCATTTGACCACTTGGTATATCCACAACTAGCTTTTGGTCCTTTCTCCATGGACCAAAGATTTTGTGGTCTCTGATTATGTGGTGCTAAAAGTATTGGTTTGAGTAGAATTTCCTGGCCTTCCCTTGCCATGTGTTCATTTTCTGCATCAAATCGCCTCTTCTGTAGGGCAGGTGATTTGTATGGAACCTTAGTAATTCTATAAGACCCATCCACAGAAGCATGTTTGTGTTGAAGTGGACCTCTCTCAAGAAATGAAAGAGTTTATGGAGATTCAAATGAGAGACATTCATTACTCCCAGTGTATCTTATACATCAATTTGGAATAACACTTGCTTTTGGTGTCAGGTCTCTGATCACAAGATCAAGGACTGTCCTCTTTATGTCCCACGCAACCGCCTAATCGCTAAGGTGGTTTTAGAAGTGGCAAAACATCCTCAGGAGGAGGGGTGGAAAATAGTTATAGGATGCAAAATAAGAACAAAAAAATGCTACCCAAGGCCCTTAGTTCTGTTAGGAAATCAATCATTTAGTGCTCCATTAATATTAATGATTTAATATTTACTTAGAGGTAAATATATGTGTGTAATGTAAATGTTAATATGAATTGTTTATTAAACAACTCATATAACAATATTACTTTTAGTGAGTTTCAATAGCTCACGTATTTAGGTGTTGGGAGAGAGATTTTTGAGAGTGTTTTTGAACAACCTCCTTGTTTTTAGGAATGCATATTCCTATATATATGCAATCATGTGATATGAATTATAACATTATTGTTTTATCATATGGTTTCAGAGTGATGTAATCATGAGGATTAGTAGGGGAGATCATTCATTTTTTGCCCCTGGATATGAGATATTATAATTAGGAGATTTATAAGAGATTCTTTTCAGTGGGAAATCTTGCAAAATCATACGAAGCTTGAATAAACTGATTGTGCCTGGCATCTAAGAAGTGCCCTGATCGGCTTGGGAGGAGAAATTGCAGGACTGTGCGTATTCTATAATTTATTGGATTTTGAGGCTTGTTTTTCTGAGGCCATTCTCCCACTCTCTTTACGTCTGCTCAACTATTGGTCAGATCCTATTGACCCTCAAACCCCACGTTTCAATAAAGCTATCAAGGAGGAATTGTGTCAAATTTCCTTCATTACACTTGCATCAAGAACTATAGCCTTCCACGCATTATTCCAAGTTTTGTTTTGGTCTTAGCATTTCATGGTGTCTCCCTGCTGCACCTCTTGGCATTCAAGGCTACACCAATAATCAAGAATCTATAATTCTTCTATCAACAATCCATATATCCAGTGAGCTACCAACAATTCATTATTAGATCTATTCATAATCGTGCATGCAGCTGTGTAAGTGGGATTCGGTGGTCAAAGATATGCTAACATTCTATATTATTTTCAAAGAATGTACCAAAGCCTCCAATCGGTGCAAGTCTGGTCGGGTGAAGAAGAAAAGTGTGGTTTATCTCACTAATGGTAAAATTTCACATTTCAAAACTGATCAGGGGCCTATGGAAACTCTCTAAACATTTGGTTGTGATGGTCTTCTCTTAAAACATGGGCTCCCCACACACATACGCCTCTCACATGTTGCAATCAATAGTAAGAATGTTGTTTCAAAAGGTGTATTGTTTGTCTTTATTTATTATATAGTCGTTTTCATTTAAAAATTAATCTTAGTTTATTAATTTTTAAATTTTTTAGTGTAGTTGTCATATTGTCTTCAAACGCATTTTTGGTTGAAACTGACGTCCATTTTTTTAACATGGCTAAGTTGAATCTAATGCAAAAATTCGAAGGAAAATATTTTTACACATGGTAGGTGAAAAATCAGTTGTTATTAATCAACAAAGATTTGTGGGAGATTATGGATGGCAAAGCAAAGAAACCATGATATGTAGATGAAGCGGCAATATGGGACATCAAAGATCAAAAAGCCATAGTAATCATTGGATTGGGATTATCTCATGCATATTTGCATCATATAGATTTGTCAAAATCCTCAAATACAATTTTGAATACACTAAACAAATTATTTGGATCGCAAGCAGGAAGCGCCCTACTCTCACTAAAACAAAAGTTGTTCGGGGTCAAAATGGAGGAAGGTGACAACATGGTTGAATACATAAGTAAGTTTCGTTTTGTATTAAATAAATTAGCTGGAATCAAAGTAGATGTTCCCGAAGATGATGCAAAAGTAGTTTTACTTAATAGCATGCCTCCTAGCTATTCTAATATGGTCTTCACTTTGAGAAAAATCAATCCAAGTCTAGAAGACTTGATTTCTTCTTTGATAGAGGACAAAAATAGAACAAATAAAATTGAAGCAGAAGAAAAAGAATTATATGGAACACATGGTAAAAAGAGATACAGTCATTCTTTCAAGCAAGGTTCAACCTCCCAGGATCCAAAGAAAAGGCTTATTTGTCACTATTGTAATGTGTCTGGACATGGAATAATGTTTTGTAAACAACGAGCTAGGGATCTGTTGGATGGTAAATTGAATAATAAAGCTTTTATTTCTGAAAATAGAGAAGAAGAAAGTGATTGGGAAGCATGATCCAACCATTCACATGATAGAGAAGTTGCTGCTCAAGATAGTGAAGAAGACTTTCTCTTCTAAAAAGAATGCATCAACTGGAGGATGGAGGCACAAGAGGCTGGAGGTCATTCAACGACCTCTCATCAGTCACCAACGATGGGGCCGCACGAAGCTATGGTGATAGTGTGTGTGTGTGAGTTTGATTTCTTTTTAGAGTTGTAGTTGATTTCAGTTGTGTGCAGCGTAATTCTTTCTCAGTGTTCCTGTTATGGCTTGAATAAGTGAAATGTTCACATTGAGGGGGTGAACATGGTCTCAATGTTCCATTTTCTCTTTTCATATTTGTAATCAGTGAGCGGTATTTCCTACATAATTCCCTAAAGGAAAAGCATAGTGGACAGATGAAAGCACAAAAGAAAAGCAACATCATGATATTGAGGTTGTTGGTTGTCCTGTAAAACCATCCCTGTTGAGGTTGTTGGCTGTCCTGTAAAACCATCCATGTTGAGGTTGTTGGTTTTCCTGTAAAACCATCCATGTTGAGGTTGTTGGCTGTCCTTTAAAACCATCCATATTGAGGTTGTTGGATGTCCTGTAAAACCATCCAGATCATGAGCACGCACGGGCGGAACGCTGCAGAAGGAAGTGCAATTACTCTTCCCCATGTTCGCACTAAGGGGGGGAATGTTAGGAAATCAATCATTTAGTGCTCCATTAATATTTATGATTTAATATTTACTTAGAGGTAAATATATGTGTGTAATGTAAATGTTAATATGAGTTGTTTATTAAACAACTCATATAACAATATTAGTTTTGGTGAGTTTCAATAGCTCACGTATTTAGGTGTTGAGAGAGAGATTTGTGGGAGTGTTGTTGAACAACCTCCTTGTTTTTAGGAATGCATATGCCTATATATATGCAATCCTGTGATATGAATTATAACAGAGCATTATTGTTTTATCAAGTTCAAATGGCTCGAGTGAGCCTGTTGTTAAGGAGCAATCCCATAGCCAATGCCCCACGGAGCCGGTCATTTTTGATGACTCACTTGTCCCATTACCTTAATTCTCCAGCACACCCAAGGTAGCCTCGGCTCTCATGGACCATACTAATTCCATACGTAGCTCCTCGACCCTTTCGCAATCGTAGTTGTTCTTAACAACTGGTTCACATAGCCCATCCAAAAGGGCCTGAAGTCCTCCTCGTCACTCCTGGGATCATAGCCTCGCTCAAAGTGCAGATTTTGCTGAGGAGGAATACAATATAGAATATTTTAGGCGAAGGAAAATTGAGTTGCAGGATTTTTTTGAAGAATAACAATGCTCAATTCCCGCATAACCATTTTGATGCCTTGGATGGTTTGGATGCAGATGATATGGCCCTTGACAACCGTTTAACATGAATTGCATGTTATGGAATGTGTGGGGTCTTATAGACTTCGACTGCAAGTATATTATTCAAGATTCTTGTCAAAAATTTACCAATTTAGATGTCTTGTTTTTGTAGGAAGTGAAAATTACAGGTTTTTAGTTAGATATGGTTTGTAAAACCATCTGGCCTGATAACCTAACATTTTGTAGTAATCATGATGGGGGGACATGTGGGTTTAATTTCCATTTTAACTCCTAAATGGCAGCCTTTTTTAAGGGATCATAGTGTCGAACCCATTAATCATGCCATATGGGTCTTATTTAATATTGACAATTGCCCTTTTGGCGTCATTAACATGTACACTTCTAATGATGAAACTAAAAGGGAGGATCGTTTGTGGTCGATAGCCAGTGCAATTCCTGATGCATAATGGGTTATATGCGGCAATTTTAATATGGTCAAGCTACCCACTGATAAGTGCGAGTACCTACCTATGGGACAGAAAGATGGCAAAAGCGATGTGTGGTTTTTTTTGAGCAATAAATTTTGGTTTCATGACCCTAATACCTCTCACACTCCCACCTTTGAGGCTTGGTTTACTTGGTCCAATCTTAGAGGAGGATCGGATCAGGTCCTCAAAGGGCTTGACAGAGCTATGCTGTCAACTCAAGAATTTTTTGAGTTTGACAACATTTATTTTTTACATGTGGAAGTTATGCTAGATTTCATCCTTTTCTGGCCACTCCCCCATTTGATTTCGCATCACTTAGCAAGATATGTGACCTTTTTGTCATAAAGGTCAGTTTTTTTCTCAATACTACCTTGATGGAACATGGGACCAATCTCAACCACATCAAGTGGGTGTGGAACCTGTCCCCTCGACCATGTCATTTCCAGAGCTATCATCCACCCATGCGTGCCAGTTGGACCGAATGGTGGGAGGATGCTATGACTAGGATGACCAGATTCCTCATAATCTATGCTCAACAACTGGATAAAATTTGACGATGCTCATACTCCGCTACCACCTTCACTCTTCAACAAGTGGTGGTGGTGCTAAAAGGAAACCCTTTCTCCGATACTCTACAACTTCATGTAGAAGAGCTTAGTCAGAAAATCCAAATTGTGGATAATTACAATGCTCGGGGAGCTCAAATTTGTGCCCATCTGCACTGGATGAAAGTGGGGGATCGAGTATCAAAGGATTTGTTTCTTTCTCTCAAATGTAAAGAACCTTCTCAAAAAATTCGCATCATTCATGATGGTAGATATTGGTTTGCAGATCCCTTGCTCATGCTTCACACCTTTGTGAAGCATTAGAAACTAGTTTTTCAAGCTCACGCTCCCTCAGACGAGCGACAAGAAGCTCTTGACCAATTTTTGGCTGTTGTTCCTTGCAATCTCTCACTAGCTCAGAAGGTATCCTTCGACCATATGATCACCATTCATGACCTGCATTAAGCATCCATTCAAATGGCTAATGATAAGTGGTGGCACTAGAAGGAAACCCTTTCTCCGATACTCTACAACTAATTATATTATATTGTGCTAAAATTAAAATAAAACATTACTAAAGCACATATAATAAATTAACATTACTAAAGCACATATAATAAATCAACAAACTTAATATTAAAATAGACTTAGGAAAGTGCAAAAAAATAAAATAAAAAAACACTTAATGTACTTCCTAAGGGAAAAATGTGACTAGCTCTAGAAATAAAATAAATAAGAAGAAAGTACATCCAACTTGCCTAGGGAAATGCAACTTGGATTTTTGGGTCTTTTTCTCTCTTTAAAAGAGAAAGTTGACTTTCCTAGGGATCATTCCAGGTTATTCTGATATTTTATTTTATGGCATTGGAGCTCAGAGTTTTTTGCAAAAAAAATACAAGGAAAAAACCCTCTGGATTTCCCCTCTTGTGGACGAAAACCCTAGGAGAAGTGAGAGGATTTTCTACTCAGGAAAATCCATTGCTATTCACAAGTTTTTATTATTCCAGCAATGTTTGTAGAAGAAATAAAATTGCAGCAGCAGATTCCAGATTTCTTCTAGTGTGGGATGACCCAATTTGTGAAGATTCTATGGTATTCCAGAGGTATTTACATTCAGATTTGTATTTCCATTTTTCCAGTTACTAATATAGAGTAAGTCGACTCAGATTTAATTAATTTCCAAAAGGGTTTTGGCAATATTTTCTAGTGTTTCCATATGTAGATTTCTGGTTATTTTTCAGTCAATGTTTATCATTAAGAATCTGATTTTTAATCATGGATGAGAAAGAAATGAAATTATTTATGAAATATTTATGAAGGGTTATCCAATAAAACCCTAGTTGCATTTCCTTTTTAGCTATCCAGTTCTACATGTATTGTTTTTTATTAAATTGTGTGAAGTGAGTGGATGGTATTTGATGGAGCTCAAAATTACACCCTGGATATGATCAATGAGGACCATGAATTCTGAGGCAACATGGGACTATCTCTCAGTTGTGGGACCTACAAACTAAGACAAACCTCCGGAGAAGGATGACTTCATCTACCTATCCTAATGCTAACACTACTCCTAAAACTGAAAGCAAATCCTAACCTAAACATGCCAAGGGACCAGGGATAGAAAGAGATGTAGAAAAGGGGAAATCCTAAGCTAAAGAAGGTGATAACACTAGGGAAAGGGTCAATCACTCTCCACAGATGTGAAAGAAAGAAGGAAAACATAGGCGAGAGGGCAAATGAACACACCATAGGAAAGAAACACACAGATGCAACTTTCTTCGCATGAAAACACATGAAATGGAGCCTGCAAATGAAGGAAACATACAACATGCTAGAAATGCGAACAGAGAGGAAAAGAAAAATAAAACACGAGACCAGGGCAGAGAGATAGCCACAAAACCCAATTTTAATGATCAAAGGATGCACAATCGATTACATTCATGGAAGAAGGTGAAATACATTTTAGAAATAAAATACAAGGTCTAAAACCCATGGGAAGTCGACCATCATTTTGACATGGTTCCGTTACAACAAAGAGAGATCCTTTTATATGAGTCGAGCTCTTACATTTATAGAAAATGAAGGAAAGAAGAAGAGGATAAAGGAGAGGGAATTGGATTTAAAATTCAACTACCAACATTAAATTCTTTGAGAAAGATGGGTGCCTCTCGTTATCCATTGCAACACACCATTTTCCTTGTTGGAGAAAATATGGACGCCCACCACTGCATTAAATGCTGGTAGTTGTGCCGCCTGGAATTGAAATTTTATGTGTTGGAGAAGTCTTCCTATTTTCCACTTATTAATCCTTGGTAAAATTAAGAAATCCAGTTTCCATTACAAAGAGGGCGTTGAGACCTTTCCATCGATATAAAGTTTTCAAAGATCAAATCATCTGATCAAAAGTTAAGGCGTTTTTAGTCTCCCGCAAAAAACTTTCATTTTTCTTCAATACACGGCGTCTCCTTTCAGTTTTGCGCGGATTTTAAATTCCGAGGTTCTTCCTTGTGTATAGCGGCTTGTATTTACGCGGATTTTTCCTCTACGTTTCATGGCTCCACTAACTCTTTACTTGACCCACAGCCTTTGTTCTTTTCATGCGGCTTTGTCAATGTATGCTGACTTATATTCCTTCAATCCGCAACTTTTGATTTCATTTTACCCGTGACTTTCTGCTTTAGTGTATTGTGGCTTGCTAAAATATCTGCGGCCCTTTCTAACCTTGCGTGACACAAACTAAACCCTGGCAATCCTTCTCCTTAGCCCACCGCTTCATCAAATAACTTCCTTTGCTCCGCGACAATTTGTTCGTAGTTGTGGCATACTCCAACTCTTCGCAGCCTTTGTTCCACGTCCAAGACAGTCCAAGTTGTTCTATTTTCTCAAGGGGTGCAAAAATAGACAACAATATTATATCATTATCTTCTGACATTGAAAGCAATGATTGGAGCCAAAGAATTATATTTAAAAAAGGACAACATGGTTGGGATCTTTCATTCTTCTTGTTATCATTTAGCCCAGGCAAACCATATTTATTCAAGGGCGATACATTCTTGACAATATAATTTCTTTCTAGGAGGGCATGGAATGGGCACGTAGATCCAACTAGTATGGTATGTTCATTAAAATTGACTTTGAGAAAGCGTATGATAGGATAAAATGGATGTTCATTATTGCTATGCTTCAAGCCTTGGACTTTGGCCCTATCTTCATCCAATATGTCCGAATGGTTTTTGCTAATGCCTTGGCCCAGATAACCATTAATGGCCACATCTCAATTCCCTTCGGTCTTTTTCACTCCATTCACAAAGATTTCCCTTTAAAGCCTACTCTTTATGTTCTTGTAGCCAAGGGTTTTGGGTATTTGCTTTCCCAAGCCAAATCCCAAGGACTTGTCAGGGGGATTGCATCACCTACTACGGATAGCTCCCAATTAATCAATGGCCACTTTATAGACAACTCCTTCCTTACCTTAATTGAGGAAGAAAATAATATTCGTAATGCCATGCATTAGCTTGATATTTTCTATTGGGATTCAGACTCCTCCATTCAATGGCAAAAAACGCAATGTTACCGATAATCCTTCCTCCCTGCACTGACTTGGTTGGATTCTTATGATTGGAAAATGTTAGGCGATGGTGATATGTTTAACTTTATTAGCATCCCCTTTGCATTTCAAGCTTGCATGCGGAGCTTTGGTATGTGGTTCAACAGGTGGCCAAAAACCTGGAATACTAGATCACCAAACCATTGTCGTTAGCGGGGAAATTCCATATTTGTTGTGAAGTCCTTAAGACCACTCATGTCTATTATTCATCTTGTTGGGTGTCATCCAAAACCTCTGTACATAAACTGGAAAAATTCCTCAAAGATTTTCTCTGGGACAATGCCTCTTCAGACAAAAGGTTTCACAGAGTTATATGGGAGACCTATTGCCTTCCCCGTCAATTTAAAGGAATGGGTCTTTTTGATATTTTGTGATAAGGGGAGACACTTTGTGCCAAATGGATTATCCATTGCATTGAAGGTCAAGAAGCTTGGAAAATATTTATGTGCCATAACATTGAGCAAGGTTCCCATTATGGCCACCCATCCTGTAAAGGTTTAGGGTTTGCCAATCTTCTCATTGCCCTAGTGCCTATCAAAGTTTACGGCACTTTCGTGCTTAAAAACATTTGGAAAGAATGGGGATGAATCAAACCATGGCTTTAATGGAAAGGAAACAAATTTCACGATGACCTTTCTATAAACGAAAAATATTTGTGGTGGTCGCCTATCATTCAATTCCAGGATAAGTGTCTTACATAAGTCCCTGGAATTCTTGCACTCAAGATTTTCAAGCGCGTAATTTGTTCCATTCAAGATCTATATTGTAAGCACACAAAATCTTGGCGTCCTTGGAATTAAAATATTGATACAAGCTTACCACCCATGATCGTACTAGTATCATTGAAATCATAGATTGAGTTCCTGATCACATGCTGCATAAGATCTCTGTGCATCCCTCCCGTCCTTGGTGGAATGGATGGAAGTGGTTCGTGGATACCCCATTCTGGAATTATTTGACCAGTAAGTGATATCACTAGATTTCACCACATTTTCCCATGGTCGAAAAACTCAAGACTCGCTGGGGGCTCCATTCTTCTCCTTCATATTGGAGGAGGTTTGACACAGTTTGGTCAGCCTATGTGGAGCCTAACATTGCACATTTTTTTGGGTGTATTTTACATCAAGGTATCATGATTGGCACCTAGCTAGTTCATATTGGTGTTCCAACTCCCAAATGTCCTTTCTGTTGTCACCTGGAAACCTAAGCGCACATTTTTTGGTTTTACTCCAAAGCCTAACATGCTTAGAATTGGATCCATTCATTCTTTTCTCCCCTCCGTCCAGAGTGTTTCACCTGGTAACATATTATTTTAGGAGATAGCCCTAGATTACCTCACATTTTTTCCTAGATTTGGCATGCTTTCAGATGGAAAATTTTGTTCTAGTTATGTAAAGAAATGAATTCTTTTTTGTTTGCTAATACTAAATTTGATTAATGATTCTCTGTATATAATAAAATAGAATTAATTAAATGATTATTTTGGAGACGACATGGACGATAGTTAGAAAGAACAATCACTTATAAAAAGGCCTATCAGCCAGTTACAGTATGGAAGGATTAAACTAAACTCTCCATTGAATAGATATTATTGCATCAGCTTGGTATAAGTGGCGTTGTCAGCAGACAAATCCTTCCCTGCTGTGTTACCCAATTCTTCAGATGATCTGGCCACATCGCGTATGTCATCAACAACTTGAAACAGAAGACTCACATGATGAGCATACCTCCTAGTCCTCTCAATCCCCTCCTTAGATCCACCTCCAATAATTGCTCCACACACAACAAAGCACTTTAACAGCATCGCAGTCTTATGAACATGAATCCATTAAAGGGATTTTAAATCAATCGAACCATTCCGTCTTCCACTCTTACCGCTTCCGTCCTCCCATCTTATCCTGTTGCCTTTGCACTACAAAGTTATGAATTTGAATGGTTTTATTTTAAAAATAAGATTAAAAATATTTGAGGGTGACAATGACAATGAAGATGGGAGTTACAAAGAAAATTGACTTTAGGAAGGCCTATCGGCCAATTAATAATTAAGATTTATATAAGTCTGCTAATTTTAATCCATGTTAAATTAATATTTAAGATTTATATAAGTCTATGCTACTTTAACTTAACATCAGATGATCAATTCCAAATCCGAGATTTAGATTATATGGGTTCAAAACAAATTTCAGTGGAAGTTTCGTATCATGGAAAAGAATTGAAGGATAACAGAACATATATACACTCTAAAGAATGCCTTGAAGACTAGCACAAATGCAGTTATATATGACAAAAAGTTCAGATATTTGGAGAGAGTTGAGCTGTATTAAAACAGTTGGCTCGGAAGGTTCTAAAGAGAATCCAAAATCAATAGAGTGCCGAGAATCGAATTAGGACAGGAGGCGGGTGGCTTAGTAAGTGTCGTTTGCTCTCAAGCTTTAATTATAATGTCCAGATCCAAAGGAATAACTTTGAGAAATATATAAATGCAAAGAAATCTCTAAAAAGAATAAATTTAAATGAGATACATGATAAATTGAAAAACTCCTAAAACAGGATGTATCAGAAATAAAAAAATTAAAACTAAGCGTGAGTTTAAAGATCATCCAAGAAATTTAGTGGAAGATCCTTTCCTCCAAATCCCACATTTCCAGCTCTGCTAATCACCTCAGACTTTCAGACTTGAGATGTTTTGTGCTGAAAGCGCCCTCAGGAGCGAGCAACATAAGTGAGATCAGCTTTGCAATGTAAATCTCAACAGCGAGTCAGAGATTAGTAGGAACAACCGTGAAAGTTTGAACAGCAGGTGGTTGATATTGCTTCAAATTCTCATGCATTATTCACACGTTTTTTTATCCAATCTTCTTGTTGCTCTTTTATAATAATATATGAAATTTGTTGTTTAGTTCAACCATGCTGGTTATACCAAACTGTGGTAAGGTTGTGTACAAGTTGAAATTGTGGAATCCCGTTGTGGCCGTCTTTTCCATTCTGTTGCAGAACTTTTCAACAACCTTGTAGGTGTTTAATCTACATATTATTCACGAGTGACGTAATTAATCCTCATATTTCCTCCACAGTGACTGTTTCTATATTTAAGTTGTAGAGCCTAAGCCATATCTCCTTTTCTCAGAGAAAAACTTGTAACCATAACTCAAACTCAAACTCTGGACCAAAACTAGGTTAGAGGGGTCGACCCGTAATGTAGCATTACTCAAACATTAATGCTACAAACATGAATAGTCATGCTGAGATAACCCTTCAAGAGAGGAATCAAAGAACTATAAACTTGTGCTTTGCCTAGGGAGCACAATTGTTATTTGTCTAAGGGAACAATCGTCCCCAACCACCTTAAAAGGACCAATAAAAGATTTAAGGAACTCCGCAGAAGAATCGCCTAGGTAGGTTAAGGGGCCTAGGTTAGATAAACCCACTGGATTGTAGGGTACTTCTCCTAGAGCCTCTATTAGCATTCAACACCGATGAATGAAACAAGGTAGAAAGAAAAATAAGGACAATAAACAAACAATTACTCAATGAAGAGGCGCTAAGCCTCTTCATTGAGTAGTAGTGGTGGTGTGGTACTTGACACGGGGGCAAGAGGATTGAAAACTCGTATAGCTGCACTCCTATGAAGATTCATGCACTGCTGCAGTCCTATGGAAGTGTTGTAGTCCAGTGCCTATCTATCTATAATGATAGAAAACTGTTTATCCTTTAAAACAATTGGGTTTCTAGGAGGAACACATTGAGTTCTTGTGGCTTGTATTTGACAGATGTTTCAAATGACTCTGTTATTTGGCTATATGTACATTGGCAGAGGCCGAAATCAGTGGCATTAGTTGACATCTGATGTTGACAGCACCATATGCTAATTATCACACGAGGCATGCCCATATAGGTTGAAAGGGCAATGCTGCAATAAGAAACCCATTGAAGTTCTAAGAATCTTAACATGTTCAGGATACGATCATAGAGGGCGCATTTCTATTACTGGGATGCAGTTACTAGAATTTGTTGTGAAGACACAAGTATGGCAGTTTTTCTTAAATTGGCATAGGTATCAACTTTTTGTGTTTTGTAGAAATTGGAGACAAAGTGAAGTTGACGGTGCAAACTTTTTGCATCTTGTAGAGAATGGAGACTAAGTGGAGTTCAGGGTGCAAACAAAGGTGAACACATAGTTGTGTGAATCGACAGACCCCCATGACAGGCATCATTTGTTTTGATGGTAGCCAAATCTAGAAAAATGCAAGGCTTTTGATTGTAGTATACGACATGGTAAACGTTTGATTTAAAAACATGGGAAACATGAGTTTTTTACCCCAAAATCCCTATACTTGCTACTACAGATCACAGCAAATGATAATGAAAACCTGTTTTAAGGGGGTTGAAAAAAGCTGCAATGCAGCTTAATAGTTGCCTTGTGGACTATGTTTCAAGGATAGTCATGACTTGTTTTGAATCTCACTACAGAAACTAGAGAATTATGACCTTCAAATTCTCGAATTGTTCAACTTGCATGGCTTTTTGAGTGTTGGTAAAACTTACATGAGATGCTTGTTGTATAAACGGCTCTGGATAAGAGCAAAAATACTTTAGAGGATGCTCATTCTGAAATTTCGGCTTTTTGTAGTGCAATAACACTGAATACTATATGTTTCTCTTCTTGTTTGGACTAAAATAAAAAAAACATTAACATGGATCGATAGACAAGTCGACATAGAGACGAATAAGGAGACAGGTAGACAGACATACAGGTAAACAGACATACTAACTGATGGATAGATTGTGCTAATAGATGCCATGGAATTAAAAGGAATCCTAACTCACCATGCAAATTTCAGTAAACCTTGCAAAGCTTGGAATTTTGATCTTTTTCCCAAAATAGTGGCAAATCTTTTATCTTAGTTTGAGATTAATAGTCCATTAAACCTGCACGTGAGTATCAGGGAGGAAGAACAGAATAATGGTCCATTAACCCTGCACATTAAAAAATTGTCAGCTAAGCGACAATATCAAATAAGGACCAACTCAGAGCAATGTGTCTCAAAATGAATTTTTTTTTCATAAAATTGTGCCAGCTAAGCATACTTACAATGGCAACCGGTCTTGAATTCTTTACATTTTGTACCACACCTTATTCTCTGTTATAGAATGACCTAAATTGAAAGTTCTTCTTGATGGGAAGTGCAGTTACTCTGGATAGGGATGTCCCCCACTCTTCTGCTATCATGTAGATCATCTTCACCGTCTTCTAGGTGACAATCCCTAAAATGTGAATCGTCATCTAATTGTCTCAGCAAACATTTTTCCTCTTCCGCAAGCTGCTCAAGAGCCCTTTCAAATGAGGCTAATAGTTCTGGGTCGAATAGAGGACTGTCCCAATTTTCCTTCTCAATGGCAGTCAGTCTTCCATCAGAATAAACGCCTGAGTTTACAGTGATTGACGCCTCTTTGTCAAGTTCACGAGCAGAGGGAGAGTGAATCTGAATTTCAGCTTCGTCAATCCCAAACTGCAGAGAGTTAACAGCAATGTTGGAAGTTGACCGTCGATCTCCATGGAAGTAACTGCCAAAACTAGGAGTAGTACTTACACTTGGAGAATAGAGGTGCCCTCCACCATTCAACCATTCTCTCAAACTTCCAACTGCAGAAAAGTCAGGAGTAGATGGGATACTGATGCCACCAAGATCATTGACTTTAGCTCTTTCATGCAAACTTCTATTCCTTGAATGTTTTTCTATAGATTGATTTGTTTCTGAATTTCTCTCTTCCAAATAAATCTTCCCCTCATTTGCCGCAATATGGTGATTGTGTTCCCGAGGACCAGTGTTTTCTGGAACTATATATGAAATGTTATTGTTTTCTCGGATGCTGATTTCATTTCCTACATCACTCTGTTTAGAAGCAGCTTGAAAACCAGATGATTCCAAAGCACAATTATGGTCATCCTTTGAGTCTTCTTTCCAATCAGTCACAGTTGGTGTCGTGTTGCTTGGCTGGGGTGGTTTTGGTGGAAGTGGAGATGTACTAAAAATCGAACTCAGGGTGGATTTGGTAACAATATCTAAGCATTTGTGACCTAAATAATAGAAGCACATTTTGGATTTCCTATCCCATAAAGAAGTCTTGCTTCTGGCAAGAACTGCACCATATTCCTCCACTTTATGGATATATTCCCTAGATTTTGATCTTCCGGCTGTCCTTATAAGTCTTGTCCCATCACCATTTTCTTTTGGTTTCTCATAAGTATGAGGTTTTGATCTTCCTGCTGTCCTTATAAGTCTTGTCCCATCGCCATTGTCTGTTGGTTTCTCAGAAATATGAGAATTCTTTCTTCTCGCAAGAACTTCATCATATTTTCTGCTAAACGAAAATGCTCTTCCCAGATATCTTACAAGCCAGGCAGCTGCACGACTCAGAAATTCCCAAAACAAGTTTACCGGGCAAAAAGCATCACCCAAACATAAAGATTTATGAGCTCACAAAATCCAAAAAAACATAATTAAAAGGCAAAAATTATCACCCAAACATAAAGATTTATCAGATATGCACGAATATTTTGTTAAATTTAAAGCCGTAGCTACACATTTTGGCAATTTCTCAACTTCGTTCAAAGTTCTACTAATTTTTATAAAATTTCTAAATAAACACACAGTCGACATACAAAAAACAATACTTCACAGCAAAAGGAAAATGCTTTTGACCGCAGTAAAGCCATCTGAACCGCAATAATAGACATATTTACAGCATTTTTCGGCAGTCGTTTTAGGATTTAAAGCCTCCGGCTTTTCTGCAGGTCAATAATACGGTTTCGCCTTATATTTTTCTGTGTAAATTTAACGTCATTTTGCAGTGATAAATGAAAATATTCCGAACTTCTGATAAAGAAATCACGCAACTTCTTTTCATACACCTCAATTTAATACACTTAACTTTATGTCGTGATTGCAACTATACTTAATTTTATGGTTGAATTTTAGTTTTAAAGTGTCAACTATGCCGGAAGAGAAGCGAAAAGACTCTATCTTTCAGCTAACGAATACATCTAAACACAATTTGTTTTAAAGAAAACTAATTTTGATAAGAAATGCGTGAAGTTTTTTACCAAATTTGAGTCAAATTAATGCAAAAGCCCGGCGCTGCGAGTGACGTGTTTGAGTTTTTTCTCCGGCGTTCACAGTCAATTTCAGCATTTTTAACCCTTTCTTCTCCTTTTTGCTCTAAATCTGGTGATTTTTGACGAAAGGTAAAACGCATAAATCCATTGATGGAGGAGTCTGTAGTTATCATTGTGGTGATGCACGGAAAGTGTTTGTCGAAATGTGTCTGCACAAATTTACGGTTATCGATACTATTTCAGCATATGAATGTTTTTTGATGTCTATATCGCCGATGTATTAGTGCCCTCGTGGCTTTGGACACAGTTTTTCATTCAGCTTATTATTGTAACTTAAATATTTTTTAATATTGGCAATTGCACATGAGTTGCAAATTATGCTGGAAGGGATGTCAACGTTGAATTTATGGAATTTTTTCCATGTATTATATTTTTCCCGTGTGTTACGTCATTTTGTCGAAAAAAATCAGGAGTCCATGTGTACTTTCACATTTCACATACATGTCATCACCGCATTCTACAAGATCATTAATACAATTTTACAAACAATTCACGTGCCTTGGGTATGCTTTCACATTTTGCATACACGTTTGTCATGTCATGCACAACTACGACATTTGACAGACAACCAATTTCAATTACATTTTGAAGGATGTCTATACCTTGTTCTAAAACTCCGGACTTTGTCACAAGTTGTAGGATGGTGGAAATATTAAACTACTTAGGTTAGACAATCGTTTTTTTGCTTTATGCTTTAAATACTCCAATATCTGTTTCAGCATGCCTATTTTGTGCATATCCAACCATCATTGTATGCCATGAGACTACATTTTGGCTAGACATTTTGTCAAACCATTCATGTGCCTTTTGTAATCTTCCATAATTTGTATACAAGGTTGTGAGGGATTTGCAAAGATAACATTCAACAACAATCCGATTTGCCAATTGAATATACATAAAATTTACCAAGGCCTTTTCAACAAAACTATTTTTGTGCATACCATGTAATCATCACAGTGTATGGGTCCACATTTGATTTGTTTGAGGCATTGCTTGAAAAGTATTATAATCTCGTCAAAAACACCATTTTTGTACATATCTTATAGTCATATCAGTACGTGAAACCACATTGTTTTGAGGTATTTTGTCAAACAATTCTTGTACCTTATATATGCTTGCACAATTAATATACAATCTTCGTATATTGATGCATGTTCATACCCTGCTCTAAAACTTCCATTTAGGTACATGTCGAGAGTATGTTGCTAGAAGTTGTGAGAGTGTAGCTTTACACCATCCGAATTCATTTACTTCAAAGTTTATAAGGCCTTCTCAACTGAACCATTTTGTGCATACCCTGCCATCATAATAGTCTATGAGGCCATATTTTTTGAGTCATTTTGTCATATATTTCCCCTACCCTGCGTGTATGCTTTCATGTTTTGCAATCATATTTACAAAAGCATTTCCAGCTATATAAAATGTCAATAATCCCTTTTCTGGATAATTATGTGAGGGATGTTCATACCTAATTTTAAATCTCCCATTTTGGCCTAGTTAAGAGGATTTTGGAAAAGGTTGTGATGCCCTGCTTTACACCTGCGAAATGCATGTGTTTAATAGTTTTCAGAGGTCTTTTCAACAAGCTAACCCAGTTTTATTGTCTATAAGTTATTCTAAAACTCTTTCTTTTCCACGCATAGGGAGAATGCTGGAAAAGGTGCTTCTTTATCGCCATTTCCATTGTACCACTAGCTTTGGAGAGCAGTGAAGGGCAACGACAACATAAGCAACAACCCAACCCAAATTTGTCTCTAGTATAAATGAGCGTGGGGTATCCGAGATGAAACTTTGCAGGGGTTAGTTACAACATGATCAAAAATTCCATTCCATGGTTGAAACCAACATATTCAATCTCTAAATTTGGTGGATCTAAAAAGAAAAACTCCAATGGAGCACAAGTTTTAGAATCTAAAACTTTGCACAGCCCTTAATGGTGAACATGAACCTGCAGAGTTTTAATAATGCTCCTAACCACCATCAATATGAATCATTTAATAAGGATGTAAGGTAAGTGTGAGATTGCCACAAAAAAAACCTTAGGTAAATACGGTTAAAGGAGAAAGATGAAGCACACATGATACCATGGCTTCAAAATATCCTAGTGGTATGGTTTTCTCTACCTCCTTGGCCCACTAATTCTCCTAGCTCGATTCCTAGCAGTGATGATACTTTTGAGGTGTCTTGTGATAATGAATTTGATGGAAAAATAAATGGGCAGTCACAACCTATAGAGGTTGATGTAGTACGAAAGGGTGCCACACAGAAAGGAGAATGTGAGAAGATGCCAAGTTGGGCTAGTGGGGAACTCTCTCAATGTGTAGAAGGAAACAACGCTACTGATATTAGGCTTGCAGCAATTTCTGTAGGCATGGTTGTGCGAGGAGGATTGGGCAAGCTCAAAATTCGAGGAAACCATCCATTTTGAGGGTTGAGTGATCTGAGGCTTAATGATTTTGGCCTTGGTTGTCCAACACACAAAATTTAGTTAATCTTTATTGTAGGTCATTGGGCATTAGTGCAAGACTTTGATTGAGTTAATCCTTGTGAACCTTCAAAATGTTATAGAGAAAGTTTCTATTCTATGGGAAATGCATCAGACATGTAAAACCTTAAATTTTCTATCATTTACCTCTTGTTAACGATTTACAGACTCGAGTTTAGTGGGAAGTGGACAATAAAAAATGATTTCAGTATGCATTTGTGTTGCCTTGTTTTGTTTTCTATTTTCTACATGCGTTTAAACAACATATTTTTTTTCAACGCTTAGAGGAAAAACACAATCTCCTGTTTAAATTCTTGGAGTATTACTTTGGTAAGTGCATAATCCATATCCATGTAGGAACTAGGAGAAAATGGATATATTTTGAAATTTAAACATAATAGAACAAACCTGGTTGTGGTGAACTCTACAAACCACCTTTCTTCCACGGTAATGGCATTCTCTGGCGTTCTCCAGGACCCTTGACGGTAATGAACTGTTCATAGTCTAACTCAGAACAAGTTGTTTTTGCCAAAACAAGCGCAGTGAAAGTGAAAAGTTTTGCAAATTGGTTTTAGTTTTAACAGGAGGAATGGAAAGCACCAAACCTCATTAATTAAAAAGAGGAGGGGGATTTTGATAGTGGTCTGTAACATTAATGTCTGCTTTTGATGGGATGTCCAAATTGGTCTGTAACATTAAACTTGTTGGGACACGTCTCCCGTACACAAGTAGATTTGACGATGACACAGTTAACAAGTCTTTAAATTTACACTGCCGTGAAAATTGCACCACATCACGCCTATTATGGTGAAAAAAATGGGCATGTGTTATGTTATTATGGTTGCTAATTTTGGTCATACATCCATAGCGACACATTCTATCAGGAGAATAGCCTCCGCCCGTTCCATTGTGCTTTAACAAATGTCCAATATCCCGAGGATACTAGCATAGGTTGTGGAGTCCAACTTATTTATATTTTAATATAATGTTATGTTCCAATAGGTTTCTCAAGGCTAAGTTTAATTTTATATGATTAGTACATTCACAAAGTGGCCTTTTTGATAATAAAATGGTCTTCTTATAAATGTTGAAAAGAAAATTATAAGTGTAAAATTAAAAACAATTTCACATAAATTGTATGTGAAACTGGTAGATGAATCATTGGAGAAAAAAGCTTTGACAAAAAATAATATTTACATTTTTTTCGGTTTGAGTAACTTCGAGGGTGCTCCACTATTGGGGAGTCATGCCACAACTTAAATCCACTATTAGGGAATTGGGCCATAACTCAAATAGGAGATAGACTAGGTAAGTTGTACAATGTTTGTTTAGCCTAATGGATTTTCCTTTAATTATAGACATCTAAAACGGTCTACATGCATTTATTAGTTATTGAATTACACAATTTAATGTGTTTATGTATTTGTCTATTGTTGGTCCAAATTAGGTGTTATTGGCATGTTTGTCAAAAAATTATGGCCCCTAACATAGTCCTAGCATTCTTTTAGGTGTCCAATCCCTTTTACCCCCTGATTATTGATGTTTGTTGACATACATACATACATACACATATGTATGTATGTATGAATGTATGTGTATGTATGTATGTACACATACATACACATACACATACATATATATGTATATATATGTATATATATATATATATACATATACATATACATATACATATACATATACATATACATATACATATACATACATACATACATATATATATATATAATATATATATATATACATATACATATACATATATCTACATATACATATACATATATATGTATGTATATGTATGTATGTATGTATAGATAAATACATACATACATACATACATACATTGATATATATATATATATATATATATATATATATATATATATCTATCTATATCTATCTATGTATATATGTATATGTATATGTATGTATGTGTATGTATGTATGTATGTATCTACACACACGCGCACACACACACACACACACAGATCTATACACACACACACACACACACACACACACACACACACACACACACACACACACACACACACACACACACATGTACGTGATGTGAATCCAGCTGCAAGAGGTTGAAATACCTCCAAAAACACAAATAAACAGCTTTGCAAATAAAACAAGGAGTTTCAAAATAGCTTACTTCTCATTCTAGAATTCACACTTATCTATTACATCATTACAATTCTCCTTTTATTTCAAGACTACTCTAAAATCCTAAAATGCCAAAAACCTTGAAATGCCAAAAAACCCTAAAATGTAAAACAACTCGGATTGACACAAATATTTACGTGCCAAATATGCATTCATAAATTAGGGCTCACGTGAAATGTAGACTTATTCTGACAAGCACAACAAAAGTTATTAAAGTTCTAAGACTTAGTCAAAAGCGGAAAAAACATTCAGAGCCAATTTTAGGCCACCAGATGACGGAATCCGAGCCCGAAAACGTGCCAAAATGAGCACAACCTTGCCAAGAAAAATAACCTTAGCATAGTACTAATGTATATCTACCACGCTTTAAAATTTCAGGACGATCCAATGGTCGGATCAAAAGTTATGACCTCTGCAAGTTATGCTCCCGCATCATTCTCCCCTGGTTGAAAAGAATTCAACTCCTGCGAATTCTGTTGACGGAACTCATCTAATTTTGCACTGTTAATTTTCCTCAACTCCCACTTAGGATTCCAAGTGTTTTCTTCTTGCTGCAAACCTTCCCACTGTACAAATTATCTGTTGTAGCTCCCATGTCTAGTAGTTATTGTCTTTTGGTCCATGACACGCATTACCCTCTCCTTTTTCTCCTTCGGCATCTGTTGCTTCCAGTTTATTTCTTCCTCCTCTGCAACATTTTCATCATGACCTGGAAACTTATATAAATCAGAAACATGAAAAACTGGTGAGATAGCAAAGTTTTCAGGTAGCTCCACCCTTGTAGGCATTATCACTCATTTTCTTCAGAATCCTACATGGCCCAATCTTCTTATACTTGAGTTTATTATATGTACCCTTTGGAAAACCTCTCTTTTCTAAGATAAACCATCACCACATCTCCTTCTTCAAATACACTTACTCTCCTACTGGCATGCTGCAGCTGTTTTATATTGTGCATTACTCACTTTTCAACTTTTCCCTCACTTCATCTTGTAGCTGTAGAATGTGTTCTGCAAATGTCTTCTGCATCATCACTAGTTTCATCTTCACTTGGTAGAACAATTAGATCAAGGGACCCCCCTTTCGGATTCCTACCATATACAATCTGGAAAGGATACCCTCCCCTGTTGACCTATTTATCGGAGCTATTATATGCAAACTCAGCTTGGGGTAAAGCTATGTCCCATTGTTTTGGCTTTTCTCCAAGTATACAATGTAGGAGATTTCCCAAGCTTCTGTTCACTACTTTAGTCTTCCAATCAGTCTGGGGGTGATATGCACTATTGAACTGTAGTTGTGTCCCCTATTTTCTTCCACAGAGTCCTCCAAAAGTGACTCAAAAACTTCGCGTCCTGATCTGAAGTGATCATTTTTGGAATTCCATGCAATCTAACCACTTCTGAAAAGAACAAATCTGCAATTCTGGAAGCATCATTAGTTTTTTTACAAGAAATAAAATGTGCCATCTTAGAGAATCTATCAACCACAACAAAGATAGAATCATTCCCTCGCTGTGTGTTAGGAAGCCCTAACACAAAATCCATACTCAGAATCAACCCATGGCCCTGTAGGGATAGGCAATGGCATATACAACCCACTATTCTGTGCATGACCCTTAGCCATTTGACACACTCTACATCTTGCTACAACCCTACTGATGTCCCTCTTTACCTTTGGCCAATAATACTTTTTCTAACGACAAGAGAAATTGTCTTACTTATACCAAAGTGTCCAGCCAAACCCTCCACTATGCAATTCTCTTATAATATTTTCTCTTCATTGAATCAGCAGGGATGCACAATTGTTTCCCCCCTAAAGAAATAACCATCATGTATCAAATAATCAAAAGAATCACTACCTACTGTAGGCTCCTTAAGCTTTCTGAGAACATCACCAAAATCAGGATCATCTTCATACAATTCCTTAACTGCCTCAAACCCTAGGACTTTATTTTCCATTGTTGTCAAAAGGGCTACACGCCTACTCAAGGCATCGGCAACTTGATTATGCTTACCAGACTTATGCTTTAAAACAAAAGTATATTCTTGCAAAAATGAAACCCATTTTGCATGCCTACTATTTAGTTTTCTTCTGTGTGTTTACATACCTCAAGGCTTCATGGTCAGTGAAGAGTACAAATTCCTTTTGCTACCCAAGTAATGTCTCTAGTTCCTTAATGCCTAAACAATAGCGTAAAATTCCACATCATAAGTAGAATATTTCCTCTTGACTTCATTTAGCTTTTCATTGAAGAATGCCACTGGTCGTCCCTTCTTGACTCAACACAGCTCCAATCCCAACATGTGAGGCATCACAGTCAACCTTAAAGACCTTGCTAAAATATGGCAATACCAAAAACAGGTGCTTCTGATACTTTCTTCTTCAACAATTCAAAACTATCTGTCTGACTGCCTTGGTCCATACAAAATCCCTCCCTTTTGTACACTCAGTTATGGGTGCAGCAATGCTACTGAAATTCCTGATGAAACTTCCTATAAAAAGTTTCCAATCCATGAAAACTACGAACCTCTGTCACATTCCTTGGAATAGGGCCATTCCAGAATTTGCCTTTTACTTTTTTCTCATCCATCCTCACTACATCCCCCTGATACGACAAATCCCAAAAAAAACAAGGACTCTTCTGAAGGAATCTACACTTCTTTAAAGTTTGCATATAGAACTCTCTTTACGTAAGAAGTCTAGCACGAATTTCAGATGTAACAAGTGTTCTTCCACTGTCTTACTGAATATCAAAATATCATCAATAATAGACCACACAAAAAACTTACCATTGTATTCTCAGAGTACTCTGTTCATCAACCTCATGAATGTACTGGGTGCATTAGATAGCCCAAATGGCATCACCATCCACTCGTATAATCCATCTTTTGTTTTAAAAGCAGTTTTCCATTCATCCCCCTTCATGGATTCGGATTTGGTAGTAACCACTCCATAGGTCAATCTTGCTAAAATATCGGGATCCTGCTAGCACATCCATCATATCATCCAATCGTGGAATTGGAAACCGATACTTAATTGTGATCTTGTTTATGGCTCTACTATCTACACACATTCTCCAGTCTCCATCTTTTTTTTGGAGTCAATAACGCTGGAGTTTGCACATGGACTCATGCTTTCTCTCACTAACCCTTTCTGTATTAGATCTGTCACTTGTCTGTTCAACTCTTCACTCTGTGTCGGACTCATCTGATAGGTTTCCTGGTTTGGAAGGGCCGATCCTGGGATCAAATCAATATGGTGTTGAATATCTCGCTTTGGGGGTAACCCATCTGGTAGCTCATCTGGTATGACATCCTTTGTATTCTTTTAGTATCTTTTCTGCTGCAATAGATATATTAAAGCCTTCTTTCTCCAGCTTCTTTGACATTAGTGCATAACAACATCCAGCTTCTTCCATTTCTGTAACAAACTCTTTTATAGCCAATAAGCCCTCACTCTTCTCTTCTTCCTTGAAGGGTAATAAGACCACCTTTACACCATCCTTCCAAAAGGTATATGTATTTTTCCCTCCATCATGTGTAACCTTTCTATCGTATTGCCAAGGCCTACCCAGTAATATATGACATGCATCCATTGGGATAACATCACACCACACCTCATCCTTGTAGGTATTCCCAATTGAAAACTTTATAAGGCATCTTTTATCTATGGTTACTTCATTTCCTTTCTTGAACCATGATATACGATAGGGATATGGGTGTTTGTCACAACTCAGATTCAGTTTATCAACCATTACAGTTGAAACCATATTTTCACAACTACCACCATCAATAATAATTTTACATACCTTTCCTCGAGAGATGCATCTTGTTCGAAATATATTTGTTCGAAGCCATGAATCAGCTCCAGCAACATCACGTTCTTTCTCCTTCCTTGGGACAATCATTGTCCTCCTTATCATGAGGGTTTCACCCAAGTCTACAGCAACCTCCATTTCTTCTTCCTCTTCAGCCTCAACCAGATTTACTCGTGGTTTTTCTCCTTGCCATCTATCTTGTGTAGGATAGTGCGGACACTCAAAAGCTTTGTGCCCCTCTTCACCACATCTATAACATGTATATTGCCTTTGGGGGCTATTCCAGCCCCGTCCTCCATTATAACCTCTTCCCCTCTGAAATCCCCTACCTCTTTGGTAGTTACCATGGCTTTGACCAGAATCTTCATGCCCTTCTGTATTAGAGGATTCACCTTTTGTAGATTCAAATCTACCCCTGCCCCTCATTGGAGATGATGATGGACCTCTCTTCACACCTCTTCTAAAATTACTCCTCTTGTTCTTTTCCTCTGCCTTTAATGCAAGTTGATAAGCATCATCTAGGTTATGGATCCGGAGCATACTCAGCTCATCTTGTATGGTGTAACTCAACCCATTTATGTACCGTGTAGCCTTTTGTTCTTAAGACTCTCCCTGTTCCACCCTGATTGATAACTTGTAAAATTCATTAGTATACTCCTCAATGCTGAGATCCTTCTGCCTTAGGTTTTGGAACCTTCGAAAGAGTGTCTGAGCATAATCTACAGGAAAAAACTTTTCTTTCAGCTTCTTTACCATTTTATTCCAATTTTAGATCTTGCCCTTTCCATTCCTTTGTCTTTCATTTTGTAGGTGATCCCACCAGATCAATGCATGTCCGGATAACTTAGTGCATGCAAACTTAACCTTCTTCTCCTCTGAAAGGGTTTTCCACTCAAAGAATTTTTCCATGCGATTTAACTAGTCAATCAACTCCTCTGGTCGTAACCCTCCACCATAATCAGGAACATTAATCTTGATGTCGTCATTCTTTCCCTCTAAAGCCTTGATCAATCTCTCCTCAAATGGTCTCTCATTCAAGGTTTCTTCTTCTCTCTCATTTTCTTCTTCATCTCCTCCTTTATTCATTAATGGAGGCTCTTCTTCAATATCACTATCTGGGTTTGCATCCCCATTTGCATGTCTCCTTCTAAGGCGGGTAACTTCCCCCGTGAGCTCAGCAACTTGTCTTTGTAGCTCCTGCATATGCCTATTCATCTGGGCATAACCTCCCCTCCTGCGTCTAGCCATGGTTATATAAAATAGAGGTAAAAACTACACATAAAAATGTAATATGTTACCTTAACTATTTCCGTAAGATCAAAATCCTGCTCTGATACCAATTGATGTGAATCCAGCTGCAAGAGGTTGAAATACCTCCAAAAACACACATAAACAACTTTGTAAATAAAACCAGGAGTTTCAAAATAGCTTACTTCTCATTCTGGAATTCACACTGATCTATTACATCATTACAATTCTCCTTTTATTTCAAGACTACTCTAAAACCCTAAAATGCCAAAAACCCTAAAATGCCAAAAAACTCTAAAATGCAAAACAACTCGGATTGACCCCAAAATTTGCGTGCCAAATATGCATTCAAAAATTAGGGCTCACATAAAATTTGGACTTATTTTGACAAGCACAACAAAAGTTATTAAAGTTCTAAGAACTAGTCAAAAGCGGAAAAAACATTCGGAGCCAATTTTAGGCCACTAGATGACGGAATCCGAGCTCGTAAACATGCCAAAATGAGCACAAACTTGCAGGAAAGTTGCCCCAACATATTACTAATGTATATATACCACCCTGTACAATTTCAGGACAATCCAACGGTAGGATCAAAAGTTATAGCCTCTGCAAGTTATGCTCCCGCATCAGTACGTATACATACATACATACATACATACATACATACATACATACATACATACATACATACATACATACATATATATATATATATATATATATATATATATATATATCTGTGTGTGTGTATGTATGTATATATATACATATGTATGTATGTCTACATACATACATATATGTACATACATACACATACATATACATACATATATGTATGTATGTGTGTATGTATACATACATACATACATACATACATACATATACATATATATATATATATATATATATATATATATATATATATATATATATATATATATATATATATATATATCGATATCGATATATGTATCTATATATATATAGATACATATATCTATATATATATATAGATACACACACACACACACACACACACACACACACACACACACACACACACACACACACACATATATCTTATCTATGTATATGTATATGTATATGTATGTATACATACATACATACGTATACATATACATATATGTATGTATGTATACATACATACATACATACATACGTATATATGTATATATCTGTATATATGTATATATGTATGTAATGTATATATATGTATATATGTACGTAATGTATATATATACATACATATGTATGTGTGTATGTATGTATGTATGTAATGTATATATATATATATATATATACACACACACACGTACGTACGTACGTATGTATGTAATGTATACATACATACATACATACATATGTATGTATTGTATGTATGTATACGTATACATATATATGTATATATACATACATATATATATGTATGTGTATATGTATGTATGTATATATACATACATACATACATACGTACGTATGTACGTACGTACATACATACATACATACATACATACATACATACATACATATAAGAGGTCTATTTGGATGATAATAAGGTCCAAATTTGGATTCAAATGATCTATAAGTAAAAAGGCATTCTAAGTCATTTAACACATAAAACAAAAACCTAACAATAAAGTAGCATTTGTAAATACATTTTAGCATTAAAAAAGAATTCAATCATTTATAGAATAAAGCAAACACCTAATAATCAGCTAGTGTTTGAAAATGCATTCTACCACTTGAGAAGAATTCAAACATTTATTGAATACAAACACCTAATAATCATCTAGTGTTTGAAAATGCATTCTAGCACTCGAGAAGAATTCAAGCATTTATTGGATAAATCAAACACTTAATAATCATCTATCAATAATAAATACAATCTAACACTCAAGAAGAATTCAAGCATTTATAGAGAAACAATCAACATATTAAGTGTTTTGTTGAAACATTATAGATCAAAAAATCATTACAACATTTATTACAAAAGGTTAGGGTCATACACTACATTACATTAGCTTGCTTAGATGATGGAAAATGCAATGTTTAGTTTGATTTTTTTATATCATATATATATTTTTAGATTGATTTCTATTTTACAGGGGATCTTTTTAAAACAAAAACACCCCAATCTAAGCAATGTTTTTGAAGCCTCAAATTAGATGAACATAGTTGTCAAACACGACATTTCATCTCCAAAATATTCTAATAACATCACTTGATGGTTTGGATATGACCAGGTTTTGTAATTGACAATATAGATAAGCTTCTCTATTCATCAAGTGTTATGTGTTCTTGTTATATTACCAAAAACTACTAGTATTCAATGACATATTCAAATGAATGTTACCATATCTCAAGATATTCAAGATACACATTTAAACCTTCCACACCACCTTCTTTTCAATGGTTTTAGATTTATTAACTAAGTTCAATTTACTTGTTATTCATATTTAGATCTAACTCAATAAAGTTAGGGTATTCATGGTGCAATTTGCTAAAAATACATTTACCCATATTACAAGGTGAACCCATAATGTCTTGAATATAAAATTTAGGGTTTCGTATTTGGTGAGCTTATATTGTCTTGCACACAACCTTTATTGTTTCATTTTTTGTAGGAATCATGCTCTCTTTATTGACCTGAGAAAAATTTCACTTACCCACGACTAAGGATTCTAACAATTGCATGAGTGAGGCATGTGTGCATACTCAGACATGTATAAGTGGACCTTGGAATAAATTGTGTATGAATATTAAAGGAATATACATCACATATCGAGGAATGGACTACATGAAAAGTGAAACACTAGAAAGAAGGGAAATATGCCATGAATAACATAGGTTTTTTTTCCCTGTGGTGCGATTCAAAACATCAATTCATACAACATAGTTTCCTCCACGTGTATATCATACCACAACCTCTTTGGGCTCTATAGGATAATTCCTTTATTGGGGTTTTTAGGATTTCTCACCCTTTGGGTGCATCTATATAATGGCCTCTTCCACTTCAAGCTCAGTTGTTGAAACTATGGTTGGAGCTTGTGGAGTCTTAAACAATGGTACCACTACTGAAACTCCCTTGGAAGTTTGTCCCAAAGGTCTTCCACGAGGTGATGAATCTCCCCCTGATGTTATTTTATCTATTCTACAGTTTAATGTTGCATGTCAACGGTTAGAGCAGTTCTGTCTCATTGGATATTTTGTGGGTCACATCCCCTCTTAAAGCATGCTAATATCATGGGTTAACTCGGCCTGGGCCGCTCACGACATTTGGCTCGAGAGTGTTCAAAACATGACCAAAGATTTTTCCTTTTCCACTTCTCTGATCCATCACATGCCGCAACCATTTTGACCCATTTGACCACTTGGTATATCCACAACTAGATTTTGGTCCTTTCTCCATGGACCAAATATTTTGTGGTCTTTGATTATGCGGTGCTAAAAGTATTGGTTTGAGTAGAATTTCCTGGCCTTCCCTTGCCATGTTTTCATTTTCTGCATCAAATCGCCTCTTCTGTAGGGTAGGTGGTTTGTATGGAACCTTAGTAATTCTATAAGACCCATCCACAGAAGCGTGTTTGTGTTGAAGTAGACCTCTCTCAAGAAATGAAAGAGTTTATGGAGATTCAAATGAGAGACATTCATTACTCCTAGTGTATCTTATACATCAATTTGAATAACACTTGCACTTCTGGTGCCAGGCCTCTAATCACAAGATCAAGGACTATCCTCTTTATGTCCCACGCAACCGCCTAATCGCTAAGGTGGTTTTAGAAGTGGAAAAACGTCCTTAGGAGGAGGGGTGGAAAATAGTTATAGGATGCAAAATAAGAACAAAAAAATGCTACCCAAGGCCCTTAGTTTTGTTAGGAAATCAATCATTTAGTGCTGCATTGATATTTATGATTTAATATTTACTTAGAGGTAAATATATGTGTGTAATGTAAATGTTAATATGAATTGTTTATTAAACAACTCATATAACAATATTAGTTTTTGTGAGTTTAAATAGCTCGCGTATTTAGGTGTTGAGAGAGAGATTTGTGGGAGTGTTGTTGAACAACCACCTTGTTTTTAGGAATGCATATTCCTATATATATGCAATCATGTGATATGAATTATAATAGATTATTATTGTTTTTTTTTATGGTATCAGGAGTGATGTCAATTGTGAGGATTAGTGAGGGGAGATCATTCATTTTTTGCCCTAGCATTCTGAGATATTATAATTCAGGTAGATTTGTAAAAGATTCTTTCAGTGGGAAATCTGTGCAAAATCTATACCCTGGATGGTTTTTTATTAAATTGTGTGAAGTGAGTTTTTGGATGGTAGATTAATTGGAGCTCAAAATGTACAAATCCATGTGCCATGATCGATCTACCAGCTCATGAATTCTGAGGCAACATGGGACTATCTCTCAGGCTTGAGATGGGACCTACAGGCATAAGACAAACCTCCGGAGATCGGATGACTTCATCTACCTATCCTAATGCTAACACTACTCCTAATAACCTGAAAGCAAATCCTTAACCTAAACATGCCAAGCGTCGACCAGGGATTGATATGGAGATCCTAGATTAATTCTGTGCAATCCTAGATGAATGAAAGAAGGTTATATTTCACTAGGGAAGTATTTTGTGGTCAATCACTCTCCACAGATCGTTGAAAGAAAGAACAGTCAAACATAGGTGAGAGGGCAAATGACCCTACACCATAGGAAGGAAACACGCAGATCCAACTTTCTTCTCATGGAGGAACACATGAAATGGAGCTTGCAAATGAAGGAAACATACATGCATACTAGAAATGCAAACAGAGAGGAAAAGAATTTAGTAAATACACGAGACCAGGGTAGAGAGATAGCCATCAAAACCCAATCTATTCTATGACAAAGGATGCACAATCAGATTACACATCATGGAAGAAGGTGAAATGACATTTTACAAATCAAATACAAGGTCTAAAACCCATGGGAAGTCAGCCATCATTTTGACATGGTTCACCAATGTAACAAAGCCACGCATCCCTTTTATATGAGTCGAGCTCTTACATTTATAGAAAATGAAGGAAAGCAGAAGAGGATAAAGTAGAGGGAATTGGATTTCAAATTACACCTACCAACATTAAATTCTCTAAGCTCGATGGGTGTCTCAAGTTATCCATTGCAGACACAACATATATATTCTCCTTGTTGGAGAAAATTGAGTGGACTAGTGACGTATTATAATGCTATTAGATTGAATGCCGCTTGTGAACTGAAAACGCTCCCACTGTCTTGTGAGAAGTCTTCCATTGTGTCCACTGATTAGATCCTATGTGTAATCTATTAAAGATCCACATTTCCATTAAGCTGTCAAATTGAGGAATTGTGTTGAGACCTTTCCATCGATATAAATTTCCATCAAAGATAGAAAGCATCTCCACGTCATTAGTTACATGGCGTGTTTTAGTATCCCGCATTTCATGGTGTCTCCACATACCGCACTGTCCTGGCATTCAAGCCTACACCAGTAATCCGTGAATCTATAATTCTGCTATCAAAAATCCATATATCCAGTGAGCTACCAACAATTTATTATTAGATCTATTCATATCGCTCATGCAGCTGTGTAAGTGGGATTCGGTGGTCAAAGATCTGCTAACATTCTATATTATTTTCAAAGAATATACCAAAGCCTCCATTCGGTGCAAGTCTGGTCGGGTGAAGAAGAAAAGTGCGGTTTATCTCACCAATGCGTAAAATTTAACATTTCAAAACTGATCAGGAGCCTGCGGGAGCTCTCTAAACATTTGGTTGTGATGGTCTTCTCTTAAAACGTGGGCTCCCCACACGCATACAGCCTCTCACATGTTGCAGTCAATAGTAAGCATGATGTTTCAAAAGGGGTATTGTTTGTCTTTATTTATTATATAGTCATTTTCATTTTAAAAGTAATCTCAGTTTATTACTTTTTAAATTTTTTAGTCTAGTTGTCATATTGTCTTCGGACGCATTTTTGGTTGAAACCGACGTCTATTTTTTTAACATGGCTAAGTTGAATTCGAATGGAAAAATTCGAAGGCAAAGATTTTTACACATTGCAGGTGAAAACTCAGTTGTTATTAATCAACAAAGATTTGTGGGAGATTGTGGATGGCAAAGTAAAGAAACCAAGAGATGCAGATGAAGCGGCAATATGGGACATCAAAGATTGAAAAGCCATAGCAATCATTGGATTGGGATTATTTGATGCATATTTGCATCATATAGATTTGTCAAAATCCTCAAATACAATTTAGACTACACTAAACAAACTATTTGGATCGCAAGCAGGAAGCACAACAGTATCACTAAAACAAAATTTGTTCGGACTCAAAATGGAGGAAGGTGACAACATGGTGGAACACATAAGTAAGTTTTGTTCTGTATTAAATCAATTAGCTGGAATCAAAGTAGATGGTCCCGACGATGATGCAAAAGCAGTTTTACTTAATAACATGCCTCCTAGCTATTCTAATATGGTCTTCACTTTGAGCAAAATCAATCCAAGTCTGAAAGACTTGATTTCTTCTTTGATAGAGGACGAAAATAGAACAAATAAAATTGAAACAGAAGAAAAAGTATTATATGGAACACATGGTAAAAAGAGATACAGTCATTCTTTCAAGCAAGGTTCAACCTCCCAGGATCCAAAGAAAAGGCTTATTTGTCACTATTGTAATGTGTTTGGACATGGAATAATGTTCTATAAACAACGAGCTAGGGATCTGTTAGATGGTAAATTGAATAATAAAGCTTTTATTTCTGAAAATAGAGAAGAAGAAAGTGATTGGGAAGCAGGATCCAACCATTCACATGATAGAGAAGTTGCTGCTCAAGATAGTGAAGAAGAATTTCTCTTCTAAAAAGAATGCATCAACTGGAGGATGGAGGCACAGGAGGCTGGAGGTCATTCAACGACCTCTTGTCAGTCACCAACGACGGGGCAGCACGAAGCTGTGGTGATAGTGTGTGTGTGTGTGTGAGTTTGCTTTCTTTTTAGAGTTGGAGTTGATTTCAGTTGTGTGCAGCGTAATTCTTTCTCAGTGTTCCTGTTATGGCTTGAATAAGTGAAATGTTCACATTGAGGGGGGGAACATGGTCTCAATGTTCCATTTTCTTTTTTCATATTTGTAATCAGTGAGCGGTATTTCCTACATAATTCCCTAAAGGAAAAGCATAGTGGACAGATGAAAGCACAAAAGAAAAGCAACATCATGATATTGAGGTTGTTGGTTGTCCTATAAAACCATCCCTGTTGAGGTTGTTGGCTATCCTGTAAAACCATCCATGTTGAGGTTGTTGGTTTTCCTGTAAAACCATCCATGTTGAGGTTGTTGGCTGTCCTTTAAAACCATCCATATTGAGGTTGTTGGATGTCCTGTAAAACCATCTAGATCATGAGCACACACGGGGCGGCATGCTGTAGAAGGAAGTGCAATTACTCTTCCCCATGTTCGCACTAAGGGGGGGAATGTTAGGAAATCAATCATTTAGTGCTCCATTAATATTTACTTAGAGGTAAATATAGGTGTGTAATGTAAATGTTAGTATGAGTTGTTTATTAAACAACTCATATAACAATATTAGTTTTGGTGAGTTTCAATAGCTCACGTATTTAGGTGTTGAGAGAGAGATTTGTGGGAGTGTTGTTGAACAACCTCCTTGTTTTTAGGAATGCATATTCCTATATATATGCAATCCTGTGATATGAATTAAAACATAGCATTATTGTTTTATCAAGTTCAAATGGCTCGAGTGAGCCAGTTGTTAAGGAGCAATCCCATGGCCAATGCCCCAAGGAGCCGGTCATTTTTGATGACTCACTTGTCCCATTACCTTAATTCTCCAGCACACCCAAGGCAGCCTCGGCTCTCATGGACCATACTAATTCCATACGTAGCTCCTCGACCCTTTCGCAATCGTAGTTGTTCTTAACAACTGGTTCACATAGCCCATCCAAAAGGGCCTGAAGTCCTCCTCGTCACTCCTGGGATCATAGCCTGGCTCAAAGTGCAGATTTTGCTGAGAAGGAATACAATATAGAATATGTTAGGCGAAGGAAAATTGAGTTGCAGGATTTTTTTGAAGAATAACAATGCTCAATTCCCGCATAACCATTTTGATGCCTTGGATGGTTTGGATGCGGATGATATGACCCTTGACAACCGTTTAACATGATTTGCATGTCATGGAATGTGTGGGGTCTTATAGACTTCGACTGCAAGTATATTATTCAAGATTCTTGTCAAAAATTTACCAATTTAGATGTCTTGTTTTTGTAGGAAGTGAAAATTACAGGTTTTTAGTTAGATATGGTTTGTAAAACCATCTGGCCTGATAACCTAACATTTTGTAGTAATCATGATGGGGGACATGTGGGTTTAATTTCCATTTTAGCTCCTAAATGGCAGCCTTTTTTAATGGATCATAGTGTCGATCCCATTAATCATGCCATATGGGTCTTATTTAATATTGACGACTGCCCTTTTGGCGTCATTAACATGTACACTTCTAATGATGAAACTAAAAGGGATGATTGTTTGTGGTGGATAGCCAGTGCAATTCCTGATGCATAATGGGTTATATGCGGCAATTTTAATATGGTCAAGCTACCCACTGATAAGTGCGAGCATTACAAAGTTATGAATTTGAATGGTTTTATTTTAAAAATAAGATTAAAAATATTTGAGGGTGACAATGACAATGAAGATGGGAGTTACAAAGAAAATTGACTTTAGGAAGGCCTATCAGCCAATTAATAATTAAGATTTATATAAGTCTGCTAATTTTAATCCATGTTAAATTAATATTTAAGATTTATATAAGTCTATGCTACTTTAAATTAACATGAGATACTCAATTCCAAATCCGAGATTTAGATTATATGGGTTCAAAACAAATTTCAGTGGAAGTTTGGATCATGGAAAAGAACTGAAGGATAACAGAACATATATACACTCTAAAGAATGCCTTGAAGACTAGCACAAATGCAGTTATATATGACAAAAGGTTCAGATATTTGTAGAGAGTTGAGCTGTATTAAAACAGTTGGCTCGGAAGGTTCTAAAGAGAATCCAAAATCAATAGAGTGCCGAGAATCGAATTAGGACAGGAGGCGGGTGGATTAGTAAGTGTCGTTTGCTCTCAAGCTTTAATTATAATGTCCAGATCCAAAGGAATAACTTTGAGAAATCTATAAATGAAAAGAAATCTCTAAAAAGAATAAATTTAAATGAGATACATGATAAATTGAAAAACTTCTAAAACAGGATGTATCAGAAATAAAAAAATTAAAAGTAAGCGTGAGTTTAAAGATCATCCAAGAAATTTAGTGGAAGATCCTTTCCTCCAAATCCCACATTTCCAGCTCTGCTAATCACCTCAGACTTTCAGACTTGAGATGTTTTGTGCTGAAAGCGCCCTCAGGAGCGAGCAGCATAAGTGAGATCAGCTTTGCAATGTAAATCTCAACAGCGAGTCAGAGATTAGTAGGAACAACCGTGAAAGTTTGAACAGCAGGTGGTTGATATTGCTTCAAATTCTCATTCATTATTCACACATTTTTTTATCCAATCTTCTTGTTGCTCTTTTATAATAATATATGAAATTTGTTGTTTAGTTCAACCATGCTGGTTATACCAAACTGTGGTAAGGTTGTGTACAAGTTGAAATTGTGGAATCCCGTTGTGGCCGTCTTTTCCATTCTGTTGCAGAACTTCTCAACAACCTTGTAGGTGTTTAATCTACATATTATTCACGAGTGATGTAATTAATCCTCATATTTCCTCCACAGTGACTGTTTCTATATTTAAGTTGTAGAGCCTAATCCATATCTTCTTTTCTCAGAGAAAAACTTGTAACCATAACTCAAACTCAAACTCTGGACCAAAACTAGGTTAGAGGGGTCGACCCATAATGTAGCATTACTCAAACATTAATGCTACAAACATGAATAGTCATGCTGAGATAACCCTTCAAGAGAGGAATCAAAGAACTATAAACTCGTGCTTTGCCTAGGGACCACAATTGTTATTTGTCTAAGGGAACAGTCGTCCCCAACCACCTTAAAAGGACCAATACAAGATTTAAGGAACTCCGCAGAAGAATCGCCTAGGTAGGTTAAGGGGCCTAGGTTAGATAAACCCACCGGATTGTAGGGTACTTCTCCTAGAGCCTCTATTAGCATTCAACACCGATGAATGAAACAAGGTAGAAAGAAAAATAAGGACAATAAACAAACAATTACTCAATGAAGAGGCGCTAAGCCTCTTCATTGAGTAGTAGTGGTGGTGTGGTACTTGACACGGGGGCAAGAGGATTGAAAACTCGTATAGCTGCACTCCTATGAAGATTCATGCACTGCTGCAGTCCTATGGAAGTGTTGTAGTCCAGTGCCTATCTATCTATAATGATAGAAAACTGTTTATCCTTTAAAACAATTGGGTTTCTAGGAGGAACACATTGAGTTCTTGTGGCTTGTATTTGACAGATGTTTCAAATGACTCTGTTATTTGGCTATATGTACATTGGCAGAGGCCGAAATCAGTGGCATTAGTTGACATCTGATGTTGACAGCACCATATGCTAATTATCACACGAGGCATGCCCATATAGGTTGAAAGGGCAATGCTGCAATAAGAAACCCATTGAAGTTCTAAGAATCTTAACATGTTCAGGATACGATCATAGAGGGCGCATTTCTATTACTGGGATGCAGTTACTAGAATTTGTTGTGAAGACGCAAGTATGGCAGTTTTTCTTAAATTGGCATAGGTATCAACTTTTTGTGTTTTGTAGAAATTGGAGACAAAGTGAAGTTGACGGTGCAAACTTTTTGCATCTTGTAGAGAATGGAGACTAAGTGGAGTTCAGGGTGCAAACAAAGGTGAACACATAGTTGTGTGAATCGACAGACCCCCATGACAGGCATCAGTTGTTTTGATGGTAGCCAAATCTAGAAAAATGCAAGGCTTTTGATTGTAGTATACGACATGGTAAAAGTTTGATTTAAAAACATGGGAAACATGAGTTTTTTACCCCAAAATCCCAATACTTGCTACTACAGATCACAGCAAATGATAATGAAAACCTGTTTTAAGGGGGTTGAAAAAAGCTGTAATGCAGCTTTATAGTTGCCTTGTGGACTATGTTTCAAGGATAGTCATGACTTGTTTTGAATCTCACTACAGAAACTAGAGAATTATGACCTTCAAATTCTCGAATTGTTCAACTTGCATGGCTTTTTGAGTGTTGGTAAAACTTACATGAGATGCTTGTTGTATAAACGGCTCTGGATAACAGCAAAAATACTTTAGAGGATGCTCATTCCGAAATTTCGGCTTTTTGTAGTGCAATAACACTGAATACTACATGTTTCTCTTCTTGTTTGGACTAAAATAAAAAAACCATTAACATGGATCGATAGACAAGTCGACATAGAGACGAATAAGGAGACAGGTAGACAGACATACAGGTAAACAGACATACTAACTGATGGATAGATTGTGCTAATAGATGCCATGGAATTAAAAGGAATCCTAACTCACCATGCAAATTTCAGTAAACCTTGCAAAGCTTGGAATTTTGATCTTTTTCCCAAAATAGTGGCAAATCTTTTATCTTAGTTTGAGATTAATAGTCCATTAAACCTGCACGTGAGTATCAGGGAGGAAGAACAGAATAATGGTCCATTAACCCTGCACATTCAAAAATTGTCAGCTAAGCGACAATATCAAATAAGGACCAACTCAGAGCAATGTGTCTCAAAATGAATTTTTTTTTCATAAAATTGTGCCAGCTCAGCATACTTACAATGGCAACCGGTCTTGAATTCTTTACATTTTGTACCACACCTTATTCTCTGTTATTGAATGACCTCTTGTCACAGGAAACATAAATAATGTTCAGAATTCAGATGACAATCAAAATGCCGCAAAAAATCTTGGGGGTTCTCAGAGATCTTTGGAATCTAAATTGAAAGTTCTTCTTGATGGGAAGTGCAGTTACTCTGGATAGGGATGTCCCCCACTCTTCTGCTATCATGTAGATCATCTTCACCGTCTTCTAGGTGACAATCCCTAAAATGTGAATCGTCATCTAATTGTCTCAGCAAACATTTTTCCTCTTCCGCAAGCTGCTCAAGATCCCTCTCAAATGAGGCTAATAGTTCTGGGTCGAATAGAGGACTGTCCCAATTTTCCTTCTCAATGGCAGTCAGTCTTCCATCAGAATAAACGCCCGAGTTTACAGTGATTGACGCCTCTTTGTCAAGTTCACGAGAAGAGGGAGAATGAATCTGAATTTCAGCTTCGTCAATCCCAAACTGCAGAGAGTTAACAGCAATGTTGGAAGTTGACCGTCGATCTCCATGGAAGTAACTGCCAAAACTAGGAGTAGTACTTACACTTGGAGAATAGAGATGCCCTCCACCATTCAACCATTCTCTCAAACTTCCAACTGCAGAAAAGTCAGGAGTAGATGGGATACTGATGCCACCAAGATCATTGACTTTAGCTCTTTCATGCAAACTTCTATTCCTTGAATGTTTTTCTATAGATTGATTTGTTTCTGAATTTCTCTCTTCCAAATAAATCTTCCCCTCATTTGCCGCAATAAGGTGATTGTGTTCCCGAGGACCAGTGTTTTCTGGAACTATATATGAAATGTTATTGTTTTCTCGGATGCTGATTTCATTTCCTACATCACTCTGTTTAGAAGCAGCTTGGAAACCAGATGATTCCAAAGCACAATTATGGTCATCCTTTGAGTCCTCTTTCCAATCAGTCACAGTTGGTGTCGTGTTGCTTGGCTGGGGTGGTTTTGGTGGAAGTGGAGATGTACTAAAAATCGAACTCAAGGTGGATTTGGTAACAATATCTAAGCATTTGTGACCTAAATAATAGAAGCACATTTTGGAGTTCCTATCCCATAAAGAAGTCTTGCTTCTGGCAACAACTGCATCATATTCCTCCACTTTATGGATATATTCCCTAGATTTTGATCTTCCGGCTGTCCTTATAAGTCTTGTCCCATCACCATTTTCTTTTGGTTTCTCATAAGTATGAGAAATCTTGCTTCTGGCAAGAACTTCATCGTATTCCTCCAATGTATGGAAATATCCCATAGGTTTTGATCTTCCTGCTGTCCTTAGAAGTCTTGTCCCATCACCATTGTCTGTTGGTTTCTCAGAAATATGAGAATTCTTTCTTCTCGCAAGAACTTCATCATATTCCTCCAGGGTATGGAAATATCCCATCGATTTTAATCTTTTGGCTGTTCTTATAAGTCTTGTGTCATCACCATTATCTGTTGGTTTCTCGGAAGTATGATCAGCTTCTCCATCTTCCAGACCGTCCTTAAGCTCCCATTTATAAATAATCTCTGCTTTGTCCTCCTCTGTGGCTCTGTTTTCTTCTGATCCATCCTCTGTGGCTCTGTTTTCTTCCTTTGCGGGTGTGTGCTTTACCGATTCTTCCTCTCTTAAGAGACTCCCTGATTGCAAGTCCAACCACACCGTTTTCGGTGTGTGCTTTTCTGATTTTCCACTTATAAACCCTTTTCCTGCAAATGATTCTCTTATTTTGTGAGTACTACTTATTTTAGTTGCAAGCTTAAATTTTTATGATATTCTGATTCTACAATGCCAAAGTAATCTAGTCAAAGCCATCAAAAAATCAATGGTGCTAAGCTATATATAAACTTCAATTCGGAGGACAATAAACATAGTAATGTATAACAGTAAGACTGACCTTCATTATCCTTGCTGATGGAAGAGGGAAAAGTCTCCTGTTTTGCTACAGCAGGAACTTCCTTTGTAATACTGTCGGTGTTGCAAATCAGAGCCAAAAACTGCTTGTTACTGTTTGCAAGGAGGAAATCTTCTCTTATAGGTATCGCTGCAACTCGTGAAAAAGGCTGGCGCAAATCCGGTTTGAAGCTCTTCGTTCTCAAAAGCTTTTTAGATGATGTGCAACCCATGCTTTCAAGACCTCACAAACTATTTTTTTACTTGTGCCTTTTACAAGGCGAGGATCATCAAACAAGCAAATAAAGCCAAAATAATGGTCTACAAAAATCCTGGCAATTTTAAAAATCTGGATAAAATATTCCAAAAAACCGCTATATTTTCTGCTAAACCAAGTGCATACATGGAAGCAAAATGCTCTTCCCAGATATCTTACAAGCCAGGCAGCTGCACGACTCAGAAATTCCCTAAAAACAAGTTTACCGGGCAAAAAGCATCACCCAAACATAAAGATTTATGAGCTCACAAAATCCAAAAAAACATAATTAAAAGGCAAAAATTATCACCCAAACATAAAGATTTATCAGATATGCACGAATATTTTGTTAAATTTAAAGCCGTAGCTACACATTTTGGCAATTTCTCAACTTCGTTCAAAGTTCTACTAATTTTTATAAAATTTCTAAATAAACACGCAGTCGACATACAAAAAGCAATACTTCACAGCATAAGGAAAATCCTTTTGACCGCAGTAAAGCCATCTGAACCGCAATAATAGACATATTTACAGCATTTTTCGGCAGTCGTTTTAGGATTTAAAGCCTCCGGCTTTTCTGCAGGTCAATAATACCGCCGCAGGCTAGGTATCCAACGCTCGATATAACGGTTTCGCCTTATATTTTTCTGTGTAAATTTAACGTCATTTTGCAGTGATAAATGAAAATATTCCGAACTTCTGATAAAGAAATCACGCAACTTCTTTTCATACACCTCAATTAAATACACTTAACTTTATGTCGTGATTGCAATTATACTTAATTTTATGGTTGAATTTTAGTTTGAAAGTGTCAACTATGCCGGAAGAGAAGCGAAAAGACTCTGTCTTTCAGCTAACGAATACATCTAGACACAATTTGTTTTAAAGAAAACTAATTTTGATAAGAAATGCGTGAAGTTTTTTACCAAATTTGAGTCAAATTAATGCAAAAGCCCAGCGCTGCGAGTGACGTGTTTGAGTTTTTTTCTCCGGCGTTTACAGTCAATTTCAGCATTTTTAACCCTTTCTTCTCCTTTTTGCTCTAAATCTGGTGATTTTTGACGGAATTTGGTTGATTACGAAAGGTAAAACGCATGAATCCATTGATACTATTTCAGCATATGAATGTTTGCTTGATGCACGGCAAACATTCATTTTTGACGGAGTCTGTAGTTATCATTGCGGTGATGCACGGCAAGTGTTTGTCGAAATGTGTCTGCACAAATTTACGGTTATCGATACTATTTCAGCATATGAATGTTTTTTGATGTCTATATCGCCGATGTATTAGTGCCCTCGTGGCTTTGGACACAGTTTTTCATTCAGCTTATTATTGTAACTTAAATATTTTTTAATACTGGCAATTGCACATGAGTTGCAAATTATGCTGGAAGGGATGTCAACGTTGAATTTATGGAATTTTTTCCATGTATTATATTTTTCCCGTGTGTTACGTCATTTTGTCGAAAAAAATCAGGAGTCCATGTGTACTTTCACATTTCACATACATGTCATCACCGCATTCTACAAGATCATTAATACAATTTTACAAACAATTCACGTGCCTTGGGTATGCTTTCACATTTTGCATACACGTTTGTCATGTCATGCACAACTACGACATTTGACAGACAACCAATTTCAATTACATTTTGAAGGATGTCTATACCTTGTTCTAAAACTCCGGACTTTGTCACAAGTTGTAGGATGGTGGAAATATTAAACTACTTAGGTTAGACAATTGTTTTTTTGCTTTATGCTTTAAACACTCCAGTATCTGTTTCAGCAAGCCTATTTTGTGCATATCCAACCATCATTGTATGCCATGAGACTACATTTTGGCTAGACATTTTGTCAAACCATTCATGTGCCTTTTGTAATCTTCCATAATTTGTATACAAGGTTGTGAGGGATTTGCAAAGATAACATTCAACAACAATCCAATTTGCCAATTGAATATACGTAAAATTTACCAAGGCCTTTTCAACAAAACTATTTTTGTGCATACCATGTAATCATCACAGTGTATGGGACCACATTTGATTTGTTTGAGGCATTGCTTGAAAAGTATTATAATCTCGTCAAAAACACCATTTTTGTACATATCTTATAGTCATATCAGTACGTGAAACCACATTGTTTTGAGGTATTTTGTCAAACAATTTGTGTACCTTATATATGCTTGCACAATTAATATACAATCTTCGTATTTTGATGCATGTTCATACCCTGCTCTAAAAATTCCATTTAGGCACAGGTCGAGAGTATGTTGCAAGAAGTTGTGAGAGTGTAGCTTTACACCATCCTAATTCATTTACTTCAAAGTTTATAAGGCCTTCTCAACTGAACCATTTTGTGCATACCCTGCCATCATAACAGTCTATGAGGCCACATTTTTTGAGTCATTTTGTCAAATATTTCCCCTACCCTGTGTGTATGCTTTCATGTTTTGCAATCATATCTACAAAAGCATTTCCAGCTATATAAAATGTCAATAATCCCTTTACCATAATTATGTGAGGGATGTTCATACCTAATTTTAAATCTCTCATTTTGTCCCAGTTAAGAGGATTTTGGAAAAGGTTGCGATGCCCTGCTTTACACTTGCCAAATGCATGTGTTTAATAGTTTTCAGATGTCTTTTCAACAAGCCAACCCAGTTTTATTGTCTATAAGTTGTTCGAAAACTCTTTCTTTTCCACGCACTGGGAGAATGCTGGAAAAGGTGCTTCTTTATCGCCATTTGCATTGTACCACTAGCTTTGGAGAGCAGTGAAGGGCAACAACAACATAAGCGACAACCCAACCCAAATTTGTCTCTAGTATGAATGAGTGTGGGGTATCCCATACGAAACATTGCAGGGGATAACTACAACAGGATCAAAAATTCCATTCTATGGTTGAAACCAACAGATTCAATCTCTAAATTTGGTGGCTCTAAAAGAAAAACTCCAATGGAGCGCAAGTTTTAGAATCTAAAACTTTCCACAGCCCTCAATGGTGAACATGAACCTGTAGAGTTTTAATAATGCTCCTAACCACCATCAGTATGAATCATTTGATAACAATGTAAGGTAAGTGTGAGATTGCCACAAAAAAAAACCTTACCTAAATACGGTTATAGGAGAAAGTTGAAGCACACATGATACCATGGCTTCAAAATATCCTAGTGGCATGGGCTTTCTCTACCTCCTTGGCCCACTAATTATCCTAGTTCGATTCCTAGCAGTGATGATACTTTTGAAGTGTTTTGTGATAATGATTTGATGGAAAAATAAATGGGTAGTCACAATCTATAGATGCTAATGTAGTATGAAAGACTGCCACACAGAAAGGAGAATGTGAGAAGATGCCAAGTTGGGCTTGTAAGCTAGGAAAAATACACTACTAACAAGGAAGTAAAATACCAATAATCATACCTCCTCCTTCGCATTCTGTAGCAAACCTCGGAATGGGCTAGGAAACTTGGATTGAACCCTGATTGTGTGATATGTAGGTGCTTTTCTTCAGAGGGAGCAAGACCTTACTGCAACAACGATCCTCTTACTTTGCACCAGATGAGAAAAAAGATTATGAGGCTATTTGGGCATTAGGACGAGGCAAAAGGATGTTCTTTGCTCAAATGATGCAAGAACTTAGATATGACATGCAAGCTTATTCTCCGTGTGTTTAGGGTGGAGGGGTAAGGTTGTATTTATAGCCTGGGGGAGTGATTAAGTTAGAGTAATTTAAGTAATCATGGTTTGAAAATGTGGGCAAGATTAAGTGAGTGGTTTGAAAATGTGGGCAAGATTAGGTGAGTGGTTTGAAAATGTGGGCAAGATTAGGTGAGTGGTTTGAAAATGTGGGCAAGATTAGATGAATGGGGGCCACGAAGAATGGGTGAGGATTTGAATTATATTTTTAATTTATAAGTGGAGGATTTTAGGTGAGTGGGGACCACGAAGGGTGGGTGAGGATTTGAATTTGAATTTTTAATTCAATAGTAGAAAAACATGGAGAATAATGACATGTGGTGAGGATTGGGTTATTTTTTGGATTTTGAAATGGATAATTAATCAAATTATATTTGATTAATTCGAAGTGTATTTTTGTGGGAAATGAGGAAGGGGAATTACTTGATTTAGGACAGATGTGAAATTAGGGTGTCTATAGGGCTAGTGGGGAACTCTCTCAATGTGTAGAAGGAAAAAACGCTACTGATATTAGGCTTGCAACAATTTATGTAGGCATGGTTGTGCGAGGAGGATTGGGCAATCTCAAAATTCAAGGAAACCATCCATTTTGAGGGTGGAGTGATTTGGGGCTTAATGATTTTGGCCCTTGGTTGTCCAACACACAAAATTTAGTTAATCCTTATTGCAGGTCATTGGGCATTATTGCAAGACTTTGATTGGGTTAATCCTTGTGAACCTTCAAAATGTTATAGAGAAAGTTTCTATTCTATGGGAAATGCATCAGACATGTAAAACCTTAATTTTTCTATCATTTACCTCTTGTCAACGATTTATAGACTTGAGTTTAGTGGGAATTGGAAAATAAAAAATGATTTCACTATGCATTTGTGTTGCCTTGTTTTGTTTTCTATTTTCTACATGCGTTTAAACAACATATTTTTTTTCAACGCTTGGAGGAAAAACACAATCTCTTGTTTAAATTCTTGGAGGATTACTTTGGTAAGTGCATAATCCATATCCATGTAGGAACTGGGAGAAAATGGATATATTTTGAAATTTAAACATAATAAAAACAAACCTGGTTATGGTGAACTCTACAAACCACCTTTCTTTCACGGTAATGGCATTCTCTGGCCTTCTCCAACACCCTTGACAGTAATGAACTGTTCACAGTCTAACTCAGAACAAGTTGTTTTTGCCCAAAACAAGTGCAGTGAAAGTGAAAAGTTTTACAGGTTGGTTTTAGTTTTAATAGGAGGAATGGAAAGCAACAAACCTCATTAATTAAAAAGAGGAGGGGGATTTTTGGCAGAGGTCTATAGCATTAATTTTTGATTTTGATGGGATGTCCAAATTGGTCTGTAACATTAAACTTGTTGGGACACGTCTCCCGTACACAAGTAGATTTGATGATGACACAGTTGAAAAGTCTTTAAATTTCTGGTGCCATGAAAATTGCACCACATCACGCCTATTATGGTGAAAAATAGGGGCATGTGTTATGTTATTATGGTTGCTAATATTGGTCATACATCCATGGTGGCACACTCTATCAGGAGAATAGCCTCCGCCCGTTCCATTATGCTTTAACAGATGTCCATATCCTGAGGATACTAGCATAGGTTGTGGAGTCCAGCTTATATATATATTAATATAATGTGGTGTCCAATAGGTTTCTCAAGGATAAGTTTAATTTATATATGATTAGTACATTAATAAAGTGGCCTTTTTGATAATAAAATGGCCCCCTTCTTAAGTAAATGCTGAAAAGAAAATTATAAGTGTAAAATTAAAACACAATTTCATCAAAATTGTATGTGAAATTGGTAGATGAATCATTGGAGAAAAAAGCTTTGACAAAAAAAAATTATTTTTATATTTTTAATATTTTTTTTTTTTCGGTTGAGTAACTTCGAAGGTGCTACTATTGGGGAGTCATTGCCACAACTTAAATCCACTATTAGGGAATTGGCCATCAAACTCAAATAGGAGATAGACTAGGTAAGTTATACGAATGTTTGTTTAGGCCTAACATGAAATTTCTTTTTAATTATAGACATCTAAAATGGTCTAATACATGCATTTATTAGTTATTGAATTTACACAATTTAACGTTGTTTTTTATGTATTTGTCTATTGTTGGTCCAAATTAGGTGGTTATTGGTATTGTTTGTCAAAAAATTATTGGCCTAACAATAGTCCTAGCATTCTTGTAGGTGTCTAATCCCTTTTACCCTGATTATTGATGTTTGTTGATAATATATTATATATATATATATAGATATATTATAGTATATAGAGGAGGTTCTATTTGGATGATAATAAGGTCCTAATTTGGATTCAAATGATCTATAAGTAAAAAGGCATTCTAAGTCATTTAACACATAAAACAAAAACCTAACAATAAACTAGCATTTGTAAATACATTTTAGCACTAAAAAAGAATTCAATCATTTATAGAATAAAGCAAAACACCTAATAATCAGCTAGTGTTTGAAAATGCATTCTAGCACTCGAGAAGAATTCAGAATTTATTAATAAAGCAAACAACTAATAATAATCTAGTGTTTGAAAATACATTCTAGCACTCGAGAAGAATTCAAGCATTTATTGGATAAAGCAAACACTTAATAATCATCTAGCAATAATAAATATAATCTAACACTCAAGAAAAATTCAAGCATTTATAGAGAAACAATCAACATATTAAGTGTTTTATTGAAACATTATAGATCAAACAATCATTACAACATTTATTACAAAAGGTTAGGGTCATACACTACATTACATTAGCTTTCTTAGATGATGGAAAATGCAATGTTTAGTTTGATTTTTTTATATCATATAAACATATAGGGGCTTGATAAAAATGAAGCTAAGAGTAGCACATGTTCCAAAACACACCATTTTCAATGCGGGGTTTTGAATAATTGCTTCCCAATCAGTGAAAGGT